>SJYT01024693.1:22802-47183 GCA_006410635.1 Cephalophus harveyi
TGGAACCTATTATACAGAGTGAAGTAAGCCAGAAAGAAAAACACCAATACAGTATACTGACACATATATATGGAATTTAGAAAGATGGCAGTGATGACCCTGTATGTGAGACAGCAAAAGAGACACAAATGTATAGAAAGGACTTTTGGACTCTGTGGGAGAGGGAGAGAGTGGGATGATTTGGGAGAATGGCATTGAAACGTGTATACTATCATGTAAGAACGAAGCACAAGCCTATGTTCAATACAGGATACAGGATGCTTGGGGCTGGTGCACGGGGATGATCCAGAGAGATGATGTGGGGTGGGAGGTGGGAGGGGGATTAGGGATTGGGAGCTAATATACACCCATGGTGGATTCATGTCAATGTATGGCAAAACCAATACGGTATTGTAAAGTAAAATAAAGTAAAAATAAAACTTAAAAAAAAAAAAGAAAAGAAAATTGTTAACCAATATCCCTGATGAACATAGACACAAAAATCCTCAACAAAATACTAGTAAAAAAAATCAACAAACAAAAATAAACAATTGGGACCTAATTAAACTTAAAAGCTTTTGCACAATAAAGGGAACCATAGCCAGTGGGAAACGTCAGCCATCCAAATAAGAGAAAATAATAGCAAATGAAACAACTGGCAAAGAATTAATCTCCAAAATATACCAGCAGCTCATGCTAGAAAAATGAACAACATAATCAGAAATTGAGCCAAAGCACTGGACAGACATTTCTCCGAAGAAGACATACAGATGGCTAATAAACACATGAAAAGATGCTCAACTTTACTCATTATTCAGTTCAGTTCAGTTCAGTCACTCAGTCATGTCCGACTCTTTGCGACTCCATGGACTGTGGTATGCCAGGCCTCCCTGTCCATCACCAACTCCCAGAGCTTACTCAAACTCATGTCTATTAAGTCAGTGATGCCATCCAACCATCTCATCCTCCATTGTCCCCTTCTCGTCCCACCTTCAATCTTTCCCAGTATCAAGGTCTTTTCAAATGAATCAGCTCTTCACATCAGGTGACCAAAATATTGGAGTTTCAGCTTCAGGATCAGTCCTTCCAATGAATAATCAGGATTGATTTCCTTTAGGATGAGCTGGTTTGATCTCCTTGCTTTCCAAGGGACTCTCAAAAGACTTTTCCAACACCACCGTTCAGAAGCATCAGTTTTTCCATGCAGCCTTCTTTATAGTCCAACTCTCACATCCATACATGACTACTGGAAAACCAAAGCTTTCATTATTAGAGAAATGAAAATCAAAACAATGAGGTATCATCTCACGCTGGTCAGAATGGTCACCACCAAAAACTACAAACAATAAATGCTGGAGAGGGTGTGGGGAACAGGTAACGCTCCTACACTGTTGGTGGGAATGCAAACTGGCAGAGTCACTATGGAGAACTGTGTGGAGATTCCTTAAAAAAGTGAAAATAGAACTGGCATCTGACCCAGCAATCCCACTGCTGGGCATACACACGGAGGAAATGAGAATTGAAAGAGACACATGTACCCCAAAGTTTATGGAAGTACTGTTTACAATAGCTAGGATATGGAAGCAACTTAGATGTCCATCAGCAGATGAATGGACAAAGACATTGTGGTACATATACAAAATGGAATATTACTCAGCTATTAAAAAAAAAGAGTGTATTTGAGCCAGTGCTAATGATTTCAATGAAACTGGAGTCTATTATACAGAGTGAAGTAAGTCAGAGAGAGAAATACCAATACAGTATATTAATGCATATATATGGAATTTAGAAAGATGGTGATGACTATTCTACATGCAAGGCAGCAAAACAGACACAAATGTAAAGGACAGACTTTTGGACTATGTATGTAGAAGAAGGTGAGTTTGGGGTGATTTGAGAGAATAGCATTGAAACATGTATGTTACCATATGTAAAATAGATGACCAGTGCAAATTCATTGCATGAAGCAGGGCAATAAAAGCTGGTGCTCTGGGACAACCTAAAGGGATGGGATGAGGAGAGAGGTGGGAGAGGGGCTCAGGATAGGGGAACACATGTATAGTCATGGCTGATTCCTGTCAATGTATGGCGAAAACCACCACAATGTTGCAAACTAATTATTATCCAATTAAAATAAATTAATTTTTAAGAAAGGATCATATGCCATCATTGAGTGGCATTTCACCCAGGAGTCCAAAGATTCTTTGATGTACTCAAATAAATAAATCTGACACACCATATTAACAAATTAAAAAATAAAAATCATATGATCCTAGAAACTTACAGTCTTCAAGAACATATGGTACTGGAAAAAAAAAAAAACAGAGATACAGACCAAATGGAACAAGAAAGAATGCTCACAGATAAACCCACACACGTGTGGACACCTCTTCTTTGAAATAGGAAGCAAGAATATACAATGGGGCAAGGAGAGTCTCTTTAATAAGTGGTGATGGGGAAAGTGGGCATCTATGTAGAAAAGAATGAAATTAGAAATCTTTCTAACACCATACACAAAGACAAACTCAAGTTGATTAAAGACCTACATGTAAGGCCAGAAACTATAAAGCTCTTAGAGGAAAACATAGACAGAACATTCTAGCAAAATGTTCCATGACCCACCTCCTAGAGGTGAAAGTCTCTCAGACATGTCTGAATCTTTGTGACCCCATGGATTCAGTGGAATTCTCCAGGCCAGAATACTGGAGTGGGTAGCCTTTCCCTTCTCCAAAGGATCTTCACAACCCAGGGATCAAAACCAAGTCTCCTGCATTTCAGGCAGATTCTTTACCAGCTGAGCCACAAGGGAAAATAAAAACACCTCCTAGAGTAATGAAAATAAAACCAAAAATAAACAAATGGGGTCTAATTAAACTTAAAAGATTTTGCATAGCAAAGGAAACTATAAACAGATGAAAAGACAACGCTCAGAATGGGAGAAAATAATAGCAAATGAAACAATTGACAAAGGATTAATTTACAAATATATAAATAGCTTATTTTTTAATTCATTTAGTTTAATTGGAGGCTAATTACTTTGCAATATTGTAGTGGTTTTTGCCATACATTGACATGAATCAGCCATGGATGTACATGTGTTCCCCATCCTGAGTCACCCTCCCACCTCCCTCCCCATCCCAACCCTCTGGGTCATCCCAGTGCACCAAACCTGAGTACCCTGTCTCATGCATCGAACCTGGACTGGCGACCTGTTTCACATATGATAATATACATGTTTCAATGCTATTCTCTCAAATCATCCCATTTTTGCCTTCTCCCACAGAGTCCAAAAGACTGTTCTATACATCTGTGTCCCTTTGGCTGTCTCACATATAGGGTTATCATTACCATCTTTCTAAATTCCATATATATTCGTTAGTATACTGTATTGGTATTTTTATTTCTGACTTATTTCACTCTGTATAATAGGCTCCAGTTTCATCCACCTCGTTAGAACTGATTCAAATGCATTCTTTTAAAATGCCTGAGTAATATTCTATTGTGTACATGTACCAATACTAGAAAAACAAACAACCCAATCAAAAAGTTGGCAAAAGGCCTAAACAGACATTTCTCCAAAGAAGATATACAAATGGCTAATAAACACATGAAAAGATGCTCAGTACCACTCATTATTAGAGAACTATCAATCAAAACTGCAATGAGATATTACTGCACACCAGTCAGAATGGCCAGCATCAAAAAATTTGCAAATAATACATGCCTGGAGAAGATGTGGAGAAAAAGGAACCCTCTTTCACTGTTGGTGAGAATGTAAATTGATACAGTCACTGTGGAGACAATATGGATATTCCTTAAAAGACTAGAAATAAAACTACCATATGACCCAACAATCTCACTACTGGGCATATACCCTGAGAAAGCCATAATTATTAAAGAAACATGAGCCCAGTGCTAATTGCAGCACTATTTACAATAGCTAGGATATGGAAGTAAGCAAGATGCCCACGGACGGGGGAATGGAAAAAGTTGTGGTGAAAGTGAAAGACGCCTGGTTGTGTCTGACTCTTTGTGACCCCATGGACTATACAGTCTATGGAATTCTCCAGGACAGAATGAAGAATGATGGGTAGCGGTTCCCTCCTCCAGGGGATCTTCCCAACCCAGGGATTGAACCTAAGTGTCTCTCATTGTTGGCAGATTCTTAACCAGATAAGACACCAGGGAAGTCGAAGAATACTGGAGTGTGTAGCCTATCCCTTTTCCAGAGGATCTTCTTACCCAAGAATTGAACCAGGATCTCCTGCACTGCAGGCACTCTTTACTGACTACTCTTTACTGAGCTACTAGGAAACTTGTGTACATATATACAGTGGAATATTGGTCATGTAAAGGAACACATTTGAGTCAGTGTTAGTGAGGTGGATGAACCTAGAGCCTATTTTACAAAGTGAAGTAAGTCAGAAAGGGAAAAGCAAATATCATACATTAATTCATATGTATGAAATCTAGAATAATGGTACTGATGAACTTATTTTCAGGAACCAATAGAGATGAAGATATAGAGAACAGATTTATGGACACAGGAGGGTGGGAGTAATGATGACGTGGGATGAATTGACAGAGTAGCATGGAAACATGCACTACCATGTGTAAATAGATCAGTCAGTTCAGTTCAGTTCAGTTGCTCAGTCGTGTCCGACTCTTCGTGACCCCATGAATCGCAGTACTCCAGGCCTCCCTGTCCATCACCAATCCTGGAGTTCACTCAGACTCATGTTCATCGAGTCAGTGATGCCATCCAGACATCTCATCCTCTATCATCCCCTTCTCCTCCTGCCCCCAATCACTCCCAGCATCAGAGTCTTTTCCAATGAGTCAACTCTATCCATGAGGTGGCCAAAGTACTGGAGTTTCAGCTTCAGCATCATTCCCTCTGAAGAAATCCCAGCTCTGATCTCCTTCAGAATGGACTGGTTGGATCTCCTTGCAGTCCAAGGGACTCTCAAGAGTCTTCTACAACACCACAGTTCAAAAGCATCAATTCTTTGGTGCTCAGCTTTCTTCACAGTCCAACTCTCACATCCATACATGACCACTAAAAAAAGCATAGCCTTGACTAGACGGAACTGTGTTGGCAAAGTAATGTCTCTGCTTTTCAATATGCTATCTAGGTTGGTCATAACTTTTGCAAGGAGTAAGCATCTTTTAATTAAATGGCTGCAGCCACCCTCTGCAGTGATTTTGAAGCCCAAAAAAATAAAGTCTGACACAGTTTCCACTGTTTCCCCATCTATTTCCCACGAAGTGATGGTACCAGATGCCATGATCTTAATTTTCTGAATGTTGAGCTTTAAGCCAAGTTTTTCACTCTCCTCTTTCACTTTCATCAAGAGGCTTTTTAGTTTCTCTTCACTTTCTGCCATAAGGGTGGTGTCATCTGCATATCTGAGGTTATTGATATTTCTCCCGGCAATCTTGATTCCAGCTTGTGCTTCTTCCAGTCCAGCGTTTCTCATGATGTACTCTGCATGTAAGTTAAATAGATAGCTAGGAAGAATTTGCTGTATCACTCAGGGAACTCAAACCAGGGCTCTGTGACAACCTAGAGGGGTGGGAATGTAGTGGGAAGTGAGAGGAAGTTTTAAAAGATAGGGAATATATGCATACCTATGGTTGACTCATGTTGATGTATGGAAGAGATCAACATAATACTGTAAAGCAAATATGCTTCAATTATAAATAAACATAGATTTATTTTTAAAGTCTAGTTTTAAAATCTATTTTAAAACTACATTTTAAAAAGCATATGATCATCTAAAATGTTTCGGCAAACTTCAACACTCATTTATGATTAAAAAAACAAAACGAAGCAAAAAACTCTCCATCTCAAGAAAATGGGCATAGAGGAAATCTATCACAGCATAATAAAGCTTGTATGACAAATCCACTGCAAACATCGTTCTCAATGGTGAAAAACAGAAAGCATTTCCTTATAAACCTCGTGTAGAAGGAAGGAAGAGTTGGGATGAATAAAGAGAGTAGCATGGAAATACATATAAGATATGATATACATAAGATATATATATATATATGTGTATATCTATAATATATGTATATATATACATATATATGTATATCTTATTCTTAGGGTCATGGTGGAGAGGTCTGACAGAATGTGGTCCACTGGAGAAGGGAATGGAAAGCCACTTCAGTATTCTTGTCTTGAGAACCCCATGAACAGTATGAAAAGGCAAAATGATAGGATACTGAAAGAGGAACTCCGAAGTCGGTAGGTGCCCAATATGCTACTGGAGATCAGTGGAGAAATAACTCCAGAAAGAATGAAGGCATGGAGCCAAAGCAAAAACAATACCCGGGTGTGGATGTGACTGGTGATAGAAGCAAGGTCCGATGCTGTAAAGAGCAATATTGCATAGGAATCTGGAATGTTAGATCCATGAATCAAGGCAAATTGGAAGTGGTCAAGCAGGAGATGGCAAGAGTGAACACTGACATTCTAGGAATCAGCAAACTAAAAGGGACTGGAATGGGTGAATTTAACTCAGATGACCATTATATCTACTACTGCAGGCAGGAATCCCTTAGAAGAAATGGAGTAGCCACCATGGTCAACAAAAGAGTCCGAAATGCAGTACTTGGATGCAATCTCTGTTCATTTCCAAGCCAAACCATTCAATAACACAGTAATCCAAGTCTATGCCACAACCAGTAACACTGAAAAAGCTGAAGTTGAACTGTTCTATGAAGACCTACAAGACTTTTTAGAACTAACACCCCAAAAAAGATGTCTTTTTCATTATAGGGGACTGGAATGCAAAAGTAGGAAGTCAAGAAACACCTGGAGTAACAGGTAAACTGGTCTTGGAATACAGAATGAAGCAAGCAACAGCTAATAGAATTTTGCCAAGAAAACGAACTGGTCATAGCAAACACCCTCTTCCAACAACACAAGAGAAGACTCTACACATGGATATCACCAGATGGTCAACACCGAAATCAGATTGATTCTATTCTTTGCAGCCAAAGATGGAGAAGCTCTATACAGTCAGCAAAAACAAGACTGGGTGTTGACTGTGACCCAGATCATGAGCTCCTTATTGCAAATTTCAGACTTAAATTGAAGAATCTAGGGAAAATGACTAGGCCATTTAGGTATGACCTAAATCAAATCCCTTATGATTATGCAGTGGAAGTGAGAAATAGATTTAAGGGACTAGATCTGATAGAAAGATTGCCTGATGAACTATGGACGGAGGTTCATGACATTGTACAGGAGACAGGGATCAAGATCATCCCCATGGAAAAGAAATGCAAAAAAGTAAAGTGGCTGTCTGGGGAAGCCTTACACATAGTTGTGAAAAGAAGAGAGGTGAAAAGCAAAGGAGAAAAGGAAAGATACAAGCATCTGAATGCAGTTCCAGAAATGAACAAGAAGAGATAAGAAAGCCTTCCTCAGAGATCAATGCAAAGAAATAGAGGAAAAGAACATAATGGGAAAGACTAGAGATCTCTTCAAGAGAATTAGAGATACAAAGAGAACATTTCATGCAAAATGGGCTCAATAAAGGACAGAAATGGTATGGACCTAACAGAAACAAAAAACATTAAGAAGAGGTGGCAAAAACACAGAACAACTGTACAAAAAATTTTCACAACCAAGATAATCACGATGGTGTGATCACTCACCTAGAGCCAGACATCCTGAAATGTGAAGTAAAGTAGGCGTTAGAAAGCATCACTATGAACAAAGTATAAAGTGGCTGTCTGGGGAAGCCTTACACATAGTTGTGAAAAGAAGAGAGGTGAAAAGCAAAGGAGAAAAGGAAAGATACAAGCATCTGAATGCAGTTCCAGAAATGAACAAGAAGAGATAAGAAAGCCTTCCTCAGAGATCAATGCAAAGAAATAGAGGAAAAGAACATAATGGGAAAGACTAGAGATCTCTTCAAGAGAATTAGAGATACAAAGGGAACATTTCATGCAAAATGGGCTCAATAAAGGACAGAAATGGTATGGACCTAACAGAAACAAAAAACATTAAGAAGAGGTGGCAAAAACACAGAACAACTGTACAAAAAATTTTCACAACCAAGATAATCACGATGGTGTGATCACTCACCTAGAGCCAGACATCCTGAAATGTGAAGTAAAGTAGGCGTTAGAAAGCATCACTATGAACAAAGTTAGTGAGGTGATGGAATTCCAGTTGAGCTATTTCAGATCCTAAAAGATGATGCTGTGAAAGTGCTGCACTCAATATGCCAGCCAATTTGGAAAAGTCAGCAGTGGCCATAGGACTGGAAAAGATCAGTTTTCATTCCAATTCCAAAGAAAGGCAATGCCAAAGAATGCTCAAACTACTGCACAATTGCACTCATCTCACACGCTAGTAAAGTAATGCTCAAAATTCTCCAAGCCAGGCTTCAGCAATACATGAACCGCAAACTTCCAGATGTTCTAGCTGGTTTGAGAAAAGGCAGAGGAACCAGAGATCAAATTGCCAAAATACACTGGATCATTGAAAAAGCAAGAGAGTTCCAAGAAAACATCTATTTCTGCTTTATTGATTATGCCAAAGCCATTGACTGTGTGGATCACAATAAACTGTGGAAAATTCTGAAAGAGATGGGAATACCAGACCACCTGACTCGCCTCTTGAGAAATCTGTATGCAGGTCAGGAAGCAACAGTTAGAACTGGATATGGAACAACAGACTGGTTCCAAATAGGAAAAGGAGTACATCAAGGCTGTATATTGTCACCCTGCTTATTTAACTTCTATGCAGAGTACATCATGAGAAACGCTGGACTGGAAGAACCACAAGCTGGAATCAATATTGCAGGGAGAAATATCAATAACCTCAGATATGCAGATGACACCACCCTTATGGCAGAAAGTGAAGAGGAACTAAAAAGCCTCTTGATGAGAGTGAAAGAGGAGAGTGAAAATGTTGTCTTAAAGCTCAACATTCAGAAAACGAAGATCATGGCATCTGGTCCCATCACTTCATGGGAAATAAATGGGGAAAGAGTGGAAACAGTGTCAGACTTTATTTTGGGGGGCTCCAAAATCACTGCAGATGGTGACTGCAGCCATGAAATTAAAAGATGCTTGCTCCTTGGAAGGAAAGTTATGACCAACCTAGATAGCATATTGAAAAGCAGAGACATTACTTTGCCAACAAAGGTCTATCTTGTCAATGCTGTGGTTTTTTCAGTCATCATGTATCGATATTAAAGTCAGACTGTGAAGAAAGCTGAGTGCTGAAGAATTGATGCTTTTGAACGTTGGTGTTGGAGAAGACTCTTGAGAGTCCTTTGGACTGCAAGAAGATCCAACCAGTCCATTCTGAAGGAGATCAGCCCTGGGTGTTCTGTGGAAGGAATGATGCTAAAGCTGAAACTCCAATACTTTGGCCACCTCATGCCAAGAGTTGACTCATTGGAAAAAACTGTGATACTGGGAGGGATTGAGGGAAGGAGGAAAAGGGGATAACAGAGGATGAGATGGCTAGATGGTATCACCAACTTAATGGCCGTAGTTTGAGTGACATCCGGTAGATGGTGATAGACAGGGAGGCCTGGCCTCCTGTGGTTCATGGGTCGCAAAGAGTCAGACACGACGGAGCGACTGAACTGAACTGAACTAAATTGACTCCTAGGATCAGGAACAAGACAAGGATGTCCACTTTCACCACTTTTATTCAACATATTTTAGGAAGGCCTAGCCAGGGCCCTCATAGAAGAAAAAAATTAAAAGGATACAAATTGGAAAAGAAGAGACAAAACTGTCACTCTTCAGAGATGACACTATACTACACATAGAAAATCCTAAGAGACACCACCAGAAAATTATTGGAGGTAATCAATGAATTTGGTAAAGTTGCAGGATACAAGACTGGTACACAGAAATCTCTTACATTCTTATACAATAACAATGGAAAAACAGAGAATTTAAAGAAACAATCCCATTTACCACTGAACATAAAAGAAAAAAATACCTAGGAATAAAAATATCTAAGGAGACAAAAGATCTGAACTCAGAAAAGTATAAAATACTGATGAACAAAATCAAAGATTTGATGCAAACAAATGAAGAAATAAACCGTATTTTTGGACTGGAAATATCAATATTGTGAAAATGAGTATACTACCTAAAGCAATCTACAGAGTCAATGCAGTTCTTATCAAATGAATAAGCCATTCTTTGCAGAATTAGAACAAAATTTTTGCAATTTGTATAGAAACACAAAAGATCCAGAACTGCTAATGTAATCATAGAAAGAAAAGCATCTGGAGGAATCAGTTTCCCAAACTTCAAACTATACTACAAATCTACAGTAATCAAGGTAGTATCAGTTCAGTTCAGTGGCTCAGTCGTATTGGACTTTTTGCCAACCCATGAATCGCAGCACACCAGGCTTCCCTGTCCATCACCAACTCCCAGAGTTCACTCAGACTCACGTCCGTCGAGTCAGTGATGCCATCCAACCATCTCATCCTCTGTCGTCCCCTTCTCCTCCTGCCTCCAATCCCTCCCATCATCACAGTCTTTCCCAATGAGTCAACTCTTCGCATGAGGTGGCCAAAGTACTGGAGCTTCAGCTTTAGCATCATTCCTTCCAAAGAAATCCCAGGGCTGATCTCGTAAGAAATGGACTGTATGGATCTTCTTGCAGTCCAACGGACTCTCAAGAATCTTCTCCAACACCACAGTTCAAAAACATCAGTTCTTCAGCACTCAGCCTTCTTCACAGTCCAACTCTCACATCCATACATGACCACAGGAAAAACCATAGCCTTGACTAGACGGACCTTAGTTGGCAAAGTAATGTCTCTGCTTTTGACTATGCTATCTAGGTTGGTCATAACTTTTCTTCCAAGGAGTAAGCATCTTTTAATTTCATGGCTGCAGTCACCATCTGCAGTGATTTTGGAGCCCCCAAAAATAAAGTCTGACACTGTTTCCACTCTTTCCCCATCTATTTCCCATGAAGTGATGGGACCAGATGCCATGATCTTTGTTTTCTGAATGTTGAGCTTTAAGCAAACTTTTTCACTCTCCTCTTTCACTTTCATCAAGAGGCTTTTTAGTTCCTCTTCACTTTCTGCCATAAGGGTGGTGTCATCTGCATATCTGAGGTTGTTGATATTTCACCCTGCAATATTGATTCCAGCTTGTGGTTGTTCCAGTCCAGCGTTTCTCATGATGTACTCTGCATAGAAGTTAAATAAGCAGGGTGACAGTATACAGCCTTGACGTATTTCTTTTCCTATTTGGAACCTCAGTCTGTTGTTCCATGTCCAGTTGTAACTGTTGCTTCCTGACCTCCATACAGATTTCTCAAGAGGCAGGTCAGGTGGTCTGGTATTTCCATCTCTTTCAGAATTTTTCAATGGTTGGATCTCCTTGCAGTCCAAGGGACTCTCAAGAATCTTCTCCAACACCACAGTTCAAAAACATCAGTTCTTCAGCACTCAGCCTTCTTCACAGTCCAACTCTCACATCCATACATGACCACAGGAAAAACCATAGCCTTGACTAGACGGACCTTAGTTGGCAAAGTAATGTCTCTGCTTTTGACTATGCTATCTAGGTTGGTCATAACTTTTCTTCCAAGGAGTAAGCATCTTTTAATTTCATGGCTGCAGTCACCATCTGCAGTGATTTTGGAGCCCCCAAAAATAAAGTCTGACACTGTTTCCACTCTTTCCCCATCTATTTCCCATGAAGTGATGGGACCAGATGCCATGATCTTTGTTTTCTGAATGTTGAGCTTTAAGCAAACTTTTTCACTCTCCTCTTTCACTTTCATCAAGAGGCTTTTTAGTTCCTCTTCACTTTCTGCCATAAGGGTGGTGTCATCTGCATATCTGAGGTTATTGATATTTCACCCTGCAATATTGATTCCAGCTTGTGGTTGTTCCAGTCCAGCGTTTCTCATGATGTACTCTGCATAGAAGTTAAATAAGCAGGGTGACAGTATACAGCCTTGACGTATTTCTTTTCCTATTTGGAACCTCAGTCTGTTGTTCCATGTCCAGTTGTAACTGTTGCTTCCTGACCTCCATACAGATTTCTCAAGAGGCAGGTCAGGTGGTCTGGTATTTCCATCTCTTTCAGAATTTTTCACAGTTTATTGTGATCCACACAGTAGTATAGTACTGGTACAAAAAGAGAAATATACAGCAATGGCAAAATATAAGAAAGCCCAGAAATAAATTCATGCACCTATGGTCACCTATACTATGACAAAGAAAGCAAGAATGAATAACAGAGAAAAGACAGCATCTTAAATAAGTAGTGCTGAAAAATCCGTACAACTACATGTAAAAGACTGAAATTAGAACACTATAATGCCATACGCAAAAATAAACACGAAATGAATTAAAGACCTAACATTCAGTTCAGTCGCTCAATCATGTCCGACTCTTTGCAATCCCATTGACTGCAGCATGCCAAATCTAACATTAGGCTGAATATTATAAAAACCTAAGGAAAACACACTTTGACATAAACCACAGCAAGATCTTTTTCTTGAACCACCTCTTAGGATAATGAAAATAAAAATAAAAAATAAATAAATGTAACCTCAGTTCAGTTCAGCTCAGTCACTCAGTCGTGTCTGACTCTTTGCGACCCCATGAATCGCAGCATGCCAGGCCTCCCTGTTCATCACCAACTCCCAGAGTTCACTCAGACTCACGTCCATCGAATCAGTGATGCCATCCAGCCATCTCATCCTCTGTCATCCCCTTCTTCTCCTGCCCACAATCCCTCCCAGCATCACAGTCTTTCCCAATGAATCAACTCTTCGCATGAGGTGGTCAAAGTACTGGAGTTTCAGCTTTAGCATCATTCCTTCCAAAGAAATCCCAGGGCTGATCTCCTTCAGAATGGATTGGTTGGATCTCCTTGCAGTCCAAGGGACTCTCAAGAGTCTTCTCCAACACCACAGTTCAAAAGCATCAATTCTTCAGCACTTAGCCTTCTTCACAGTCCAAGTCTCACATTCCTACATGACCACAGGAAACACCATAGCCTTGACTAGACAGACCTTAGTCGGCAAAGGAATGTCTCTGCTTTTGAATATGCTTTCTAGGGTCATAACTTTTCCAAGGAGTAAGCGTCTTTTAATTTCATGGCTGCAGTCACCATCTGCAGTGATTTTGGAGCCCCAAAAAATAAAGTCTGACACTGTTTCCACTGTTTCCCCATCTATTTCCCATGAAGTGATGGGACCAGATGCCATGATCTTCGTTTTCTGAATGTTGAGCTTTAGTTAAACTTAAAAGCTTTTCCACACCAATAGAAGCCATAAACAAGACAATACTCAGGATGGGAAAAAATATTTGCCAGTGAAGCATCAAACAAACCATTAATCTCCAAAATATACAAACAGCTCATGGAGCTCAATATTTAAAACAAACAAACAAACAAGAAATGCACTGAAAAAATAGGTGGAAGAACTAAACAGACATCTCTCTAAGGAAGACATACAGATTGCCAAGAGACACACGAAAAAATGTTGAACATCACTAATTGTTTGAAGAATGTAAATCAAAACAATAATGATGTAACTCCATACACCAGTCAGAAATGGCTATCATCAAAGAAACTGCAGTTAATGCTGGAGAGGATGAAGAGGAAAAGGAACCCTCTTGCACTGTTGATGGGAATGTAAATTGATACAACAACTGTGGAGAAGAGTATGGAGATTCCTTAAAAACTACCATATGACCCAGCAATCCCACTCCTGGGCATCAGTTCAGTTCACTTCAGTAACTCAGTCATGTCCAACTCTGTGACCCCATGGACTGCAGCACAACAACTCCCAGAGCTTGCTCAAACTCATGTCCATTGAGTCAGTGATGCCATTTAACCATCTTATCCTCTGCCATCCCCTTCTCCTCCTGCCTTCAATCTTTCCTAGCATCAGGGTCTTTTCCAATGGGTCAGTTCTTTGCATCAGGTGGCCAAAGTATTGGAGCTTCAGCATCTGTCCTTCCAATGAATATTCAGGACTGATTTCCTTTAGGATTACCTGGTTTTATCTCCTTGATGTCCAAGGGACTCTCAAGAGTCTTCTCCAACACCTCAGTTCAAAAGCATCCATTTTTTGGCACTCAGTTTTCTTTATGGTCCAACTCTCACATCCATACATGTCTACAGGAAAATCCATAACTTTGACTAGATGGACCTTTGCCAGCTAAGTAATGTCTCTGCTTTTTAATATGCTGTCTAGGTTGATCATAGCTTTTCTTCTAAGGAGCAAGTGTCCTTTAATTTGATGGCTGCAGTCACCATCTGCAGTGATTTTGGAGCCCCCCAAAATAAAGTCTGACACAGTTTCCATTCCTTCTCCATCTATTTCCCATTAAGTGATGAGACCGGATGCCATGATCTTCGTTTTCTGAATGTTGAGCTTTAAGCCAACATTTTCACTCTCCTCTATCACTCTCATCAAGAGGCTTTTTAGTTCCTCTTCACTTTCTGCCATAAGGGTGGTGTCATCTGCATATCTGAGGTTATTGATATTTCTCCTGGCAATCTTGATTCCAGCTTGTGTTTCTTCCAGTCCAGCGTTTCTCATGATGTACTCTGCAGAGAAGTTAAATAAGCAGGGTGACAATGTACAGCCTTGATGTACTCCTTTTCCTATTTGGAACCAGTCTGTTGTTCCATGTCCAGTTCTAACTGTTGCTTCCTGACCTGCATATAGGTTTCCCAAGAGGCAGGTTAGGTGGTCTGGTATTCCCATCTCTTTCAGAATTTTCCACAGTTTATTGTGATCCACACAGTCAATGGCTTTGGCATAGTCAATAAAGCAGAAGTAGATGTTTTTCTGGAGCTCTCTTTTAGGGTTCATAAATTTTATACATACATACATACATCTGATTATAACAGACTAAATTATTGGAAAGACATGCAACACATCTGGTTATATAATCTGCAACAGTCAATAGGCCTTGAACATACAGCCATTCACATTCCCTTTTCTGACTGGTGGTGGGTACAAAGCCTTATTTTGCACAAGGCAGAACCAAGAGGAAGAGATAGGGAGTATACAAAGAGAACCCAAGGAGGACCAGTGCCTCTCCTTTGATGCTGGCTTACTCACACATCTCAGGAGTATACTATCCTCTGTCTGTTTAATAAAAGATCTGTGTGCTTGAGCTGTTAACTGAGCTGTAACCAGTCTGTTGTTTCAAACCCTTGCCATGACAAGACAAGAGCTGAGAAATCCAGCCTGAGCTGTAATTAGTTTGTCGTTTCAAATCTTTCTTATGACAAGACAAGAAACAAGGGAAAGAAGTAAATAATCTGACAAAATCAACCTCAATGTTCATCAACAGAATAATGTATGAAGATGTGGTACATATATACAATGAAATACTACTCAGTCATAAAAATAAGTTGTGCCATTTGCAGAGATGTGGATTAACCTAGATACTATCATACAGAGTGAAGAAAATCTGAAGGAGAAAAACAAATATCATATAATATTGCTTATTTGTGGAATTTACAATGATGGACATATTTGTAAAGCAGAATTAGAGATAGATGTAAAGTACAAACCTATGCATATTAAAGAAAGAGGGGAGGGTGGGAAGAATTGGGAGATTGTGACTGACATATATACACTAATGTGTATAATATAGATAATTGATTAAAACCTACTGTATAGCACTGAGAACTCTACTCAATGTTCTGTGGTGACATAAATGGGAAGGGAATCAGAAAAGACTCAGATATTCTGGGATTCATTTTAGTTGCAAATTATCCTTCACTTAGATTAAGGCTGTGTCTTAATAAACTCATCATAAATTAAATATATCATATATTTATAATGTATTCAGTACACCCAGACTACCAAACATCATAGCTTAACCAAGCTTACATTAAAAGTGCTCAGACCACTTAAATTAGCCTACAGTTGGACAAAAATCATCTCGCACAAAAAGCATTTTATAATAAAGTTTTAAGTATCTCATGTGATTTACTAAAACCATACTTAAAATGAAAAACAGAATGGTTGCATGGGTACACAGAATGGTGGTGAGTGTATCAATTATTTACCTTTGTAAGCACATGACTGTCCAAATCATGAACAAATACTGTACCACATATTGCTAGCCCAGAAAAAGATCATTCAAAATTCAAGCATTGTTTCTACTTAATGTATGTTGCTTATGCACCATTGTAAAGTCAAAACATTTTATGTCTAATCATCATAAGTCAGGGATTGTCTCTATTTAATTTTGTAAGGGTTGTTAGGATAGATCAGATCAGCACAACCAGCCTAGATCTAATGGGCCTCTACAACTGAAGAAAAACTTTCCATGCATTCTGCCCAATGCTCCATGAATTGTGGTAGGATTATTCTCATTCCATGCTAGATTTTATACTCTGTTAATTCTAATCTTTTCAGATGATGTTCCCTGAGTAGTTTCTGCACATGGATTTTCAGCTTGAGACATAAAATTTTTGCTTTTTTATCAGGTAAACACTTTCAGTTCATTTATAAGCTGAAACCCCACAGAAAAACCTATGTTTTACCTACTTCTATCCCACTATTTTTGTCAAAATGAAGAAGCAATGTTAATAAATTTATCGTCATTTTTGATTCTTGAAAATCCTTGAAGACTTCTGAAAAGGCAAATGCCCTATTGTTCTTAATTTGGGTTTATTTTCCTGCTGAAATACAAATCTAGTGGCTTTAGACCACAGTGTGTTTTATTATTAAAAGCCAATCAAAGAACTGTACCATTCACTCATTAGTACTGCTCCCTCTCACGACATGTTGTTATTCAGAGAAACTGGATTTTTCAACAATATTTTCTACATTTGGTTCTGCTGAGTGTAAGTCATTGTATGGACTTTAGGTTAGAATTAATCAAATAAAGTCTGGAAATCCCACTACCACATACGTTACCACTAGCCTCTTGTGGATTACTGACACTCAGAAACCAAATGATGAATGAAGACCTCAGAGGTAACTTTGCGGAATGGCTAGCTTGCTTTTTGTTTGCCTTTTTCATATAAATATAGTAATTTTATGGACAAATAGTAGTTATATACAATTTTACTTTAAACTCTTTAGTTCTGAAATAGTTCTATCAGTGGGCAGCACTTGAATCTTTCTCCTCTTTCTGAACTGAGGTTTCCAAATGCCATTTATTTCCTCTGATTTCTCTGAAATGTCTTATTTTGTATGTAATACTAGTGTCTAG
Organism: Cephalophus harveyi; assembly: GCA_006410635.1. NCBI lineage: Eukaryota > Metazoa > Chordata > Mammalia > Artiodactyla > Bovidae > Cephalophus > Cephalophus harveyi. The sequence goes on from SJYT01024693.1 coordinate 40,001, forward strand.
TTTAGGGTTTATGTGAATGGAAGGGACACAGGTTAACCAATATCTCTGAATCATAGAGCAAGGGGTTCTTGAGTAAGTTGTTCATGTTAGAAAAGCATCTTGACCCCACCTGTAAACCTTAAAGTGGCAATAATGAAGTTGACTCTTCCTATCTTGCCTACTTTGTATAATTCTAACAAGTGTTGTCCACTTTTATGTCTTGTTTAATACACTACATTCTGATGCTGTCTAGATTGCTAGACTTCAGTGACTCAAAACATTTTATAAAAGCATCACTTAACTATTTTATATACTGCTTATTGACTCATTGTTAATTTTTTTAAGTGGTAAGAAACACATTGATAAACACTTTTGTTAAAAATTGTTGTCTAAACTCATTGTTTTCTTCATACTGATTCCAGAGTGTGAAATTTCCCAGGAAAAGAAGGTATGGGATTTTTTATGTAATTTCTAGGGTTTGCCTAATTGATTCTTAGAGATGCAAATTATATGTTGTCTTATCAACTTTTCAGTACATTTAAAAAATCTTGACTGTTGTATAATGTGGAAAAGGTTGTCACTTTGAGATGCTGAATTTGTGTAATTTTCTGGAAGTTCAGGCATTTTTCTTTTCTTTTTTTTTAATTTATTTATTTATTTATTTATTTTTAACTTTATTTTACTTTACAATACCGTATTGGTTTTGCAATACATTGACATGAATCCATCACGGGTGTATATGAGCTCCCAATCCTGAATCCCCCTCCCACATCCCACCCCATATACTCTCTCTGGATCATCCCCGTGCACCAGCATCTCCAAGCATCCTGTATCCTGTATCGAACATAGGCTGGTGCTTCTTACTTACATGATAGTATACATGTTTCAATGCCATTCCAGAAAAATAAACGACCCAATCAAAAAATGGGCCAAAGAACTAAACAGACATTTCTCCAAAGAAGACATATGGATGGCTAACAAACACATGAAAAGATGCTCAACATCACTCATTATCAGATAAATACAAATCAAGACCACAATGAGATACCATTTCACACCAGTCAGAATGACTGCGATCCAAAAGTCTACAAGCAATAAATGCTGGAGAGGGTGTGGAGAAAAGGGAACCCTCTTACACTGCTGGTGGGAATGCAAACTAGTACAGCCACTATGGAGAACAGTGTGGAGATTCCTTAAAAAACTGCAAATAGAACTGCCTTATGACCCAGCAATCCCACTGCTGGGCATACACACCGAGGAAACCAGAATTGAAAGAGACACATGTACCCCAATGTTCATTGCAGCACTGTTTATAATAGCCAGGACATGGAAACAACCTAGATGTCCATCAGCAGATGAATGGATAAGAAAGCTGTGGTACATATACACAATGGAGTATTACTCAGCCATCAAAAAGAATTCATTTGAATCAGTTCTAATGAGATGGATGAAACTGGAACCTATTATACAGAGTGAAGTAAGCCAGAAAGAAAAACACCAATACAGTATACAGACATTTTTCTTATATTTATTTTTTATATATTGGTTATAAATGTGTTTTATAAATGTGTTTTCTCATTTTAAGTGTTTAATTTTCTTTATTCAATGAAAAATATTGAATTACACTTATGAATTTAAAGGTATTAATTAAGAAAACACAGAAGGATGTACATAGAAAATACTCCAGTAAATCAATTTCACTTTTTATAACCATGAACGAATGAATGGAAGTTGCTCAGTCATGTATGACTCTTTTTGATTCCATGGACTATACAGTCTATGGAATTCTCCAGGCCAGAATACTGAAGTGGTTAGCTTTTCCCTTCTCGAGGGGACCCTCCCAACCCAGGAATTGAACCAGGGTCTCCTGCATTGCAAACAGATTCTTTAATAATAGAGCTATCAGGAAAGCCCCTTTATAATCATAATTTAGTTTATATATTTCTCACAGTACTTCACATGTGTATACTGAGAAAATAGTGGGATAATATATTTATGTTTCTCATACCACTTTTTATACTGAAAGTGTATCTCCATATTAATATCTCATGTACTGTTAACTAGGCATCATTTATTTAAAATATTTCTTATGCATAACTATTAAGGATCTTTTCTGAATTTTTTCTACCATTAATTGCCACAAATATACATTCTTATTTTAGAATAATTAATCTATGTATTCTAAGAAATGGAATTGATATATAAAGAATATTATATTACATTTGTCACATATTCTTTAGTAAGTGTATTTTACAACTAATGAGGCTGAAAATCTGATAATGTCTAAAATCTCTCTGAATTATCTTTGTCTCTTTGCATTGCTTTTAAAAAAGGTGTTTCTTCCCTTTGTTTCTCTTTTGCTTATTGATAGGGTTGAGATGGTAACCACATGTTGAACATGTATGGGGTCAATCAGTTCAGTTAAGTTCAGTTGCTCAGTTGTGTCCGACTCTTTGCGACTCCATGAACTGCAGCACGCCAGGCCTCCTTGTCCATCACCAACTCCCGGATTTCACTCAAACTCATGTCCATCGAGTTGGTGATGCCATCCAGCCACCTCATCCTCTGTCATCCCCTTCTCCTCCTGCCCACAATCTCTCCCAGCATCAGAGTCTTTTGCAATGAGTCAACTCTCTGCATGAGGTGACCAAAGTACTGGAGTTTCAGCTTTAGCATCATTCCTTCCAATGAACACCCAGGACTGATCTCCTTTAAAATGGGCTGGTTGGATCTCCTTGCAGTCCAAGGGACTCTCAAGAGTCTTCTCCAATACCACAGTTCAAAAGCATCAATTCTTTGGTGCTCAGCTTTCTTCACAGTCCAACTCTCACATCCATACATGACCACAGGAAAAACCATAGCCTTGACTAGATGGACCTTAGTTGGCAAAGTAATGTCTCTGCTTTTGAATATGCTGTCTAGGTTGGTCATAACTTTCCTTCCAAGGAGTAAGCACCTTTTAAATTCATGGCTGCAGTCACCATCTGCAGTGATTTTGGAGCCCAGAAAAATGAACTCTGACACTGTTTCCACGGTTTCCCCATCTATTTCCCATGAAGTGAAGGGACCAGATGCCATGATCTTCGTTTTCTGAATGTTGAGCTTTAAGCCAACATTTTCACTCTCCTTTTTCACTCTCATCAAGAGGCTTTTTAGTTCCTCTTCACTTTCTGCCATAAGGGTGGTGTCATCTGCATATCTGAGGTGACTGATATTTCTTCCAGCAATCTTGATTCCAGCTTGTGCTTCTTCCAGCACAGCATTTCTCATGATGTACTCTGCATATAAGTTAAATAAGCAAGGTGACAATATACAGCCTTGATGTACTCCTTTTCCTATTTGGAACCAGTCTGTTGTTCCATGTCCAGTTCTAGCTGTTACTTCCTGACCTGCATATAGGTTTCTCAACAGGTATGTCAGGTGGTCTGGTATTCCCATCTCTTTCAGAATTTTCCACAGATTATTGTGATCCTCACAGTTAAAGGCTTTGGCATAGTCAATAAAGCAGAAATGGATGTTTCTCTGGAACTTTCTTGCTTTTTCTATGATCCAGTGTATGTTGGCAATTTGATCTCTGGTTCCTCTGCGTTTTCTAAAACCAGCTTGAACATCTGGAAGTTCACAGTTCACATATTGCTGAAGCCTGACTTGGAGAATTTTGAGCATTTTGGGGTCAATAGCCCCTCATTTAAAAATTTTGCCTATTAACTTTATGATTATTTCTAACATAAAACATTATTTATATATTGTCAGCCTTTTGTAATTTATTATACTGCTTCACATATAATTGCCCTTTTCTAGGCTACACTGGGGTTCCCTGGTGCCTCAGGTGGTGACTTCTTCAATGCAGAAGACCTGGGTTTAATCCCTGGGTTGGGAAAATCCCCTGGAGAAGGGAATTGCAACTCACTCCAGTACTCTTGCCTGAAGGATCCCATGGACAGTGGAACCTGATTGGCTACAGTTCATGGGGTTGCAGAGTCAGACACAACTAAGTGACTAACACACACACACACACACACACACACACACACACACACACACACCAGCTGCATTGTCAGCTTGGATAAAGAGTTCAGGCAGTGATGTACACTTTGAACAGTATGCCAACCTTAAAGGTCATTACCATAGGAAAAGACCCTGGTTAGTGTCATATGAGTGTCAGAAGAAAGGGCCATGTTACGGCCACATATACTCAAAAGATTCGAGAACAGACACCTGCAGGGAATCAGTGACAAGATGATCAGTTCTAGGAAAGAGGTGAGGTCCTGGGTGCATGTAGAGACCAAGATCAGTGCAGTTCAGTCAGTCGCTCAGCTGTGTCTGACTCTTTGTAACCCCATGGACTGCAGCACACCAGGCCTCCCTGCCCATCACCAACTCCCAGAGACTGCTCAAACTCATGTCCATTGAGTCAGTGATGCCATCTAAACATCTCATCCTCTGTCATCCTCTTCTTCTCCTGACTTCAAACTTCCTCAGCATCAGGGTCTTTTCAAATGAGTCAGTTCTTTGCATCAGGTGGCCAAAGTATTGGAGTTTCAGCTTCCACATCAATACATTCAATGAATATTCAGGACTGGTTTCCTTTAGGATTGACTGGTAGGATCTCCTTACAGTCCAAGGGACTCTCAAGAGTCTTCTCCAACACCATAGTACAAAAGCATTGATTCTTCAGCACTCAGCTTTCTTTATAGTCCAACTCTCACATCCATACATAACTACCAGAAAAACCATAGCTTTGACTGCTCCTGCTGTGCTAAGTCTCTTCAGTCATGTCCAACTCTGCGCGACCCCATAGACGGCAGCCCACCAGGCTCCCCCGTCCCTGGGATTCTCCAGGCAAGAACACTGCAGTGGGTTGCCATTTCCTTCTCCAATGCATGAAAGTGAAGAGTGAAAGTGAATTCACTCAGTCGTATCCGACTCTTAGCGACCTCAAGTACTGTAGCCTACCAAGCTCCTCCATCCATGGGATTTTCCAGGCAGAAGTACTGGAGTGAGGTGCCATCGCCTTCTCCAATAGCTTTGACTAGGCAGACCTTTTTGGCAAAGTAATGTTCCCGATTTTTAGTAAGCTGTCTAAGTTGGTTATACCTTTTCTTCCAAGGAGCAAGCATCTTTTAATTTCATGGCTTCAGTCACCATCTGCAGTGATTTTGGAACCCAAGAAAATAAAGTCTGTAACTGTTTCCATTGTTTTCTCATCTATTTTTCATGAAATGATGGACAAGGATGCCATGATCTTAGTTTTTTTAATGTTGAGTTTTAAGTCAGCTTTTTCACTCTCCTCTTTAACTTTCATCAAGGGGCTCTTTAATTCCTCTTCATTTTCTGTCATAACAGTGGTGTCACCTTGGTGGAAACCCAGATAGTGCTATTGAGTTTGTCATTGTGTAGGAGAGCCCACACAATGGAGCAAATCAGCTCACTGGGTTTCAGTTCATCTTTATACAAATAGCATATACTTTTATTTATTTATAACTCTGAATAGTATCAGGAAATAAATTGGGAAAGGAGTACATCAAGGCTGTATATTGTCACCCTGCTTATTTAACTTATATGCAGAGTACATCATGAGAAACACTGGACTGGGTGAAGCACAAGCTGGAATCAAGATTGCTGGGAGAAATATCAATAACTTCAGACATGCAGATGACACCACCCTTATGGCAGAAAGTGAAGAGAAACTAAAAAGACTCTTGATGAAAGTGAAAGAGGAGAGTGAAAAAGTTGGCTTAAAGCTCAACATTCAGAAAATGAAGATCATCTGGTCCCATCACTTCATGGGAAATAGATGAGGAAACAGTGGAAACAGGGTCAGACTTTATTTTGTGGGGCTCCAAAATCACTGCAGATGGTGACTGCAGCCATGAAATTAAAAGGCGCTTACTCCTTGGAAGAAAAGTTATGATCAGCCTAGGTAGCATATTGAAGAGCAGAGACATTACTTTACCAACACAGTTCCGTCTAGTCAAGGCTATGGTTTTTCCTGTGGTCATGTATGGATGTGAGTGTTGGACTGTGAAGAAAGCTGAGTGCTGAAGAATTGATGCTTTTGAACTGTCGTGTTGGAGAAGACTCTTGAGAGCCCCTTGGACTTCAAGGAGATCCAACCATTCTGAAGGAGATCAGCCCTGGGATTTCTTTGGAAGGAATGATGCTAAAGCTGAAACTCCAGTACTTTGGCCACCTCAGGTGAAGAGTTGACTCATTGGAAAAGACTCTGATGCTGGGAGGGAATGGGGGCAGGAGGAGAAGGGGACGACAGAGGATGAGATGGCTGGATGGCATCACTGACTCGATGGACGTGAGTCTCAGTGAACTCCGGGAGTTGGTGATGGACAGGGAGGCCTGGTGTGCTGTGATTCATGGGGTCACAAAAAGTCAGACACGACTGAGCAACTGAACTAACTAACTGACTAACTTACTAACTAACCTCTTCCCACTTCTAAACTCTCCTCACACATCCCAGGGGGCTCAGTTGTAAAGAATCTGCCTGCCAATGTAGAGGACACCAAAGACGTGAGTTCAACCCCCTGGTTGGAAGAGCCCCTGAAGAAAGAGATGGCAACCCTCTCCAGCACTCTTGCCTGGAGAATCCCATGGACAGAGGAGCCTGGCGGGCTACAGTCTGTAGGGTCACAAAGAGTCAGGCATGACTTAGGACGCACACACACACACACACTACCTCCTCCTACTCTCAGCTCTCCTCACCCATCCCCAACAAATATTTGAAGGGTGAAATCCTGGCCTCCATTCTCTTTTTCACTTTAACTGGGAAGCAACACAGAAGCTTTCATCTTTGAATGCCTTTTAGCTGTTCACCTTCCACAGAGAGGGAAGTGCTGCAGAACCCAATCTCCAAAATAAGCAGCTTGAATGGGGTGAAGCGTTCTAGAAATTCAAGTACACAAAAGAAAGAAAGAAAGAGATTCAAAGAGAAAAAGACTGAGCTTCAGGATTTGCCCAGGTTCATCTTCTAAATGTTGAGCTTTAAGCGAACTTTTTCGCTCTCCTCTTTCACTTTCATCAAGAGACTCTTTATCTCCTCTTCACTTTCTCCCATAAGGGTGGTGTCATCTGCATATCTGAGGTTATTGATATTTCTCCCGGCAATCTTGATTCCAGCTTGTGTTTCTTCCAGTCCAGCGTTTCTCATGATGTACTCTGCATAGAAGTTAAATAAGCAGGGTGACAATAT
>SJYT01024693.1:48034-70123 GCA_006410635.1 Cephalophus harveyi
TCAGCCCTGGGATTTCTTTGGAAGGAATGATGCTAAAGCTGAAACTCCAGTACTTTGGCCACCTCATGCGAAGAGTTGACTCATTGGAAAAGACTCTGATGCTGGGAGGGATTGGGGGCAGGAGGAGAAGGGGATGACTGAGGATGAGATGGCTGGATGGCATCACGGACTCGATGGACGTGAGTCTGAGTGAACTCCGGAAGATGGTGATGAACAGGGAGGCCTGGCATGCTGCGATTTATGGGGTGGCAAAGAGTCGGACACGACTGAGCGACTGAACTGAACTGTATATCCTTCTACCCATTATTCAGGCACTAGGAATGGAGTTCAGCATCTAAGTTTGGGTCTGATATGTGGTAGGAATTCTAGGGATCCCATTCACAAGGAATGTGATATTAGAAAATCTTCCCCATCTTAGTCATCTCCTGTTCAAAATCAGGATACTGATAGAAACAACTACATAAAATGACATTTAGGGAAAAAAGGACAAAAGTTAATTACCTGGCACATATTAATAAGTAACTGAAAAACAATACTATGTTTTCAACAGATTTTAGTGGAAGACACATGAAACTTTTTTTTGAAGGAAAAGAATCCTTTTTCCTTTCTGATACGCTTTTTTTTTCTTTTAAAAAATATTAAACTCAATTATTTCCTTTTCATTTACCCCCTCAGCCTTTGCCTTGGTTTAGAATTTCATCAACTCTCATTTAAGCTATTTCAGGATCCTAGTAACCGGTCTCCCTGGCAACAGTTTCCACTCTACTCATTGCCTAAAGCCTGATTTTCTTTCCTCTCTTCCCAATCCCTCCCATTATCTATCTTTCCCCATCAAGTGAATTTCAAAGCCACACTCATAGTACACTATAATATTGTTTGTGTGCCTGACTAGTTCTCTTTGCATATGAATAAATGTTTCTTGAACAGTTGAAATGATAACTATGTATAATTTATATTCTGATTTTCACCTAGCAATGATTTAGCAAGCCCTTTCCTAACTGCTTAAAGGGCTCTAACAATCATTATTTTAGATCAGATATGGATCCATGTGGGTAAAAAAGAACATTTTTCAATTAATTACTTACCTTGTTGTTAGTAATGGAGGTTGTTTCCAACTCTTCAGTTTATTTTAAAAGATGTCACATTGAAAGTCTGAGCATGCATTTGGTATTTTCCTCACTTTTGACTGATTTCATTCTAAGATAAACTCTATAAGGTAGCATCTGTGAGAAGGAGTGAAAAGATGTTTATGGCACTTTATTATAATACCAGCTGCTTTCCAAATGGAATGGATAAGTTGCCACCAATCTGTGTTGTGCATTATTAGATCATGTTGCTACAGGACATAAGAACCACACATTATCACATAAATTAATTTTGCTTTGAAAAATAAACATTTTTAATTAACTTAAGGCTTATAATTTGGAATCTTTTCTTCAGTTTAATGACTAACAAGCTTCATATTATTCATATTTCACTCTGTGTGTGCATGTGTGTGCACATGAATATGCATTTGGAGTCTAAATATGCATATAATTTGATCATTTATTAATTATTTATTTTTATACTCATTAGGAACAATTGGTTAATGAACAAAACAATATCTGTTTAATATTTATTTTAATGACTCTTTATGTTTTTATTGTTTCATTTTTGGTGGTGGTAGAGGGGGAACAAAAGAAAAGCTCAGTCATGTCTGACTTTTTGCAAGCCCATGGAATTATCCAGGCAAGAATACTGGAGTTAGTAGCCTTTCTCTTCTCCAGGAGACCTTCCCAACTCAGGGATCAAACTCAGGCCTCCCACATTGCAGGTGGATTCTTTACCAGCTGAGTCACAGGGAAAGTCCAAGAAGACTGGAGTAGGTAGCCTATCCCTTCTCCAGTGGATCTCCTGACACAAGAATTGGACTGGGATCTCCTGCACTGCAGGTGGATTCTTTACCAATTGAGCTATCAGGGAAGCCCCCAGAGTAGCAGAGGTAGTTCTTTCTTTCCCTGCATAGGAAATTTGATGTGATTTAGTGTTTTCAGAAACTTGAGCTATTTTCCAGACATTTTTACAGAAACAAATAACCCACAAAATTCACATAGAAACACAAAAGATCCTGAAAAACCAAGCAAACTTGAAATAAACAGCAATGTTACAAGTATCACAATTTCTAAGTTTGAAATTTATTACAAAGTCTCAGCAATTAAAACAGCATGGTCCTTGCATAAAGACAGAGAGATAGACCAGTGGAAAAGACTAGAGAAACTAGAAAAAAACCTAAACATATTGATTTTCAATAAGGATATCAAGGACACACAAAGGGAGAAAGGATACACTCTCAACAAATGACATTGGGAGTACTAGATATCCACATGCAAAGAATGAAATACAGCATATACACAAAAGAACTCAAAATGGATTAAAGATTTAAAACTCAAAAATTGAAACTGTAAAAAACCTCAAAAAAAGTAGGAGAAAAACACCTTAGCATCATCCTTGGCAATTTATTTTTTTGGATTTGATGCTGAATACACAAAAAATAATCCAAAAAAAAGACAAGTGAGACTATACCAACATAAAAGCTTCTATACAACAAAGAAAATGATCAATAAAGTGAAAAACTGTGGAATGGGAGAAAATATTGCAAACCATCTCTCTGATAAGAGGATGATACCCAAAGTATAGAAAAATCTCCTACAACCCAGTAGCAAAAATAAAAATGAATTTAAAATTATCTAATTAAAAATGAGCAAATGACTTCAATAGACATTTCTTAAAATGTAAATAAATAAAAGAAAAAGAATGCCACCAAGTATATGAAAATTTGCTCAATATAGCTAATCATGTAGATCAAAACTACAATTGGATATCACCTCATATCTATTAGGATGATTATTATTAAAAACAAAACAAAAGATAACAAGTGTTGGTGAAGATTCACCAAGATTCTAAAAATATTAGAACTCTTGCATTATTGGTGGGAATGTAGAATGGTGCACTGCACTCTTGAAAACTGTGTGGAGGTTATTCTCTAGCATCTTTTGGGTCCATTGGGAAAGAAAAAAGCAATAATGGATATTAAGAACGGTATCATGGGCCTGGTCAGACGTGCTTCCTCTGTATTGACTCTACACTGCACAGGGAGGACTCTTGAGAGTCCCTTGGACCACAAGAAGATCAATCCATTCAATCCTAAAGGAAATCAATCCTGAATATTCATTGGAAGGATTGATGCTGAAGCTGAAACTCCAATACTTTGGCCGCCCATCAGGAAGAGCTGACTCATTGGAAAAGACCCTAATGCTGGAAAAACCTGAAGGCAGGAGGAAAAGGGGATGACAAAGGATGAGATGGTTGGATGGCATCACCAACTCAATGGACATGAGTTTGAGCAAGCTCCGAGAGATGGTGAAGTACAGGGAATCCTGGCGTGTTGCAGCACATGGGGTTACAAAGAGTCAGATATGATCTAGTGACTGAATAACAAATGTGACCAATGCCATGATCTTAGTTTTTGGTGATTTTTTGTTGTTTGTTTGTTTGTTTTTAGTTTTAAGTTGGCTCTTTCACTCTCTTCCTTGACTTTCATCAAGAGGCTCTTTAGTTCATCTTTGATTTCTGCCAGAGTGCTGTCATCTGCATATCTGAGGTTATTGATATTTCTCCCTGAAACCTTGATTTCAGCTTATGATTCATCCAGCTCAGCATTTTGCATGATGTGGTAGCTCAGTAGGTAAAGCATCTGCCTGCAGTGTAGGAGACCTGGGTTTGATTCCTGGGTCGGTAAGATCCCCTGGAGAAGGAAATGGCAACCCACTCCAGTATTCTTGCCTGGAAAATCCCATGGACACAGGAGCCTGGCAGGTTACAGACTATGGGGTTGCAAGAGTTGGACATGACTGAGCGACTAAGCACACAGCACACACCCTGTATATAAGTTAAATAAACAGGATGGCACTATCATCATTGTCATACTCCTTTTCCAATTTTGAACCAATCATTGTTTCATGTAAGGTTCTAACTGTTTCTTCTTGACCCACATGTAGGTTTCTCAGAAGACAGGTAAGGTGTTCTGATATTCCTACCTCTTCAAGAATTTTCCATCATTTGTTATGATCCACACAGTCAAAGGCTTTGGCATAGTCAATGAAACAGAAGTAGATTTTTTCCCCCTGGAATTTCCTTGCCTCCTTTATGATCCAATGAATGTTGACAAGTTGATTTCTTGTTCCTGTACCCAGGTTTTCTCTCTGAAACCCAGCTTGTACATTTGGGAGTTCTCAGTTCATGAATTGCTGAACTCTAGTTTCAAGGATTTTGAGCATAACCTTACTTGCTTGCAAAATAAGAACAATTGTCCAGTAGTTTGAACAGTCTTTGGCACTGCCCTTCTTTGGGGTTGGAATGAAAACTGATATTTTCTGGTTTTGTGGCCACTGCTGAGTTTTCAAAATTTGCTGGTACATTGAGTGCAACAATTAACAGCATCATCTTTTAGGATTTTATATAGCTTAGCTGGAATTACTAGCTTTTTGTAGTAATGATAAGTGAAATAATATCACTGAACAAATCAAGCTACTCTGAGATTCCCTGAATAAATGGGATGCACAAAGCCAGAGACAGCTTCCAGTGGGCAATAGGCACCACTTGTAGGATTTATTTTTTCTTTCCTGCCTAAATTCCACATAAGCTTCCTGGGATAGATAGGCATCAGTAATATTGTGATTTCTTGGTCTTCTTGAATTAATACATCCCTAATAGTGTAAACAAACAGAGGATAGAGAAGATATTTTGTTTTTATTTTTCTATCATTCGTGACTCAGAAAAGAATATATAAACTTTATGCTGAATGGAAGGATAGAAATTCATGCTCAGAGATGTGATGATTTTAGAAGATTAAAGCCAGCAGGAATGGTATTTCCAAATAAAGGCAGGGCTTTATGTTTTAGAATGTGCTCTAATATTCTTAAAGTGAGATGCTAGTGAGAGAAAAATGCAATGCCAGTTGAAAAGGAGCCTAGACCTGTGTGAAAGAGTAAGTTACAAGAAGCAAACTACATAAAGATAGATCCTCTGGAAAAATCATCCTGATTTCAGACATATTAGTTCTGCTTTCTTCCTGTGACATTCAGAAGACTGACAGTCTGACAAAGATCTACCTTTGTTTGGGCCAGCTGCTGCTGCTGCTGCTGCTAAGTCGCTTCAGTCGTGTCCGACTCTGTGCGACCACACAGATGGCAGCCCACTGGGCTCCGCCATCCCTGGGATTCTCCAGGCAAGAACACTGGAGTGGGTTGCCATTTCCCTCTCCAATGCATGAAAGTGAAAAGTGAAAGTGAAGTCGCTCAGTCATGTCCGACTCAGCGACCCCATGGACTGCAGCCCACCAGGCTCCCCCATCCATGGGAGTTCCCAGGCAAGAGTACTGGAGTGGGATGCCATTGCCTTCTCCGGTTTGGGCCAGAAAGAGTTTGAATTCTCAGTGTGTTGGCCCTGCCTATGTTTTATTAAATTTATCTTAAAGCTTTTCCTAATGTAAGACCAGAAACTATAAAACTTCTAGAGGAGAACATAGGCAAAACACTCTCCGACATAAACCACAGCAGGATCCTCTATGATCCACCTCCCAGAATACAGGAAATAAAAGCAAAAGTAAACAAATGGGATCTAATTAAACTTAAAAGCTTCTGCACAACAAAGGAAACTATAAGCAAGGTGAAAAGATAGCCTTCTGAATGGGAGAAAATAATAGCAAATGAACAACTGACAAACAACTAATCTCAAAAATATACAAACAAATTATGCAACTCAATTCCAGAAAAATAAATGACCCAATCAAAAAATGGGCCAAAGAACTTAATAGACAGGTCTCCAAAGAAAACATACAGATGGCTAACAAACACATAAAAAGATGCTCAACATCACTCATTATCAGAGAAATGCAAATCAAGACCACAATGAGATAACATTTCACACCAATCAGAATGGCTGCAATCCAAAAGTCTACAAGCAATAAATGCTGGAGAGGGTGTGGAGAAAAGGCAACCCTCTTACACTGCTGGTGGTAATGCAAACTAGTACAGCCACTATGGAGAACAGTGTGGAGATTCCTTAAAAAATTGCAAATAGAACTGCCTTTTGACCCAGCAGTCCCACTGCTGGGCATACACACAGAGGAAACCAGAATTGAAAGAGTCATGTGTACCCCAATGTTCATCGCAGCACTGTTTATAATAGCCAGGACATGGAAACAACCTAGATGTCCATCAGCAGATGAATGGATAAGAAAGCTGTGGTACATACACACAATGAAGTGTTACTCAGCCATTAAAAAAATACGTTTGAATCAGTTCTAATGAGGTGGATGAAACTGGAGCCGATTATACAGAGTGAAGTAAGCCAGAAAGAAAAACACCAATACAGTATACTAACACTTATATATGAAATCTAGAAAGATGGTAATGATAACCCTGTATGTGAGACAGCAAAAGAGACACAGATGTATAGAAAGGACTTTTGGATTCTGTGGGAGAGGGAGAGGGTGGGATGATTTGGGAGAATGGCATTGAAACATGTATACTATCAGGTAAGAAACGAATCACCAGTCTATGTTCAATACAGGATACAGGATGCTTGGGGTTGGTGCATGGGGATGATCCAGAGAGATGATATGGAGTGGTAGGTGGGAGGGGGTTTCAGGATTGGGAACTCATGAACACCCATGGTGGATTCATGTCAATGTATGGCAAAACCAATGCAGTATTGTAAAGCAAAATAAAGTAAAAATAAAAATTAAAAAAAAAAAACACTCCCACAATACAATCTGACCATTGTATTGATTAGAAATAACCTTTCCAGCAGATTGATTCAGGGAACATTCTATCTCTCTGGAATACAAAAGCTTCAATTTTCCTTTTGCCACCCAAGATCTGAGTCAATTGTTTTGCTAATTCATTAGATGATTTTGTTTAAGTTTATGAGTTAGATTTTAGCCACCCACATTTTGGTAATTCTCACAATATTTCAAACCTTTTCATTATTACTATAGTTGTTGTGATGATCTGTGATCCATGATCTTGGATATTACTACTATTAGTCTCTGAAGGTTCAGATGATGGTTAGCAATTTTTGGTAATAGAATATTTTTAAATTAAGGTCTGTGCATTTTTAAAGCATGATGCTACTGCCCATGTGTTAGACTACAATATAATGTAAGTATAACTTTTATATGTACTGGGAAACCAAAAAAAAAAAAATCATGTAACTCACTTTATTGAGACATTCCCTTTATTTTTGTGGTCTGGATCTGAATGCACAATATCTTCAAAGTCTGCTTGTATTACTTTGCAAAAGACCATGACTTGTGTTGTGTTCATACTCTCTCTTTTGCCATCTCCTTTGCTTGCTTGATGAAGCTAGCCACCATATTGCACGCTGCCATGTGAGGAAGCAAGGAATAGAGTAAGGCCTCTGGCCACCAACTCATGGGGAACCAAAACTCTCAGTCCAACAGCCCGGGAGGAAATGCCTCCTGCCATCAAGCTCTTGAGTGACCGAGGGCAGTATCTTCCCCAGTCAACTCCTCAGCTGACCACAGCCACTGCCAACACTGGGACTGCAGCCTGGGAGAGTCTCTAACAGCAGAAGACTCACAGAAACTGCACCTGGATCCCTGACCCCTAGAAACTGTGAAATGATGAATGTTGTTTTGAGTCACTGAGTTTGGGAGGGATTTGTTAAGTAGCAGTAGATAACTAATTTGGCACATTGAGTAGTTGACCTCTGATATTGCTTCCAGACCTATAGAATTTTTTAAGGGTTAAAAAAAATGAAACCCAAAGGTATTGACTATATTGATATCTAAGCTGTGTTTTTTTTCTTTTCTTTCTCCTCTTTTCTTATAAAGCCTAAATAAATAATTGTGCTATCAAAAAAAATTTTTCCTATTTTGGGATGCCATTATAAATGATTTTTAAATTTTATTTTCAATTTTTTCATTATTAGCATGTAGAAATACAATTTTTAAATTTGTAGAAATAATTGTATATTTACAAGCATTTATAAGAATCATCAGATTTCTTTCATATGCTTTACCCAGTTTCTCCTAATTACACCATTTTACACAGTTATACAATAACAGAACCAGGATATTCACATTAACACAGTCAAGATACAGAACATTTCCGTCACCACAGTATCCCTCATACTTTCCTTTAATAACCAACCCCAACCTCCTGCCTCACAAAGAGTTGGACAAGACTAAGCAACTGAACTGAACTGAACTGAATCTCCTGACGTGCACACCCTCATTCTTAACCACTAAGAGCAGCTACTCTCTTCTCCATTCGTGTAATTTTGAATTTCAAGACTTCTAATAGAGAATTGTAGAATTCTTAACCTTCTTGCTTTGCCTTTTTTACTCAGCATAATCATCTGATGATTCATCCAGGTTGCTGCATTTATCAATAGTTTACTCTTGGAAACTGATAAACATATCTTACAATTGTGATTATATAATTTCAACAAAAAATAATAGAATCTTACATCATCAAAATTACCATTTAATAGAAAATCATGTAATCACGTTTCAAAATCCAGATGCATATTTAAATTATCTTCAATTTTTAAAAAAAAATACAAATACCCAAGGATTTTTTTTTCCTCCAGAGCTCCATGTATGTTTCTAATGAGCAGCCATGTTTAAAAACAACTAGACTATAAGATGATCTTTTACTTTATCTAGTTTGTTTCACTTTCTCTACTTCATATTCAGTGCTCCTATGTCATTTAGTTTACACTGTCCAATTTTTACATTTCTTCTTTTTTTTATATTCTTTCTCAAGCTTTTTTAGAACTTACAAAATTTTGCCTAACTAAAAAACTTATGACATTGTCATTCCACTTGTTTGATTTAGTAAGAAGTGAATGGTAAATTTCTAGTTTAAAATATATATATATAACAAGCAAAAAAGATTTATTATATAGCACAGGGAACTCTAGACAATATATTATAATAACCTATAACAGGAAGGGTGTTCTTTGGAAGGAATGATGCTAAAGCTGAAACTCCAGTACTTTGACCACCTCACGCGAAGAGTTGACTCATTGGAAAAGATTCTGATGCTGGGGGGATTGGGGGCAGGAGGAAAAGGGGACGACAGAGGATGAGATAGCTGGATGGCATCACTGACTCAATGGATGTGAGTTTGAGTGAACTCCTGGAGTTGATGATGGACAGGGAGGCCTGGCGTGCTGCGATTCATAGGGTCGCAAAGAGTTGGACACAACTGAGCGACTGAACTGAACTGAACTGACGTGATAATAGGAAATATTCTGAAAAATAATATATGTGTATATGTACAATTAAATCATCTTGCAATGCACCTGAAACATTGTAAGTCAGCCATATTTCAATAAAATAGAAATATTAAGAAAAAAATAGGCAAATGACCTCTACCTGAAAAAAATAAGAAACCGATGAAGGAAATTGAAGATAACACAGAAGAATGGAAAGGTGTTATTGTATTAGAAGAATAAATATTGTTAAAATTACCATATTACATAAGGTAATCTACATATTCAATGAATCTCTATAAAATTGAAAATGGTATTTTTAAGAAAACTAAAGGAATTTTTTTTTAATTTATAGAAACAAAAATAGACCCTAAATAGCCACAGTAATCTTAAGAAAAATGGGGCTAGAGTAATCAGGCTCTCTGACTTCAGATTATACTACAAAACTACGGTAATCAAAGCTATAGTACCAGCTCAAAAACAGACATATAGATGAATGGAACAGTATAGAAAGCCCAGAAATAAACTCACACATCTATGGTCAATTAATTCACAACAATAGAGTAAAGACAGTCCCTTCAGTAAGTGATGCTTGGGAAACTGGCTAGCTTGTAAAGAATAAATGTAAAATTAAGAATTTTACATGTAAAAGAATAAATTTAGAACACTCTTTAATACCATAAAAAATAAAGATAAAATAAATTAAAGATATAAATGTAATACAAGATTCCATAAAACTCCTACATGAAAAGATAGGCAGAACACTCTTTGATATAAATTGCAGCAATATATTTTGAAATTAACCTCATAGAGTAATGGAAATAAAAACATAAAATAAACAAATATGGCCTAGTTGAACTTAAAACCTTTCTCAAGCAAAGGAAACAACAAACAAACAAAAAGACAACTTACAGAAAGGAGGAAAAAAATTGCAAATGATGCGACTGAAAAGGGATTAATTTTCAAAATATATAAACAGCCCCCGACTTCCCTGGTGGCTCAGATGGTAAAGCATCTGTCTACAATGCAGGAGACCCAGGTTCGATCCCTGGGTTGGGAAGATCCCCTGGAGAAGGAAATGGCAAGCCACTCCAGGACTATTGCCTGGAAAATCCCATGGATGGAGGAGTCTGGTCGGCTACAGTCCATGGGGTCGCAAAGAGTCGGACACGACTGAGCGACTTCACTTTCACTTTTCACTTTCACTTTATAGCTTAATATAGGGGAAAAAATCCAGTCAAAAAATGGGCAGCATATATAAATAAATGCTTCTCTAAAGAAGACATACAGATGGCCAAAAGATACATGAAAACATGCTTAATATTGCTAATTATCAGAGAAATGCAGAACAAAACTACAATAAGGTATTACCTTATACCAATCAGAATGACCATCATTAAAAAGTCTATACATAATAAATGCTGGCGAGGGTGTGAAGAAAAGAGGACCCTCTTATGTTGCTGATAGGAATGTAAATTGATAGCCAATATAGAGAACAGTATGGAAGTTCCTTAAAAACTATAAATAGAGCTACCATATAGCCCTGTATTCCTAGCCGTGGGCATACATCCAGAGAAAAACATAATTTGAAAAGACAAATGCACCCCACCGTTCAGAGAGGCACTATTTGTAATGGCCAATGCATGGAATTAATCTAAATACCCATTGACAGATTACTGGATAAGTAAGAAAGCCAGAAAAAAGACAGATACCATATATTGTTTATATGTGGCATCTAAAAATAATAATACAAAAAAATAAACTTTTGTACAAAACAGAAATAAACTTACAGACATAGAATATAAATTTATGGTTGCCAAAGGGAAAAGAGGGTAGGGATAGAATAGGAGTTTGAGGTTAGCAATACACACTGCTATATATTCAATATGTATAGCACAAGGAATGATACTCAGTACTTTGTAATAAATGTAAGCAAAAATAATCTAAAAAGATATATATATATGCATATATATCTGTAAAATAGCTGAATCATTTTTCTGTACATATGAAACTAATACAACATTGTAAATCAACTATAATTCAATAAGAAATAAAAATAAAGAGAAAATGCAAAATATATCTCCTGCTGTCTCTTATACACATCTAGATGTGTATAAGAGACAGTTTATAATCTTTGATTATCTGGCAATCTGAACCTAAAATTTAGAATCAAGCTTAACAGAATAGAAAGGTTTCCTGGTGGCTCATTGGTAAAGAATCAGCCTGCCAATGCAACAGACACAGGTTCCATCCCTGGATTGGGAAGATCCCTTGAAGAAGGAAATGACAACCCATTCCAGTAGTATTGCCTTGGAAATCTCATGGACAGAGGAACCTGGAATGCTTTCGTTTATGGGTTGTAAAAGAGTTGGACCACAACTTCAGTCAGTCAGTTCAGTCACTCAACCATGTCCAACTCTGTGACCCCACAGACTGCAGCACGCCAGGCTTCCCTGTCTTTCACTAACTCCTGGAGCTTGCTCAGACTCTTGTCCATTGAATCCCTGATGCCATCAATACTTTGGCCACCTGATACAAATAACTGATTCATTGGAAAAGACCCTGATGCTGGGAACAATTGAAGGCAGGAGGAAAGGGGGACGACAGAGCATGAAATGGTTGCATAGATGGACACAATTTAGTTATTAAACAACAAAACTATCAAAGAGTAAAAGCATTTAAACATTGTAAAAAAAAATTACTCCTTTTCATTGCTGAGTAATATCCCATGCAATGGATGTACCAGGCTTGTTGAATCAGGAACCAACTGAAGGACAGGCTTCCCTGGTACCTCAACAGTAAAGAATCTGACTGCAATGCCAGAGACCCAGGTTTGATCCCTGGGTTGGGAAGATTCCCTGGAGAAAGGAATGACTACACATTACAGTATTCTTGTCTGGAGAATCCCATGGATAGAAGAACCTGGTGGGCTAAAATCAATGGGGTTGCAAAGAGTCAGACACGACTGAGCAAACTGTGGGAAATTCTTCGAGAGTTAGGAATACCAGATCACCTACTGTGAAACCTGTATGCAGGTCAAGAAGCAATAGTTAGACCTGAACATGGAACCATGGTCTGGTTCCAAAATGGGAAAGGAGTACGTCATGGCTGTATATTGCCACCAGCTTATTTAACTTATATGTAGAGTGCATCATTCGAAATGCTGGCATGGATAAAACACAGGCTGGAATCAAAATTCATGGGAGAAATATCAGTGACCTCAGATATGCAGCTGACACCATCCTTATGGCAGAAATCAAAGAAGAATTAAAGAGCCTCTAGATGAAGGTGCAAGAAGAGAGTGGAAAAGCTGGCTCAAAACTCAGCGTTCAAAAAACTAAGATCGTGGCATCCAATCCAATCACTTCATGGCAAATAGATGGGGAAAAAAATGGAAATGGTAACAGACTTGATTTTCTTGGGTTCCAAAATCACTGTGGACTGTGACTGCAGCCATGAAATTAAGACGCTTGCTCTTTGGAAGAAAAGCTATGACAAACCTAGACAGCATATTAAAAAGCAGAGACATTACTTTGCCAACAAATGTCCATCTAGTCAAAGCTATGGTTTTTTCAGTAGTCATGTATGGATATGCAAGTTGGATGATAAAGAAGACTGAGCACTGAAGAATTGATGCTTTTGAACTGTAGCATTTGAGAAGACTCTTGGAAGTCCCTTGGTCAGCAAGGAGATCAAACCAGTCAATCCTAAAGGAAATCAACCCTGAATATTCATTGGAAGGCCTAATTCTGAAGCTACTCCAATACTTTGGCCACCTGATATGAAAAGCCAACTCATTAGAAAATGATGCTGGGAAAGATAGAAAGAAGGAGTAGAAGGGGATAACAGGAGACAAGATAGTTGGATAGCATTGCCAACTCAATGGACACAAATTTGAGCAAGTTCTGGGAATGGTGAAGGAAACAAGGAAACTGCTGCAGTCCATGGGGTCCCAAAGAGTTGGACATGACTGAGAGGATGAACAACAGCAAATTGAAGGATCTCTGTGTTGTTTCAGGTTTGGGGCTAATTATAAATAAAATATTATAAATATCCATAAACAGATTTTATGTAAGCATAATTTTCTGTCTCTCTGGAATAATTGCCAAGGAGTACAATGTCTGAGTAGTATGTTATTTGAACATTTGAAATGTAAATAAACTACTTATCAGCATGGCTTAAAACCAGCAAAAAAGGATAACACTAAATGTTGACTAGAAGAGAAAGTGGATCATTCACATTGATGATGAAAATTCATATTGGTACAAGCACTATAGAAAACAGGTAGTTTCTTTATATCTCAAGTGTTTAAACATTACATTTCAAATGTTCAATTTCTCTAGACTATTTGTTAAAAAGACTTTCATTTGTTCATTGAATTAGTTTTGCTCCTTTGCCAAATATCAAGGGGTTATACTTTTGAGGAGGGGTTGTTTCTAAGTTATATATTCTGTGCTATCAATCAATATGTCTGTTCCTCTGCCATATCAATCTCTCTTATTTATTGAAATGTAACTCACACTTCATAAAATTTACCACTTTAAAGTGAATAATTGAATGATTTTTATTATTCGGTTGACCCTTGAAGAATGCACAGGGGTTGGGGAGGTAGTTAGAGGCGTCAAATTGCCCAGCTGTAAAAAATCTGCCTAAAACTTTAAAAGCAACTTCTATTACTGCAGTTTCCACACCTGTGCGTTCAACCAACTGGGAATCTTACAGTTGTGCTGTATTTACCATTGAAAACAATTTTTGTCTAAGTGGACCTGCACAACTCAAAGCCATGTTGTTCAAGGATCAACT
This sequence comes from Cephalophus harveyi, assembly GCA_006410635.1. Taxonomy (NCBI): domain Eukaryota; kingdom Metazoa; phylum Chordata; class Mammalia; order Artiodactyla; family Bovidae; genus Cephalophus; species Cephalophus harveyi. Next base: position 62,123 of record SJYT01024693.1, read on the forward strand.
AACTTGATTCACAAAGCTTTGCAACCAGCACAAGTATCTAATTCCAGTACATTTTCCTTACCCCCCAAAGAAACCGTATATCTATTCAGTCACTACTTATTCCCGACTCCATTGCAAACCCTGGCAATTACTGATCTATCTTCTATCTCTGGGGATTTGACTCCTCTGTTCACTTCATATAAACTGAGTATTACTAACATTTATTTTACATCTTGAGTTTTGTGTCTACCTCCTTTTACTTAGCATAATGATTTCAAGATTTAATCATGTTGTAGCATGTATCCATTTTAATTCTCCTTTTTTTTTCCTGGTGAAAGATAGTCCAGTGTTGGCTGTACCCTACCACATCACAAAACATTCCTCAGCTGGTGTACATTGGGTTGTTTGCACCTTTTGGCTGTTATAAATACTGGCACTATGAACATTTGTGTGCAAGTATTTGTTTCAGTAGCTGTTTTAAAATCTGGGGAAGACATACTAAAAGTGGAGGTGCTAGTTCATTTGATAACTTTAGGCTTAATAGTTTCAGGTACTGTCAGATTGTCTTCCAAAGTGGCAGCACCACTTTCCATTCCCATCAGCCATTTACAAGGATTCCAAATTCACCATTATGAATATTTAGTTTAGTTTTGTTTGTTTGTTTTACTGCAGCTATCCTAATGAGTGTTAGGTGGTATTTCATTATGGTTTTGATATATATTTTTCTGATGACTAGTAATGGACAGGCAGGCCTGGTGTGCTGCGATTCATAGGGTTGCAAAGTGTTGGACACAACTGAGCAACTGAACTGAACTGAGTAATGTTGAACATGTTTTCATGTACATACTGGCCTTGTGTATACATTCTTTATCTACTCAAATATTTTTAACATTTTTAATGGGGTTTTTTGTCTTTTTACTCTTGAGTTGCAAAAATTCTTTTTTAATTTTACTTAATAGACACAATGTATTACTTTGTGTTGTTATTGTTCTTCAGTTCCTAAGTGGTGTCTGACTCTTTGTGATCCAATGGACTATTGCACACCAGGCTCCTTTGTCCTCTACTGTCACCTGGAGTTTTCTCAAATTCATGTCCATCAAGATAGTAGCACTATCTAACCATCTCATTCTCTGCTACTGGCTTCTTCGCCTTTTACCTTCAATTTTTCCCAGCTATTAGGGTCTTTTGCAACAAGTGCACTCTTTGCATCAGGTGGCCAACGTATTAGAGCTTCAGCCTCAGCATCAGTCCTTCCAATAAATATTCAGGATTAATTTCCTTTAAGATTGAGTGGTTTGATCTCCTTGCTGTCCAAGGGATTCACAAGAGTCTTATCCAGGATCACAATTCAAATGCATCAGTTCTTGGGCCCTCGGACTTCTTTATGGACCAACAACTTTATCCATACATGACTATTGGAAAAAACATAGATTTGACTATATGGATCTTTGTTAGTGAAGTGATGTCTCTGAGTTTAAATACATTGTCTAGAACTATCATAACTTTCTATCTAAGGATCAAGTGTCTTTTAATTTCATAGCTGCAGTCACTATCCATAGATAAAACCTGTCACTGCTTTCACTTTTTCCCTTTATTTGCCATGAAGTGATGGGACCAGGTGCCATTATGTTAGGCATTTTAATGCTGAGTTTTAAGCTTTTTCACTCTCCTCTTTCACCTTCACCTTCTCTGATAGCTCAGTTGGTAAAGAATCCACCTGCAATGCAGGAGACCCCGGCTCTATTCCTGGGTTGGGAAGGTCCACTGGAGAAGGGATAGGCTTCCCACTCCAGTCTTATTGGGCTTCCCTTGTTGCTCAACTGGTAAAGAATCCACCTGCAATACAGCAGGTCTGGGTTCAATCCCTGGTTTGGGAAGATCCTCTGGAGAAGGAAAAGGCTTCCAGTATTCTGACCTGGAGAATTTCATGGACTGTAGTCCACGGGGTTACAAAGAGTCTGACACAACTGAGCGACTTGCACTTTCACCTTCATCAAGAGGCTCTTTCATTCATCTTCACAGTCTGTCATTTGAATGGTTATCATCTGCATATCTGAGACTGTGGATATTTCTGCCAGTGATCTTGATTCCAGCTTGTGATATATCCAGTCTGGCATTTCATATGAATTACTCTGCATATATGTTTTTAAAAATCAAGGTGACAATATATAGTGTTGTTCTCATTCCCTAATTTTGAACCAGTCAGTTGTTTCATTTATGGTCCTAATTGTTGCTTCTTGAACTTCATTCAGGTTTCTCAGGAGACAGGTAAGGTAATCTGGTTGGTTCTCCCATGTCTAAGAATTTTCCACAATTTGTTGTGACCCACACTGTCAAAGACTTTTGTGTAGTCAATGAAGCAGAAGTAGATGTTTTTCCTGGAACTCCTGTGCTTTCCCTGTGAGGTAATAAATGTTAACAATTTGATCTCTGGTTCCTTTTTTATTTTTAATATAAATTTATTTATTTATTTTATAATTAAAATTAAATATGAATTTATTTCTTTTAATTGGAGGCTATTTATTTTACAATATTGTATTGGTTTTGCCATACACTGACATGAATCCACCATGGATGTACATGTGTTCCCCATTCTGAACCCCCCCTCCACTTCCCTCCCCATTCCATCCCTCTAGGTCATCCCAGTGCACCAGCCCTGAGCACCCTGTCTCATGCATTGAACCTGAACTGATGATTCACTTCACATATAATAATATATGTTTTATTTGTTTTTTGAATCCCAGCATGCACATCCGGAAGTTTTCAGCTTGAAGTATTTTAAGCATAGGCTTGCTAGAATGTGAAATGAGCACAATTTTATGGTAGTTTGAATATTCATTGGTTTTGACATTCTTTGGGATTATAATGAAAATTGACTTTTCTAGTTTTGTGGTCACTGCTGAGTCTTCAAAATTTGCTGGCATTTTGAGGGCAGCACTTTAACAGGATCATATTTAGGATTTTCAATAGCTCACCTGGAATTCCATCACCTCACTAGCTTTGTTTGTAGTAATTCTTCCTAAGGCCCACTTCCTAAGGCCTAAGGAAATAATGCTTCCTAAGACACCACTCCAGGGTGTCTAGTTCTAGGTGAATGACCACACCATCATGGTTATCTGTGTCATTAAGACTTCCTTTTGTACACTTCTGTGTATTCTTTTCACTTCTTAACCTCTTCTGATTCTGTTAGGTATTTGCAATTTATGTCCTTTATTGTGCCAATCATTGCATGAAATGTTTTTTTGGTATTCTAAATTTTCTTGAAGAAATCTCTAGTCTTTCCCATTCTATTGTCTTCATCTATTTTTTGTGTGTTGTTTACTTAAGAAGATTTTCTTATTTCATATTGCTATTCTCTGGAACTCTGCTGTTGGGTGTATATTTTCCTTTCTCCTTTGCCTTTCACTTCTCTTCTTCTCTCAATCATTTTTAAGGCCTCCTCAAACAAACATTTTGCCTTCCTGAATTTCTTTTTCTTTGGAATGGTTTTGGTCACCACCTCCTGAAAAGTGTTATAAACCTTTATCCATAGTTTTTCAGGCAGTTTGTTGACCAGATCTACTCCCTTAATCTATTTGTCACCTCCACTGTAAAAATCATAGGGGATTTGATCTAGACCATTATAACTGAATAGTCTATTGTTTTCCCCTACTTTCTACAATTAAAGCTTGAATTTTGCAATAAGAAGCTCATGATCTGAACCAGAGTCAGCCCCATCTCTTGGTTTGATGACTGTATAGAGCTTCTACTTCTTTGACTACAAACAATATAATCAATATGATTTTGTTACTGACCATCTGGTGATGTCCATGCGTAGGGTCATGTCTTGTGTTGTTTTAAGAGGGTATTCACTATGACCCAGTGTATCTTCTTGGCAAAACTCTGTTAGCATTTGCCCTGCTTCATTTTGTACACCAAGGCCAAGTTTACCTGTTACTCCAGGTATCTCTTGACTTCCTACTTTTGCATTCCAATTCCCTATGATGAAAAGCACAGTTTTTTGGTGTCACTTCTAGAAGGTCTTGTAGGTCTTCATAGAACCGTTCAATTTCACCTTTTGGGGCATTAGCGGTTGGGGCATAGACTTGGATTACTGTGATGTTGAATGGTTTGCCTTGTAAATGAACTGAGATCATATAGTTGTTTTTGATATTGCACTCAGGTACTGCCCTTCAAACTCTTTTGTTGACTATGAGGGGTACTCCACTTCTTTTAAGGGATTCTTGCTCACAGTAGTAGATATAATAATCATCCAAATCAAATTCGCCCATCCCCACCCATTTTAGTTCATTGATCCCTAAAATGTCACTGTTCACTCTTGCCATCTCCTGCTTGACCACATCCAATTTACCTTAATTCATGAACATATCATTCCAGAGTTTTATGTAATATTGTTCTTTACAACATCAGACTTTAATTTCACCACCAGGTACATCCACTACCATCCATTGTTTCCACTATGGCCCAGCCTCTTCTTCTTTCTGGAGCTATTTATCCCATCTTCCCCAGTAGTGTATGGGCTACCTGCTGACCTGGGGGCACTCATCTTCTAGTGTCATATATTTTAGCATTTTCATACTGTTCATGGGGTTCTCAAGGCAAGAATGCTGAAGTGGTTTGCCATTCCCTTCTCCAGTGGATCACACTTTGTCAGAACTCTCCACCATGACCTGTCCATCTTGGGGTACCCTGCATGGTGTGGCTAATAGCTTCATTGAGTTGTACAAGGCTGTTATCCATGTGATCATTTTGGTTAGATTTCTGTGATTTTGGTTTTCATTATGGAGGTGTGAAATTATAGTTTTTACTTCTTCTGTCTGTCCTCTGATGGATGAGAATAAGATGCTTGTGCAAGCTTCCTGAAGGGAGGGACTGCCTGTGAGGAAATCTGGGTCTTTCACTGATGAAGTGAAGTGAAGTCGCTCAGTCGTGTCCGACTCTTTGCGAGCCCATGGACTGTAGCCTACCAGGCTCCTCTGTCCACGAAATTTTCCAGGCAAGAGTATTGGAGTGGATTGCCATTTCCTTCTCCAGGAGATCTTCCCAACTCTGGGATCAAACCTGGGTCTCCTGCATTGCAAGCAGATGCTTTACCATCTGAGCCACCAGGGAAGCCCCTTAGATATGCTTTCACTGGTGGGCAGAGTTATTCTCTGTAAATCTTTAATACAATTGTCTACTGATGTCTGGGGCTGTTCTCCCTCCCTGTGAGTTGTTTGGCCTGAGTTGACCAAGTCCTGGAGTCTGCAGACTCTGTGGTAGAGCTATTTGTGAACCCCAAAAAGGATTTACATCAAGACACACCTCTCAGGACTGCTGCTGCTAGCAGCCCTCTCCCTGGGGCAGGCCACTGCCAACACATGCCTCCACAGAAGACCTTTACACATTCACAGGCAGATGTGGTTCAATCTCTCTTGGGGTCACTGTTCCTTTCCCCTGGGTCCTTGTTTGAAAAAGATTTTGTTTGTGCCTTCTAAGAGTCTGTTTCCTCTAGTCCTGTGGAAGTTCTGTTATCAAATCCCACTGTCCTTTGAAGTCAGATTCCCTGGGCATTCTGAGTCCCTTTGACAGATCCCCTTGTTGCGAATTCTGATATGGGGCTTAGAACCTCACAACTGTGTAATAACTTATTTGGTATTATTTTTCTCCAGTTTGTGGGTTGCCCACTTTGATGAGCATAATAATCAATTTTATTGTGACTGTGCCCCTCTTATCATTGTGTTGTGGCTTCTCCTGTGTCCTTGGATGTGGAGTATCTTTTTTTGATGGGTTCCAACATCTTCTTGTCAATATTGTTCAAGAGCTAGTTGCAATTTTGGCGTTCTCATAGGAGAAGATGAGTGGATGTCCTTCTAGTACACCATCGTTTAGATCTCCTCAGTACAGGGTTTCTCTTCTGGATGGGGGGAAATGTTACATTCTTCTCAGCGTCAAAAAAAAAAAAAAACCTATTTAATCATTTTGTGATCTTGGGAACATGATGTAACCTCTCTGTTTCCTCAGTTGGAAAATGAATTTACTCCAAAACCTAACAGATGCAGTAAAAGTAGTTCTAATGAGGGAGGTTTATAGCAGTAAAAGCCTACCTCAAGAAATAAGAAAAACATCAAATAGACACCCTAATCTTATACCTAAAGCAACCAGGAAAAAAAAAAAGACTAGAAAACCCTCAAACTTAGTAGAAGGAAAAAAATAATGCAGAGATAAATTATTTAAAAAATGAAAGAAATAATAGGAAAGATCAATAAAACTAAAAGTTGGTTTTTTGAGATGATAAACAAAATTGAGAAAACATTAGTCAGACTCAACAAAAAAAGAGCAAAAAATTCAAATCAACTAGAGATGAAAAAGGAAAGGTTGCAATGGGCAATGTAGAAATACAAAGGATCATAAGCGACTACTCCAAGCAATGATATGCCAGTCATGTGGACAACCTGGAAGAAATGGACAAATTCTTAGATAAGTACAACATTCCATGACTTATCCAAGAAGAAATAGAATATATAAACAGACAAAACACAACCAATGTAATTGAAACTGTGATAAAAATTCTCACAAAAAAAAACAAAAGTCCAAGGCCAGGTGTCTTCACATATGATTCTACCAAATGCCTTTAGAAGAGCTAACACCTACCTGCTCAAGCCCTTCCAGAAATTTGCAGAGGGAAGAACACTACCAAACCCATTCTATGAGTACACCATTACTTTGATACAAAAACCAGAAAAAAATATATTGGAAAAGAAAGAAAGAAAACTACAGGCCAATATCATTGATAGAGATGCAAAAGTCCTAAACAAAATATTAGCAAACAGAATCTAAAAACACATTATAAAGATTATATATCATGATCAACTCCAATTCATCCCAGGGATGCAAAGATTTTTCATTATACACAAATTTAACAAAGTGATACACCATATCAGCAAATCAAATGATAAAAATTGTATGATAACCTCAATAGATGCAGAAAAACTTTGACAAAATAAACATCTACTTATGATTAAAAACATAAACAACTCTTTAGAAAATGAGCATGGAATAAACCTTACTCAACATAATTAAGGCCATATATGACAAACACATAGGAAACATTATTCTCAATGGTGAAAAACTGAGGGTGTTTCCTCTTAGATCAGGAGCAAGACAAGGGTCCCCCTTCTTACCACTAGTATCCAACATAGTTGCAGAAGTTTTATCCTCAGCAATCAGAGAAGAAAAATAAATAAAAGGAATCCAGACTGGAAAAAAGGAAGGAAAATTCTTGCTTTATGCAGATTGCATGATACTATTCATCTGTCAGTTCAGTTGCTCAGTCGTGTCTGGCTCTTTCCAATCCCATGGGCTGCAGGACGATAGGCTTCCCTGTCCATCACCAACTCCTGGAGCTTGTGCAAACTCATGTCCATAGAACTGGTGATTCCATCCTACCATCCCATCCTCTGTCATCCCATTCTCCTCCTACCTTTCATCTTTCCTAGCATCAGGGTGTTTTCCAATGGCTCCAATTTGAGTAAGGTGGTCTAGTATTCCATCTCTTTCAGAATTTACCACAGTTTGTTGTGATCCACATAGTCAAAGGCATTGGCATAGTCAATAAAGCACAAGTAGATATTTTTCTGGAACTCTCTTGCTTTTTTGATGATCCAACAGATGTTGGCAATTTGATCTCTGGTTCCTCTGTCTTTTCTAAATCCAGTTTGAACATCTAGAAGTTCTCAGTTCTCATACTATTGAAACCTGCCTTGGAGAATTTTGAGCATTGCTTTGCTAGTATGTGAGATGAGAACAATCGTGCAGTAGTTTAAACACTCTTTGCAATTGCCTTTCTTAGGGATTGGAATGAAAACTGACCTTTTCCAGTCCTGTGTCCACTGATGAGCTTTCCAAATTTGCTGGCATATTGAGTGCAGCACATTCACGGCATTGTCTTTTAGGATTTGAAATAGCTCAACTGGAATCCCATCACCTCCTCTAGTTTTCTTCATATTGATCCTTCCTAACGCTGGACTGGAAGAAACACAA
>SJYT01024693.1:70395-95015 GCA_006410635.1 Cephalophus harveyi
ATCATGGCATCTGGTCCCATCACTTCATGGGAAATAGATGGGGAAACAGTGGAAACAGTGTCAGACTTTATTTTTTGGGCTCCAAAATCACTGCAGATGGTGCCTGCAGCCATGAAATTAGAAGACGTTTACTCGTTGGAAGAAAAATTATGTCCAACCTAGATAGCATTTTCAAAAGCAGAGGCATTACTTTGCCGACTAAGGTCCGTCTAGTCAAGGCTATGGTTTTTCCTGTGGTCATGTATGGATGTGAGAGTTGGACTGTGAAGAAGACTGAGCACCGAAGAATCGATGCTTTTGAACTGTGGTGTTGGAGAAGACTCTTGGGAGTCCCTTGGACTGCAAGGAGATCCAACCAGTCCATTCTGAAGGAGATCAGCCCTGGGATTTCTTTGGAAGGAATGAGGCTAAAGCTGAAACTCTAGTACTTTGGCCACCTCATGCGAAGAGTTGACTCATTGGAAAAGACTCTGATGCTGGGAGGGATTGGGGGCAGGAGGAGATGGGGATGACTGAGGATGAGATGGCTGAATGGCATCATGGACTTGATGGATGTGAGTCTGAGTGAACTCCGAAAGATGGTAATGAACAAGGAGGCCTAGGATGCTGTGATTCATGGGGTCGCAAAGAGTCGGACACGACTGAGCGACTGAACTGAACTGAAGGCCCACTTGACTTCACAATCCAGGATGTCTGGCTCTAGGTGAGTGATCACACCATCGTGGTTATCTGGATCATGAAGATCTTTTTTGCAGAGTTCTGTGTATTCTTGCCATCTCTTCTTAGTGTCTTCTGCTTATGTTAGGTCCACACTGTTTCTGTCTTTATTGTGCCCGTCTTTGAGTGAAATATTTCCTTCAGTTAAGGTCAGTGGCTCAGTCGTGTCCAACTCTTTGCAACCCCACGAATTGCTGCAAATCAGGTCTCCCTGTCCATCACCAACTTCCGGAGTTCACTCAAACTCATGTCCATTGAGTTGGTGATGCCATCCAGCCATCTCATCCTTTGTCGTCCCCTTCTCTTACTACCCGCAATCCCTCCCAGCATCAGAGTCTTTTCCAACGAGTCAACTCCTCGCATGAGGTGGCCAAAGTACTGGAGTTTCAGCTTTAGCATCAGTCTTTCCAATGAACACCCAGGATTGATCACCTTTAGAATAGACTGGTTGGATCTCCTTGCAGTCCAAGGGACTCTCAAAAGCCTTCTCCAACATCACAGTTCAAAAGCATCAATTCTTTGGTGCTCACCTTTCTTCACAGTCCAACTCTCACATCCATACATGACCACAGGAAAAAACCATAGCCTTGACTAGACGGATGTTTGTTGGCAAAGTAATGTCTCTGCTTTTGAATATGCTATCTAGGTTGGTCGTAACTTTCTTTCCAAGGAGTAAGAGTCTTTTAATTTCATGGCTGTAATCACAATCTACAGTGATTTTAGTATCTCTAATTTTCTAGAAGAGATCTCCAGTCTTTCCCATTCTTTAGTTTTCATCTATTTCTTTGCACTGATCATTTAGGAAAGCTGTCTTATATCTCATTGCTATTCTTTGTAACTCTACATTCAAATGGGTATATATATATATATACTTCTCTCTTTTGCCTTTAGCTTCTCTTCTTTTCTCAATTTATTGTAAGGCCTCCTCCAACAACCATTTTGCCTTTTTGCATTTCTTTTTGTTGATCACTGTCTCCTGTACAATGTCACGAACCTCAGTCTAAGTGCCTAAGTACCTCAGTTATTCAGGCACTTTGTCTATCAGATCTAACCCCTTGAATCTATTTGTCATTTCCACTGAATAATCATAAGGGATTTGATTTAGGTCGCACCTGAATGATCTAGTTGGTTTTCCCTACATTTTTTCAATTTAAGTCTGAATTTTGCAATAAGTTCATCATCTGAGCCACAGTCAGCTCCCAGTCTTGTTTTTGCTGACTGTAAAGAGCTTCTCCATCCTTGGCTGCAAAGAATATAATCAATCTGATTTTGGTATTGATCATCTGGTGATCTGCATGTGTAGAGTCATCTCTTGTGTTGTTGGAGGAGGGTGTTTGCTATGACCAGTGTATTATCTTGGCAAAACTCTGTTAGCTTTTGCTCTGCTCCATTTGGTACTCCAAGGCCAAATGCGCCTGTTACTCTAGGTATCTCTTGACTTCCTACTTTTGCATTCCAATAGCCTATGATAAAAAGGACGTCTTTTTCGGTTGTTAGTTCTAGAAGGTCTTGTAGTACTTCATGGAACCTTTCAACTTCAGCTTCTTCAGAGTTACTGGTTGGGGCATAGACTTGGATTACTGTGATACTGAATATTTTTCCTGTAAACGAACAGAGATCTTTCTGTCATTTTTGAGTTTGCACCCAAGTACTGCATATTTTACTCTTTTGTTGAGTGTATCTCCCCCCCAAAAAAAATGGTGGAGTAGAAGGATGTGTGCTCATCTTCTCCTGTGAGAACTCCAAAATTTCAACTCGTTGCTGAACCATCAAGAGAATTTTGGATCCCAGAAAAAAAAAAAAAATTCCTTATGTCCAAGGGCAAAGGAGAAGCAAGATGGTAGGAGGGGTGAAATCAAATTTAGAACCAAACCCCATACCTTCCAGAGACACTCGGGGGGGGGGGCTCAAACAAAACCTTGTGAGCACCCGGACCCATAGATCTCACAGAGACTAAGCTAGACTTGCCTTTGAGTGTCTCCTGCAGAGATATGGGTCAGAAGTGGCCTGCCACAGAGTCAGGGGCTCTGGGTGCAGCAGACTTGGGTCACACAGTGTGTGGCATAAGCCCTCTTGGAAGAAATCACCATTCACCCCACCACAGAGCCACTGAGCAGACAAACTCCAGAACAATTATACCAAACAAATTCTTACATTTTAAAAAAGTTCTAGGACCCCCAACAGATTTCCCAACCTGGGGATCTGACAAAGGGACTGAACCCCTGGGTTTTCTTTATTTTGGAGGCCAGTGGCATTTGATTACAGAACTTATACAGGACTGGGGAAAAAGACTCTTGGAGGGAACAAATAATACCAGGAGAAAGGAGCCTGTTATACAGAATGAAGTAAATCAGAAAGATAAAAACAAATAGCATATATTAATGTACATGTATGTAATCTAAAGAAATGATACTGATTAACCTATTAGCAAGGCAGGAATAGAGGCACAGACAAAGAGTACAGACTAGCAGATACAGTGAAGGAATGAGAGGATGGGATGAACTGAAGGTGAGAGGGTAAGAGAGAATACTTGAACCATATGCATTGCAATATTTTAATTTCTTGCTCCTAACTTATATATATATTTCTTTGTCTGACCATATTGCACTGGCTAGAGTCTCTAGTATAATATTGAATGGAAAGGGTAAAAGTGGGCCTCCTTGTCATCTTTCTAAAATTAGGAAGAAAGTGCTCAATTTTTTATCATTAAATATGATTTTAGCTGTAGGCTTGTCTTAGATGCCTTCTATCAGTTTTAGGACATAATTTCCTACTCCTCATTTGATGAGAATATGTACTATATATTGAAGTTAATTTTTTTTAAAACAGTCATGAAGGAGATTTATTTCTTCAGAAAGCATTTAATTTATAGCACTGCAAGGACATCCAACCAGTCCATTCTAAAGGGGATCAACCCTGGGTGTTCTTTGGAAGGAATGATGCTAAAGCTGAAACTCCAGTACTTTGGCCACCTCATGCGAAGAGTTGTCTCATTGGAAAAGACTCTGATGCTGGGGCAGGAGGAGAAGGGGACGACCGAGGATGAGATGGCTGGATGGCATCACCGACTCGATGGACGTGAGTTTGAGTGAACTCCGGGAGTTGGTGATGGACAGGGAGGCTTGGCATGCTGCAATTCATGGGGTTGCAAAGAGTCGGACACAACTGAGTGACTGAACTAAACTGAACTGTCATATACATTTCTCAGGCCAGTGGTTGGGGAAAGTGTGCAGTCCTAGGGCCCTTCAGGTGCCCAAGGACATGAATGTGAAACACTACTGCTGGTGCTGCTACAAATTCACAAATTAGGGGGCGGAGACAAGATGATGGTGAGGGAAGGCACAGAGTCTGTGTCCCCCCATGCCTGTTACCTATCAGACACTAGTGGGGGACCGCCTGTGGATAGGCAGACAGGACGAGCCCTGGGGGCAACCAGGTACTGGGTTGAGGGGAGTGGGGGGTGGTCTAGGACAGATGACCAGCAACTGAGGATAGCTGGGGGTGGGGAAGCAGCTTGGGTGCTGGGAATCTTTTGGGCACCACCAGTGGTTTGGCTACTCTGGGATGCTTGGAGCAGCATGCCTGCTGGGAGGGGGACAGGCTTCTGAGAAGACTGTAGGTTTCATCAAGGAAGTCCCATAGGGTTCCCCTTTTGCTTGGCCACAGGGGGACTTCTGGGGCCTGGGGCCAGGAGCCTCTTTCTTCTGGGCCCTTTCTGCCCTCCAGGGTCCTCTGTACCTTCCAGCTGACCCTTCTGCCCCCCAGGACATCCTCTGCTCTTCAGGGACCCCTTCCCTTGGGGAGTCATCTAGACATCAGAGACAGTGTTAAGGCTCCTGAAGGATTCTGGAAACAGGAAACTGGCTGGTATTTCCCCACTCACTCAACCCTGGGGAACCTTCTAAGGCCCCAGGCTGAGCCTTCTGCCCTTCCAGGACACCTCTGTCCTCCTGGCCCCATCCACCCCCTCTATTGCTCCACCTCTGTCTCAAGCTCCCCTCTACTCTCTGCCTTCCAGATTCCTTCTTCCTCTGGAGACCCCACATCCCTGTAGGGATCTTCATCTGCCTCCTGGACTGGGCCCTCTGCTCTCCACAGTTTCCCTCTGCTCTCCACAGTTTCCCCCTGCTCTCCAGGGCTGTTTCCTCTCTTTTGGAGTCCACATCCCTCCAGGCAGAACCCTCTAGTCTCTGGGAGTTCCCCTGCACCCTCCAAGGTCCTCCTTTATTCTCTGGATTCCTCCTCCTTCCTCAGAGCTCCCTGTTTTCCATGTGCCCCCTCACCTCTCCATGGGCCCTGTCTGACCTCTGGACTGGGCTCTCTGCATCTGGGACCCATTTTTTGCCACCCGGTTCCTTTCTCCTTCTGGGCCAGGCCTGTTCCCCATCCACCAGCGCCCACCCCCCCCAGACACTCTTCACCTTCCAGGATGAGCCCTCTGCCCTCTGGTACCACTCTATTCTCCAGGAACACCTTCAAGGGCACCCTCGGCCCACCTAAGTCCTGAAGGTGCAGGAGGAAGGGGAAACTGAGCAGGGCTAGCTGGAAGGGCTCCCTCTTGTTTTGGAGAAGCAGAGAATCCATCTGATGTTCCCCTGAGCCATGACATGGGAAGCCTCCTGGGGACCTAGGCCTTATTCTTTACACCCAAAAGCAGGAGGCACTTCAGATGCCCCTTTGACTAGGTGGAGCCTGTGGTACCCCCCACCCCCACTCCAGGCCTGTTCTGAAGGCTTGGATCCTGAATCAGAACCCCAGCCTCACCTAAATCTTTTCCATCTAAACACCTACACAGCCTAAGCCCCACCTTTCACAGCAAAGCTTTTTTTCTTCCTTTTTGTTTTGCTTTGATTGTTTTTTCTTTTTTTCACTATTTGCCAGTGGAGTTTGATTTTACCCTCCAGTGATTGTTTCACATATATTCTTATTTTCCCACTATTTCTGTTAATTTTCTAAGTTTGTTCTATTATTTTATAATCTTTGTTATTATTCTGCTCCCTCTTATGCTTCTTTTTCTTTTGCTTTCTTCTCTCAATTTGCTGTTGGAGTTTGGTTTTAAGCTTCAGGGTTTGTTAGCTTTTATTCTTTGTTATTGTTCTGCTTTTTTCTCTCTCATTCTCATTATTTCTTATTTCTCTATCTTCCTTCTTTTTGACTTTCTTCTGCCCCACAGCTCATGGCTTGCAGGATCGCTGTTCATGAGTCAGAGACCAGACCTGAACCCCTGAGGTGAGAGCACTGAGTCTGAACTGCTGGGGTAATAGAAAATCGCAGGCACTGAGGTACACTGATCGGAGTGAGGTCACCCAGAGGTCTACATCTCAATACCAAGACCTGGTTCTACCCAGCTGCTTGCAAACTCCACCTCAGGCAAAACAACTAGTAATATAAGAACACAGTCTTACCTATACAGAAAAAAGAAAAGAAATGACATTTAGAGTAGTGATAGTAAATAAGTTTCAAAATATTGAAAGTAGAATGGAAAAAAATTCAGGAAATATTTAACACATTTACAAAGGCCTAGAAGGAATAAAGAATAAACAAACAGTAATGCATAAAAAAATCAAGGAAATTAAAAATGCCCTAGAAGGAATCCATAGCAGAATAAATGACACAAAAGAATGGATAAAGGAGCTGGAAGATAGAATGATAAAAATAACTGCCAAGGAGCAGAATTAAAAAAAAAATGAAAGAAAATCATTTTGGACAATCTCAGAGATCTCTGGGCCAATATTAAATGTATCAACATTTAAATTATCAGGATCCCAGAAGAAGAAGAGAAAAAGGAAGTGTATCAGAAAACATTTGAGGAGATTAAAGTCAAAAACTCCTCTAAAACGGGAAAGTAAAAGTCATCCAAGTCCAGGAAGCCCAGAAAATCTCATGCAGAATAAACTAAAAGAGAAATATGCCAACACACATGCTAATCAAACTAACAAAAATTAAACACAAAGAAAAAACATTAAAAGCTACAAGGGAAAACCATATAAAACATACAAAGGAATCCTCATAAGGCTAACAGCTGATTTTTTTTTTTTTTTTTAGCAGAAACTCTGCAGGCAGGAAAGCAATGTCAAGATATATTTCAAGTGATGAAAGAGAAAAAACCTACTACCAAGATCACTCTACCCAACAAGAATTTCATTCAGATTTGACAGTAAAATCAAAAGCTTTATAGACAAGTGAAAGCTAAGTGAATTCAGCAGCACCAAACCAGCCTTATAACAAAGGCTAAAGGAAATTCTTTAGCAGGAAATGTGAGAGAGAGAAAAAAAAAAAGAACCACAAAAACAACCCCTAAATAAGAAAATGGCAATAGGAACATACACATCAAAGTACCTTATATGTAAATGGATAAATGCCCCAACTGAAAGAATCACACAGGCTGAATGGATACAGAGACAAGACATGTGTATATGCTGCCTACAAGACACCCACTTCAGACCCAAGGACACATAAAGACTAAAAGTCAGGTGATGGAAAAGATACTCATGCAAATGGAAATCAAAAGAAAGCAGGGGTTGCAATACTCATATCCAGTGCACGGGGATGATCCAGAGAGAGGATATGGGATGGGATGTGGGAGGTGGATTCAGGATTGGGAGCTCGTATACACCTGTGGTGGATTCATGTCAATGTATGGCAAAACCAATACAATATCGTAAAGTAAAATAAAGTAAAAATAAATTTAAAAAAAAAATTAAAAAAAAGAAAGTTATGAGAGATAAGGAAGGACACTACATAATGATTAAGGGATCAATCCAAGAAGATGTAACAGTTGTAAATATTTATGCACTTAACATAAGAGAACTTCAATGTATAAGGTAAATGCTAGCAATCATTAAATAGGAAATTGACAGTAACAGAATAAAAGTGGGTGACTTTAACACCTCACTATTACCAATGAATAGATCATCTGGACAGAAAATTAATAGGGAAACACGAGCTTTAAATCACACATTAGATCAGAATTACCTAATGAGTTATTCAGGACATTCCATCCCCAAACAAATATGCTTTTTTTTTTTTTTTTTAATCATGTGCACACGGAACATTCTCCAGGACAGATCACATCTCTGGTCACAAATCAAGCTTCAGTAAATTTAAGAAAATTGAACTCTTATTAAGCATCTTTTCTGAACACAACACTGTGAGACTAGATATCATTTACAGGAATTTTTTAATGTAAAAAACACAGGCATATGAAGGATAAACAACACACTTATAAATAACCAATGCTGAGACATGAGAAAATAATTTTTTTAAAAAAACCTGGAAACAAATTACAATGAAAACACAATGACCCAAAATATATGGGATATAGCAAAAGCAGTTCTAGAGGGAAGTTTATACCAGTAAAAGCCTACCCCAAGAAAAGAGAAAAACATCAAATTAACACCCTAACCTCACATCTAAAGCAACTAGGAAGGGAAGTTTTTAATTAGTAGAAGAAAAGAAATCATAAGGATTAGATCAGAAATAAATGAAAAAGAAATTAAGAAGACAATAAAGTAAAATAAAGTAAAAATAAAATTAAAAAATAATAATAAAAAGCTAAAAAAAATCAATAAAACTAAAAGCCAGTTAAATAAGAAGATAAACAAAATTGACAAACCATTAGCCAGACTCATCAAGAAAGAAAGGGAAAAGAGTCAATAAAATTAGAAATGAAAAAGAAGTCACAACAGACAATGAAGAAATACAAAGAATTATAAGAGATTACCAGAGCAACTATATGCCAATAAGATGGACAACCTGGAAGAAATGGACAACTTCTTAGAAAAGTGCACCCTTCCGAAACTGAACCAGAAAGAAACAGAAAGCATGAACATACCAGTCACAAGCACCAAAATTAAAACTGTAATCCAAAATCTTCCAACAAACAAAAGCACAGGGCAAGATGTCCTCACAGGCAAATTCTACCAAAAGTTTAGAGATGAGGACACACCTATCCTGCTCAAATTCATATAGAAAATTAGAGAGGAAGGAAAATTCCCTAACTCTTTCTATGAGGCCACCATCATGCTGATGCCAAAACCAGAAAAAAAAATACCACAGGGGAAAAAAAACAGAGAGAGAGAGAGAGAGAGAGAAAATTACAGGCCAGTATCACTGATGGACATAGATACAATCATCCTCACCAAAATGCTAGCAAGTAGAATACAACAACACACTAAAAGGATCATATACCACGATCAAGTGCAATTTGTCCCAGGGAAGCTAGGATTACTCAATATACAGAAATTATTCAATATATGCAATGTGATAGACCATATCAACAAACTAAAAATAATATTAAAATCTCAATAGATGCAGGGAAAGCTTTTGACAAAATTCGACAACCATTTATGATTAAAAAAAAAAAAAAAACTCTTCAGAAAGTAGTCATAGAAGGAACATACCTCAACATAATAAAGGCCAAATACTATAAACTTACAGTAAACATCATTCTCAATGGTGAAAAATTGAAAGCATTTCCTCTAAGATCAGCAACAAGAAAAGGGTGCATCCTCTCACCACCAGTATTCAACATAGTTTTGGAAGTCCTAGCCACAGCAATCAGGGAAGGAAAAGAAATGAAAATAATCCATATGGGAAAAGAAGAAGTAAAACTCTCACTATTTGCAGATGACATGATACTATACATGGAAAAACTAAAGATGCCACCAGAAAATTACTAGAGCTAATCAATGAATTTAGTAAAGTCACCAATTATAAATTTAACACAGAGAAATCCCTTGAATTCCTATATACTAACAATGAAAACTCAAAAAAAGGAATTATAGAAACAATTACATTCATTGCTGTGACAAAAAAATAAAACAAAATACCTAGGGATAAATCTATCTAAAGACACAAAAGACCTATTTGCAGAAAGCTAAAAGACACTGATGGAAGGAATCAAAAATGGCAAAAATGGATAGAGAAATATATCATGTTCCTGAAGTGAAAGAACCAATATTGTGAAAATGACTATACTACCCAAAGTAATCTACAGATTTAATGCAATCCATTTCAAACTACCAATGTTATTTTTCACAGAACTAGAAAAATATTCACAATTTGTATGGAAACACAAGAAACTCTGAATAGCCAAAGCAATCCTGAAAAAGTAGAATGGAGCTAGAGGAATCAACCTTCCTGACTTCAGACTATACTACAAAGCTACAGTCATTAAGACAATATGGTATTGGTACCAAAACAGAACTATAGATCCATGGAACAAGATAAAAACCCAAGATAAACACAGGCAACTCTGGAAAATTTATCTTTGACAAGGGAAGAAAGAATATACAATGGAAAAAAAGACCATCTCTTCAAAAAGTGGTGCTGGGAAAGCTAGACAGTTACATGTAAAAGAATGAAAGTAGGACACTTCCTAATACCATACACAAAGATAAACTCAAAATTAATTAAAGATTTAAACATAAAGCCAGAAAGTATGAAGATTTTAGAGGAAAACATAGCTGGTGCACTCTTTGACATACATCACTGCAAGGTCTTCTTTGACCCATTTCCTAGAGCAATGGAAATAAAAGCAAAAGTAAACAGATGGAACCTAATTAAACTTAAAAGTTTTTGCATAGCAAAGAAATAATAAATAAGATTAAAAGACAACCCTCATAATGAGAGAAAATAATTGCAAATGAAGCAAGTGACAAAGGATTAATCAACAAGCATAATATACAAGCATCTCATATCTAGTCAACACCATGAAAGCAAACAATGCAATCAAAAAATGGGCAGAAAACCTAAACAGACATTTCTCCAAAGAAGATATACAGATGGCCAACAAACACATGAAAATATGTTCAATATCATTCATTGTTATAGAAATGCAAATCAAAACTATAATGAGGTATCACTTTACACCAGTCAGAATGGCCATCATTAAAGTCTACAAACAACAAACGCTGGAAAGAATGTGGAGGAAAGTAAATCTTCTTGCACTCTTGGTGGGAATGTAAATCAATACAGCCACTGTGGAGAAAAGTATGGAGATTCCTGAAAAAAACTAGGAATAGAACTACCATGAAAGTGAAAGCCATTCAGAGTCAATGCGACCCAAAGGACTTTAGAGTCCATGAACTTCTCCATGCAAGAATACTGGAGTGGGTAGCCTTTCCCTTCTACAGGGAATCTTCCCAAATCAGGAATTGAACCCAGGTTTCCCTCATTGCAGGCAGATTCTTTACCAGCTGAGCCACAAGTGAAGTCCAAGAAGACTGGAGTGGATGGCTTATCCCTTCTCCAGAGGATCTTCCTGACCCAGGAATCAAACCGAGGTCTCCTGCATTGCAGGCAGATTCTTTACCAGCTGAGGTATCAGGGAAACTCATGACCTGATATGGGTCATGGAACCATATGACCCAAAAATATCACTACTGAGCATCAGTCAGTTCAGTTCATTCATTCAGTCATGTCTGACTCTTTGTGACCCCATGAATTGCAGCACTCCAGGACTCCATGTGCATCACCAACTCCCAGAGTTCATTCAGAATCATGTCCATCGAGTCCGTGATGCCATCCAGCCATCTAATCCTCTGTCGTCCCCTTCTCCTTCTGCCCCCAGTCCCTCCCAGCATCAGAGTCTTTTCCAATGAGTCAACTCTTCGCATGAGATTGCCAAAGTACTGGATTTTCAGCTTCAGCATCATTCCCTCCAAAGAAATCCCAGGGCTGACCTTCTTCAGAATGGACTGGTTGGATCTCCTTACAGTCCACGGGACTCTCAAGAGTCTTCTCCAACACCACAGTTCAAAAGCATCAATTCTTCAGTGCTCAGCTTTCTTCACAGTCCAACTCTCACATCCATACATGACCACAGGAAACACCATAGCCTTGACTAGACAGGCCTTTGTTGGCAAAGTAATGTCTCTGCTATTCAACATGCTATCTAGGCTGGTCATAACTTTTCTTTCAAGAATAAGTGTCTTTTAATTTCATGGCTGAAATCACCATCTGAAGTGATTTTGGAGCCACCCCAAAAGAAAAAAAGTCCGACACTGTTTCCACTGTTTCTCCGTCTATTTCCCATGAAGTGATGGGACCAGATGCCATGATCTTCATTTTCTGAATGTTGAGCTTTAAGCCAACTTTTTCACTCTCCTCTTTCACTTTCATGAAGAGGCTTTTGAGTTCCTCTTCACTTTCTGCCATAAGGGTGGTGTCATTTGCATATCTGAGGTTATTGATATTTCTCCCAGCAATCTTGATTCCAGCTTGTGCTTCTTCCAGTCCAGCGTTTCTCCTGATGTACTCTGCATATAAGTTAAATAAGCAGGGTGACAATGCACAGCCTTGACGTACTCCTTTTCCTATTTGGAACCATTCTGTTGTTCCATGTCCATTTCTAACTGTTGCTTCCTGACCTCCATATAAGTTTCTCAAGAGGCAGGCCAGGTGGTCTGGTATTCCCATCTATTTCCAATTTTCCACAGTTTATTGTGATCCACACAGTCAAAGGCTTTGGCATAGTCAATAAAGCAGAAAGAGATGTTTTTCTGGAACTCTCTTGCTTTTTCCATGATCCAGCGGATGTTGGCAATTTGATCTCTGGTTCCTCTGCCTTTTCTCAAACCAGCTTGAACATCAGGAAGTTCATGGTTCATGTATTGCTGAAGCCTGGCTTGCAGAATTTTGAGCATTACTTTGCTAGCGTGTGCGATGAGTGCAATTGTGGGGTAGTTTGAGCATTCTTTGGCATTGCCTTTCTTTGAGATTGGAATGAAAACTGACCTTTTCCAATCCTGTGGCCACAGCTGAGTTTTCCAAACTTGCTGGCATAATTGAGTGCAGCACTTTCACAGCATCATCTTTCAAGATTTGAAATAGCTCAACTGGAATTCCATCACTTCCACTAGCTTTGTTTTTAGTGATGTTTTCTAAGGCCCAATGACTTCACATTCCAGGATGTCTGGTCTAGGTGAGTGATCATACCATAGTGATTATCTTGGTCGTGAAGACTCTACACATGGACATTACCAGATGATCAACACTGAAATCAGACTGATTATATTTTTGCAGCCAAAGATGGAGAAGCTCTATACAACAAAAACAAGACCAGGAGCTGACTGTGGCTCAGATCATGAACTCCTTATTGCCATATTCAGACTACTGGGCATATACCTTGAGAAAAACATAATTGAAAGAGATACCTGTAGACAATATTCATTGCAGCCCTTTTTACAATAACTGGGACATAGAAGGAGCCTAGATATACAGTAAAGATGAAGGGATGCAGAAATCGTGGTATATATTTATAATGGAATATTCAGTTCAGTTCAGTTCAGTCGCTCAGTCGTGTCCGACTCTTTGCGACCCCATGAATTGCAGCACGCCAGGCCTCCCTGTTCATCACCATCTCTCGGAGTTCACTCAGACTCACATCCATTGAGTCAGTGATGCCATCCAGCCATCTCATCCTCAGTCGTCCCCTTCTCCTCCTGCCCCCAATCCCTCCCAGCATCAGAGTCTTTTCCAATGA
The DNA here is from genome assembly GCA_006410635.1 of Cephalophus harveyi. Taxonomy (NCBI): domain Eukaryota; kingdom Metazoa; phylum Chordata; class Mammalia; order Artiodactyla; family Bovidae; genus Cephalophus; species Cephalophus harveyi. The sequence goes on from SJYT01024693.1 coordinate 83,600, forward strand.
GTCAACTCTTCACATGAGGTGGCCAAAGTACTGGAGTTTCAGCTTTAGCATCATTCCTTCCAAAGAAATCCCAGGGTTGATTCCTTCCTGGAATATTACTCAGCTATAAAAAGGAACACATTTTAACCAGTCCTGATGAAGTGGATGAACCTATAGCCTATTATACAGAGTGAAGTAAGTCAGAAATAGAAATACAAATATTGTACATTAACACATCCATTTGGAGTCTAGAAAGATCATACTGATTGACCTATTTGCAGGGCTGCAATGGAGATGCAGACATGTGTACACAGTGGGGAAAGGAAAAGATAGGATGAATTGAGAGTATAGCATGGAAATATATATATTACCATATGTAAAATAGATAGCAAATGGAAATTTGTTGTGTTTCACAGGGAGCTTAACCCAGTGCTCCGTGACAATCTGGAAGGTTGAGATGGGGAAGGAGATGGGAAGTGGCTCAGAAGAGAGGGGTCATATGTGTACTCTTTGCTGATCCATGTTGATATATTGCATAAACTAGCAAAATATTGTAAAGCAATTACCTTCCAAGAAAAAAATTCACAAAGTAGCACTCAGAGGCACATTGAAGGCCCTGCTGGGTTTGGATTCAGAGCCTGCTTGCCATGCTTATTTAATGCTACCAAAGTTTCTCTTTATGTCTTGAGATGATTGTACAATGTTTTACCAGTTATGCTACAGATGAAACCTTTCTTTTTTCTTATGGGAACAATTTTAAATATGTGTCATATAGAAATACCTATAAAATTAATAAATTTACATCTAAGCACATCCATAAATAGAAGAAACACAAGTTACCAACTTCAAAAGTGAAAGATTGTCTATGACTAAACATCCTGAAAACAACAAAAAAATATAAAACAGGAATATTTTGAAAACCTTTAGTGCAAAAAATTTGACAACTTTAGATGAAATGGACAAAGTCTTTGTATCATCAGCAGTAGGGTGATAGTGCAGCTAAAAAGTTCAGTAGTTTAGCAACTTATCTACTCAGGGGAAAATGCCAAAATTCCCTTTTATTTATCATTTTTTTTTCCCCACAAGTAACTTCATATTTTATTTTTTTTAATTTTATTTTTACTTTATTTTACTTTACAATACCGTATTGGTTTTGCCATACATTGACATGAATCCACCATGGGTGTACATCAGCTCCCAATCAAAATTCCCTTTTAAACTTAGCCCAGGTCACTACTGCCTTTTTTAGGGCATTGCTTCTGGAAAGTATTCTACTCCCTTGCCATTCTTGTAGAGAGGTGATGGTACAGAACAGCCTTGACTTACTGTGCCTTCTGAAGGGTCATGAGCTTCCTAGGTAGCACTAGTTGTAAAGAACCAGCCTACCAATACATGAGACAAAGAAGACACAGTTTGGATCCCTGGGTCGGGAAGATTCCCTGGAGAGGGGCATGGCAACCCACCCCAGTGTGCTTCCCTGGAGAATACCATGGACAGAGGAGCCTGGTTATAGTTCATAGGGCCACAAAGAGTCAGATATAACTGGGTCAACCTAGAATGCAGGCTCGCTGAATGGGTACTTCCTTTCTCCCCCTCTGACTCTCAAACTGATGAGTAGATAGGCATATTGAAATGCTAGGAAACCATGTCTTTCCATTCCCTAAGTGAGGAGAGAGTTAATAATAATCGTTGCCTTAAATATATGTGGGTCATTTAGGCTGTTGTGTCTTCAATTTTGTTTCTTAACAAAGATTCCTGAAAAACAGAGGAAAAGAAAATTCCTATTTGTCATCCAACTCCATCCTATCTGACATTATTTTAAGACACAGAATGAAAGGAGTTTGAAATTTGGCATTGCTAGCCAAAGATGGAGAAGATCTATACAGTCAGCAAAAACAAGACTGGGAACTGACGTGGCTCCGATCATGAACTCCTTATTGCCAAATTCAGACTTAAATTGAAGAAAGTAGGGAAAACCACTAGACCATTCAGGTATGACCTAAATTAAATCCCTTATGATTATACAGTGGAAGTGAGAAACAGAGTTAAAGGACTAGATCTGATAAATAGAGTGCCTGATCAACTATGGACAGAGGTTCATGACATTGTAGAGGAGACAGGGATCAAGACCATCCCCATGGAAAAGAAATGCAAAAAAGCAAAATGGCTGTCTGGGGAGGCCTTACAAATAGTTGTGAAAAGAAGGGAAGTGAAAAGCAAAGGAGAAAAGGAAAGATACAAGCATCTGAATGCAGAGTTCCAGCGATGAGCAGGAAGAGATAAGAAAGCCTTCCTCAGCGATCAATGCAAAGAAATAGAGGAAAAGAACAGAATGGGAAAGACTAGAGATCTCTTCAAGAAAATTAGAGATACCAAGGGAACATTTCATGCAAAGATGGGCTCGATAAAGGACAGAAATGGTATGGACCTAACAGAAGCAGAAGATATTAAGAAGAGGGGGACTCTCTTAAGAGGGATATTAAGAGGGACTCTTGAGAGTCCCTTGGACTGCAAGAATACACAGAAGAACTGTGCAAAAAAGATCTTCATGACCAAGATAATCACGATGGTGTGATCACTCACCTAGGGCCAGACATCCTGGAATGTGAAGTCAAGTGGGTCTTAGAAAGTATCACTACAAACAAAGCTAGTGGAGGTGATGGAATTCCAGTTAAGCTATTTCAAGTCCTAAAAGATGACGCTGTGAAAGTGTTGCACGCAATATGCCAGCAAATTTGGAAAACTCAGCAGTGGCCACAGGACTGGAAAAGGTCAGTTTTCATTCCAATCTCAAAGAAAGGCAATGCCAAAGAATGCTCAAACTACCCCACAATTGCCCCCATCTCATACTCTAGTAAAGTAATGCTCAAAATTCTCTAAGCCACCTTTCAGCAATACATGAACAGTGAACTTCCAGATGTTCAAGCTGGTTTGAGAAAAGGCAGAGGAACCAGAGATCAAATTGCCAACATTCACTGGATCATGCAAAAAACAAGAGAGTTCTAGAAAAATGTCTATTTGTGCTTTATTGACTGTGCCAAAGCCTTTGACTGTGAGGATCACAATAAACTGTGGGAAATTCTGAAAGAGATGGGAATACCAGACCACCTGACCTGCCTCTTGAGAAACCTCTATGCAGGTCAGGAAGCAACAGTTAGAACTGGACATGGAACAACAGACTGGTTCCAAATAGGAAAAAGAGTACAACAAAGCTATATGTTGTCACCCTGCTTATTTAACTTATATGCAGAATGCATCATGAAAAACGCTGGACTGGAAGAAGCACAGGCTGGAATCAAGATTGCCGGGAGAAATATCAATTACCTCAGATATGCAAATGACACCACCCTTATGGCAGAAAGTGAAGAGGAACTCAAAAGCCTCTTGATGAAAGTGAAAGAGGAGAGTGAAAAAGTTGGCTTAAAGCTCAACATTCAGAAAATGAAGATCATGGCATCTGGTCCCATCACTTCATGGGAAATAGATGGGGAAACAGTGGAAACAGTGTCAGACTTTGTTTTGGTGGGGGGCTCCAAATTCACTTCAGGTGGTGATTGTAGCCATGAAATTAAAAGACACTTACTCTTTGGAAGGAAAGTTATGACCAACCTAGATTCAAAAGCAGAGACATTATTTTGCCAACAAAGGTCCATCTAGTCAAGGCTATGGTTTTTCCAGTAGTCATGTATGGATGTGAGAGTTGGACTGTGAAGAAAGCTGAGTGCCGAAGAATCGATGCTTTTGAACTGTGGTGTTGGAGAAGACTCTTGAGAATCCCTTGGACTGCAAGGAGATCCAACCAGTCCATTCTGAAGGAGGTCAGCCCTGGGATTTCTTTGGAGGGAATGATGCTGAAGCTGAAACTCCAGTACCTTGGCCACCTCATGTGAAGAGTTGACTCATTGGAAAAGACTGTGATGGTGGGAGGGATTTGGGGCGGGAGGAGAATGGGATGACAGAGGATGAGATGGCTGGATGGCATCACCAACTCGAAGGACATGAGCTTGAGTGAACTCTAGGTGTTGTTGATGGACAGGGAGGCCTGGCATGCTGCAATTCATGGGGTCACAAAGAGTCAGACACGACTAAGTGACTGAACTGAACTGAAGAACATTTTATAAGATGAGATTTCAGGCAATTTCTATGTATATTTTGGGAGTGTTAATTTCCTAGAACTGCCATAGCAAATTACCAGAAACAACATAAATTTATTCCTTCATAGTTCTGGAGGGCAAAAAGTCCAAAATTAAGGTGTCAGTATGATTGAATTCTCTTGGAGTCTCTGGAATAGAACACTCCCCACATCCCTCTCCTAGGTTTTAGATGTTGTCACCAACACCTGACTTTCCTGGGCTTATAGCTGTGGTACTTCAATCTCTGTCACCATCTTATTGTCTTTTTTCTCTTTTCAACCTCATTCATGTTTCTCAAGTAAGTACACCAATACAGGTATACCTCAGAGATATTGCAGGTTTGGTTTCAAACCACTGTGATGAAGCAAATACCACAGTAAAGGGAGTACTTTTTTTTTTTTTGGGGGCAGGGGAGAGTGTCTCAAAGCATATAAAAGCTATGTGTTTATACTATACTGCCCCTGGTGGCTCAGATAGTAAAGAATGTCCCTGCAATGCAGGAGACATGGGTTCGATCCCTGGGTAAGGAAGAAACCCTGGAGAAAGGAAATGGCAGCCCACTCCAGTATTCTTGCCTGGAGAATTTCAAGGACAGAGGAGCCTGGAGGGCTACAGTCTATGGGGTCTCAAAGAGTCAGACGTGATTGAGCAAGTAACACTTTCACATTCACTGTAGTCTATTTAGCGTGCAGCAGTATTATGTCTAAAAACCAATGTGAAAGCCAAAGCAAAGTCACTCAGCCATGTCCATATATAAAAACCAATGTATATACATTAAATTTAAAATAGTTGTTTTTTTAAAAAATGCTAAACATCATCCAAACTTTCAGTGAGTTGCAATATTTTTGCTAGTAGAGGGTCTTACCTCTTTGTTGATGGCTGTGGACTATCAGAGTAGTGGCGGCAAAAGACTGGGTTGACTGTGGAACTTTTTAAAAAATAAGATAATGATTTGTAAATAGATTGATTTTTCCTTTAATGAAAGTTATTTCTATAGCATGAAACACTTTCTGATAGCATTTTATCCATGGTGGGACTTCTTCCAAAATTGGAGTCAAATTGCTAGTACTTTATCAACCACGTTTATGTACGTCTTTTGTTGCCATTTCAACAAGTAAGTTCTCCATGTGACCTACAGTGCCACAGAACAACTACAATAGTAACATAAAAATCACTAATCACAGATCACTATAACAAATATAATAATAATGAAAAGTTTGGAGTATAATGAGAATTGCCAAAATGTGACACAGAGATATGAGATGAGCTAACATTGTTGGGAAAATGGCACGTATAGTCTTACTTGAGCCAACTTTGCCACAAACCTTTAATTTGTAAAAATTCAATATCTGTGAATGGCAATCACTGAAAGCAAAATAAAACGAAGTGTGACTGCATTTGAATTTGGCACCCACCCTAAATCTAGGATTACCTCATATCAAGATCTTTAATCTTTAATTCAAAAATCATATCTCCAAATAAGGGCACATTCATGAGTACTTGAGGGTCAAGATTTAGACATATCTGTTGGGGGACATTATTCAGTTTAAAACTGAGGGTCTCTCAAGAAATCTGGTATTGAAGCCCATCTGTGAAAATTTTATTTCTGAGGCTAAAGTGGGCCAAGGCTGATGGAATGTGAGAAGCACTTTGTGCAGAAAATCTGTAAGCTGTAGGCATGCATGCCCTGTGAGCTGTGGACCGCCTGAATTTTATTTTCTGGTGGATGTGGAGAGTAAGGTATAGTTTTGTACTATTATTTTCCTGCCTTTGATTTATTTTTTGATTTTTCAAGTTTTAATTTTGTTTCCTACATATAAGGAGAAAATTTATTTTAAGTCACTTGCGTATAGTGTGAGAAAAAAGTTTGAGATTTATTTATTTCTACTTTTACATAACCACTTGTTGAAAAGATGATCTTTACCTGGGTTGGGAAGATCCACTGGAGAAGGGATAGGCTGCCCACTCCAGTATTCTTGGCTTTCCCTGGTGGCTCAGATGGTAAAGAATCTGTCCGGATTGCAGGAGACTTGGGTTTGATCCCTGGATTGGGAAAAGCCCCTAGAGAAGGGAAAGGCTACACACCCCAGTATTCTGGACTGGAGAATCCCATGGACAGAGGAGCATGACAAGCTACAGTCCATGGAATTGCAGAGTCAGACAACCTTTTTGAGCATCTTTCACTTTACCCTTTTTAGTTAACCTGGCATGCATGAGAGCATGCTAAGTCACCTCAGTCCTGTCTGACTCTGTGCAACCCTATCAAGTGTAACCTGCCAAGCTCCTCTGTCCATGGGATTCTCCAGACAAGGAGACTGGAGTGGGTTGCCATGTCCTCTTCCAGAAGATCTTGCTGGCCCAGGGATCAAATATGAATCTCTTGTGTCTCCTGCATTGTCAGTTGGGTTCTTTACCACTAGCATCACCTGGGGAGCCCAGGTTAACCTGGCCCTTTGTCAAATTAATCACATATGTGTGGGTCCAATGTTGGACTTAGTTTTCTGAGGGAAGGAGAGAGTGGGCTGAATGGAGAGAGTAGCACAGACATATATACACTATCATGTGTACAATAGATACACTATAAAGCTATAGTGATGAGATTTTATTACTTATCTAAAGATAGACAGATTAATGTATCAGAAAACTCCCTCCTGCATCTACAAAGTCCATTCTCTACATCTACATCTACATTTCTTCCCTGTAATAGGTTCACCAGTAACATTTTTCTAAATTATATGCATGTGTGTGTGTGTGTGTGTGTGTTAATACATGATATTTGTTTTTTTCCTTCTGACTTATTTCACTCTATATAATAGGCTTTAGGTTCATCCACTTCATTACAACTGACTCAAACTCATTTTTATTGCTAAACAATATTCCATTGTATATATGTACATCTTCTTTATTAATTCATCTGTTGATGAACATAATGTTGATTCCTGTCCTGGCTTTTGTAAAAAGGGCTCCAATGACCACTGGGTTACATGTGTCATTTTCAGTTATGGTTTTCTCAGGATATATGTCCAGGGGTTGAATTGCTGGGTCATATGGTAATTTTCAGTTCAGTTCATTTCATTTCAGTCGCTTAGTTGTGTCCAACTCTTTGAGATCCCATGAATCAAAGCACGCCAGGCCTCCCTGTCCATCGCCAACTCCCGGAGTTCACTCAAACTCACGTCCATTGAGTCGGTGATGCCATCCAGGCATCTCATCCTCTGTCTTTCCCTTCTCCCCCCCGCCCCCAATCCCTCCCACCATCACAGTCTTTTCCAATGAGTCAACTCTTTGCATGAGGTGGCCAAAGTATCAGAGTTTCAGCTTTAGCATCATTCCTTCCAATGGACACCCAGAACTGATCTCCTTTAGAATGGACTGGTTTCATCTCCTTGCAGTCCAAAGGACTCTCAAGAGTCTTCTCCAACACCACAGTTCAAAACCATCAATTCTTTGGTGCTCAGCTTTCTTCATAGTCCAACTCTCACATCCATACATGATCACTGGAAAAATCATAGCCTTGACTAGACAGACCTTTGTTGGCAAAGTAATGTCTCTGCTTTTGAATATGCTATCTAGGTTGGTCATAACTTTCCTTCCAAGGAGTAAGCATCTTTTAATTTCATGGCTGCTATCACCATCTGCAGTGATTTTGGAGCCCAGAAAAATAAAGTCTGAAACTATTTCCACTGTTTCCCCATCTATTTTCCATGAAGTGATGGGACCAGATGCCATGATCTTAATTTTCTGAATGTTGAGCTTTAAGCCAACTTTTTCGTTCTCCTCTTTCACTTTCATCAAGAGGCTTTTGAGTTCCTCTTCAGTTTCTGCCATAAGGGTGGTGTCAGTCCTAGCCTTTTTGAAGAGAATCTCCATACTGTTCTTCATAGTGGCTGTATCAATTTATATTTCCACCAACAATGCAAGGGCGTTCCCTTTACTCCACATCCTCTTCAGCATTAAGTGTGTAGATTTTTTGATGATGGCCATTCTTACTGGTGTGAAGTGATACCTCATGGTAGTTTTGATTTGCATTTCTCATAGCAAGATCCTCTTTGACCCATACCCTATAGCAATGGATATAAAATCAAAATAAACAAATGGAACTTAATGAAACTTAAAACTTTTGTACAGCAAAGAAAACAATAAACAGTATTAAAGGACAGCCCTCAGAATGGGTGAAAATAATGGCAATTGAAACAACTATCAAAGGATTAATCTCTGATATACATAAGCAGCTCATACACCTCAATATCAGGAAAACAAACAGCTACATCCAAAGGTGGGCAGAAGACCTAAGCAGATATTTCTCAAAAGGAAACACACAGATGGCCAATATAATTGGCCATGAAATTTTCTGTCCATGAAAATTTCTCACAACTTGATGATTTCTAAAATATATATATATTGTGTATGTATATATGTATGTGTATATATATGTGTATATATATATATATATATACTGAATTTTCTTTTGGATTAGACTGAAACTATAGATCAGTTTCATACAACTCATGTCTTGGTAAAGCTGAATCTTCCAATCCATGAAAATTTCTCACAACTTGATGATTTCTAAAATATATATATATTGTGTATGTATATATGTATGTGTATATATATGTGTATATATATATATATATATACTGAATTTTCTTTTGGATTAGACTGAAACTATAGATCAGTTTCATACAACTCATGTCTTGGTAAAGCTGAATCTTCCAATCCATGAAAATTTCTCACAACTTGATGATTTCTAAAATATATATATATATATATACACACTGAATTTTCAGTATATATATATATATATACTGAATTTTCTTTTGGATTAGACTGAAACTATAAATCAGTTTCAAACAACTCATGTCTTGGTAAAGCTGAATCTTCCAATCCATGAACTTATTTACGTTACCATTAATTTATTCTAATGATGAGTCATAGGTTTAAATGTAGAGGTCTTACACATGTACATTTATTCCTAAGATTTTGGAAAAAAAATAATGCCATTCTAAATACAATTTCAAATATGTATTGCAATTTTTCAAAGACAGTATTTTGGTAGAAATTTGATTTTTGTATATTTTTTGATCATGTGAACCGTTAAACTCACTAATTACAGGCGGTTTTGTAGAGTCCTTAGAGGAACAATCTCCACAGAGATAAATTTCATCTATTGATATTTATCAAGGCAATTTTACCTTTCACATTCTAATATGTGTGGATTTAATTTTTCTTTCTTGATTACAGTGACTAGGACCTAGAACTAACACTATATATATATATATATATATATAGAGAGAGAGAGAGAGAGAGAGGACTGGAATGCAAAAGTATGAAGTGAAGAAACACCTTCAGTAACAGGAAGGTTTGGCCTTGGAGTACAAAATGAAGCAAGGCAAAGGCTAACAGAGTTTTGCCAAGAGAATGCACTGGTCATGGAAAACACCCTCTTCCAATAAAACAAGAGAACACTCTACACATGGATATCACCAGATGATCTATACTGAAATCAGATTGATTATATTATTTGCAGCAAAAGATGGAGAAATGCTACACAGTCAGGAAAAAAAAAAAAAAGATCGGGAACTGACTGTGGCTCAGATCATGAACTCCTTATTGCCAAATTCAGCCATAAATTGAAGACAGTGGGGAAAACCACTAGACCATTCAGGCATGACCTAAATCAAATCCTTTACAATTACAGAGTGGAAACAAACAGATTCAAGGGACTAGATTTGATAGACAGGGTGCTTGAAGAACTATGGACAGAGATTCATTGCAATGTATAGGAAGCAGTAGTCAGACCATCCTGAAAGAAAAGAAATGCAAAAAGGAGAAGTGGTTGCCAGAGGAGGCATACAAATAGCTGAGAAAAGAAGAGAAGTGAAAGACAAATGAGAAAAGGAAAGATATACCCATTTCAATGCAGAGTTCCAAAGAGTAGCAAGGAAAGAAAAGGCCTTCCTTATGGATCAGTGCAAAGAAATAGAGGAAAACAATACAATGGGAAATACCGGAGATCTCTTCAAGAAAATTAGAGATACCAACGAAATATTTCATGCAAATATGGGCTCAATAAAGGACAGAAATAGTATGTACCTAAGAGAAGCAAAAGATATTAAGAACAGATGGCAAGAATACACAGAAGTACTATACAAAAAAAGATCTTCATGACACACATAACCATGATGGTGTGATAACTCACCTAGAGCCAGACACCCTGGAATGCGAGGTCAAGTGGGCCTTAGGAAGCATCACTATGAACAAAGCTAGTGGAGGTGATGGAATTCCAGTTGAGCTATTTTAAGTCCTAAAAGAAGATGCTGTGAAAGTCCTGCACTCAATATGCCAGCAAATTTAGAAAACTCAGCAGTAGCCACAGGACTGAAAAAGATCAGTTTTCATTCCAATCCCAAAGAATGGCAATGCCGAAGAATGCTCAAACTACCACACAATTGCCACCATCGCACACGTTAGCAAAGTAGTGCTCAAAATTCTGCAAGCCAGACTTCAGTACAAGAACCGAGAACTGCTAGATGTTCAAACTGGATTTAGAAAAGGCAGAGGAACCAGAGATCAAGTTGTCAACATCCACTGGATTATCGAAAAAACGAGAGAGTTCCAGAAAAACATCTATTTCTGCTTTATTGATTCCAAAGCCTTTGACTGTGTCAATCACAACAAACTGTGGAAAATTCTTCAAGAGATGGAATATTAGACCACCTTACCTGCCTCTTGAGAAATCTGTATGCAGGTCAAGAAACAACAGTTGAAATTCCAAATTGAGAAAGGAGCATGTTAAGACTGTATTCTGTGAATACAGAATACAGCTTATTTACTTATTTAACTTATATGCAGAATACTGCTTATTTAACTTATGTGCAAAGTACATCATGCAAAATGCTGGGCTGGATGAAGGGCAGGCTGGAACCAAGATTGCCAGGAGAAATATCAATAACCTCAGATATGCAGAAGACACCACCCTTATGGTGGAAAGTGAAGAGGAACTGAAGAGCCTCTTGATGAAAATGAAAGAGGAGAGAGAAAAAGTTGGCATAAAACTCAGTTCAGTTCAGTCGCTCAGTCGTGTCCGACTCTTTGCCACCCCATGAATCGCAGCATGCCAGGCCTCCCTGTTCATCACCATCTCTCGGAGTTCACTCAGACTCACATCCATCGAGTCAGTGATGCCATCCAGCCATCTCATCCTCGGTCGTCCCCTTCTCCTCCTGCCCCCAATCCCTCCCAGCATCAGAGTCTTTTCCAATGAGTCAACTCTTCGCATGAGGTGGCCAAAGTACTGGAGTTTC
>SJYT01024693.1:95771-143578 GCA_006410635.1 Cephalophus harveyi
GAAGGCTTTCTTATCTCTTCTTGCTATTCTTTGGAACTCTGCATTCAGGTGCTTATATCTTTCCTTTTCTCCTTTGCTTTTCACCTCTCTTCTTTTCACAGCTATTTGTAAGGCCTCCCCAGACAGCCATTTTGCTTTTTTGCATTTCTTTTCCATGGGGATGGTCTTGATCCCTGTCTCCCGTACAATGTCACGAACCTCATTCCATAGTTCTTCAGGCACTCTATCTATCAGATCTAGGCCCTTAAATCTATTCCTTACTTCCACTGTATAATCATAAGGGATTTGATTTAGGTCATACCTGAATAGTCTAGTGGTTTTCCCTACTTTCTTCAATTTGAGTCTGAATTTGGTAATAAGGAGTTCATGATCTGAGCCACAGTCAGCTCCTGGTCTTGTTTTTGTTGACTGTATAGAGCTTCTCCATCTTTGGCTGCATAGAATATAATCAATCTGATTTCAGTGTTGTCAGAAAACTAAGACCATGGCATCCAGTCCTATCACTTCATAGCAAATAGATAGGAAAATCAAAAGAGTGACAGACTTTATTTTGGGGAGACTCCAAAATCACCCTGATGGTGACTGCAGCCATGAAATTAAAAGACGCTTGCTCTTTGGAATAAAAGTTGTGATCTACTAGACTGCATATTGAAAAGCAGAGACAGTGCTTTGCTAACAATTGTCTGTCTAGTCAAAGCTGTGGTTTTTCCAGTAGTCATTTCTGAGCACTGAAGAACTGATTCTTTTGAACTGGTGTTGGAGAAGACTCTTGAAGTCCCATGGACTGCAAGTAGAGCCAACCAGTCCATCCTAAAGGAAATCAGTATTGATATTCATTGGAAGGACTGATGCTGAAACTGAAACCTCAATACTCTGTAGACCTGATGTGAAGAACTTACTCATTGAAAAAGACCCTGATGCTAGGAAAGATTGAAGGCAGGAGGTAAAGGGGATGACAAAGAATGAGATGGTTGGATGGCATCACCAACTCAATGGACGTGAATTTGAACAAGCTCCAGGAGTTGGTGATGGACAGGGAAGCCTGGCATGCTTCAGTCCATGGGGTCAAAAATAGTCAGACACAGCAGAGTGATTGAACTAAACTGAACTGAGGACCTAGAAGTGGTAAGGGTCCTTTATATATATGTGTATATATATACTTATATATTTATATATAACATATTAATATATTTCTCCTCTTAAGCAGAAAACATTCTATTTCTTTCTATACTTAGTATGATGTTATCTGTAGGTTTTTGTTTTCTATTTTTGGCTATGCTGGGTCTTTGTTGCTGTGCATCGACTTTCTAGCTGCAGTGAGTGGGAGCCAATCTGTAGTTGTGGTGCTTGGGCTTCTCACTGAGGTAGCTTCTCTTGTTGCAGAGCCCAGGCTCCAGGGCACGTGGGCTTCAGTAGTTGCGGCAGGTGGACTCAGTAGTGGCAACTCACAGCCTCTAGATGCAGGCTTAGTAATTGTGGCACATGTGCCCCGTTGCCCCATAGCATGCTGAATCCTTCTGGATCAGGGCTCAAAACCACGTTTCCCACATTGGCTCCCAACCACTGGGCTATCAGGAAAGTCCGGTAGATTTGTAGATTTTTAAAAAATGTTTCTTTATGTTTGATCTTTGTTAATTTGATTAGTATGTGTCTTGGGGTGTTTTGCCTTGGATTTATCCTGTTTGGAACTCTCTGGGTTTCTTGGACTTGGGTAATTATTTCCTTCCCCATTTTAGGGAAGTTTTCAACTATTATCTCCTCAAGTATTTTCTCATGGTCTTTCTTTTTGTCTTCTTCTTCTGGGATTCCTCTAATTCGAATGTTGGAGCATTTCATATTGTCCTGGAGGTCTCTGAGATTGTCTTCATTTCTTTTAGCTCATTTTTCTTTTTTCCTCTCTGATTCACTTATTTCTACCATTCTATCTTCTATTTCACTAATCCTATCTTCTGCCTCTGATATTCTACTATTTGTTGTCTCCAGAGTGTTTCTGATCTCATTTACTGCATTATTCATTATATATTGACTCTTTTTTATTTCTTCTAGGTTCTTGTTAAGCCTTTCTTGCATCTCTCAATCCTTGTCTCCAGGCTATTTATCTGTGATTCTATTTTGATTTCAAGATTTTGGATCATTTTTGCTATCAATATTCAGAATTCTTTCTCAGGTAGATTCCCTATCTCTTCCTCTTTTGTTTGGTTTGGTGGGCATTTCTCCTGTTCCTTTACCTGCTGGGTATTCCTCTGTCTCTTCATCTTGGTTATATTGCTGCGTTTGGGGTGGCCTTTCTGTATTCTGGGAATTTGTGGAGTTCTCTTTATTATGGCGTTTCCTCGCTGTGGGTGGGGTTGTATCAGTGGCTTGTCAAGGTTTCTTGGTTAGGGAAGCTTGTGTCGGAGCTCTGGTGGGTGAAGCTGGATTTCTTCTCTCTGGAGTGCAATGAAGCATACACACTGAGGAAACCAGAATTGAAAGAGACACATGTACCCCAATGTTCATCGCAGCACTGTTTATAATAGCCAGGACATGGAAACAACCTAGATGTCCAAGCAGATGAATGGATAAGAAAGCTGTGGTACATATACACAATGGAGTATTACTCAGCCATCAAAAAGAATACATTTGAACCAGTTCTAATGAGGTGGATGAAACTGGAGCCAATTATACAGAGTGAAGTAAGCCAGAAAGAAAAACACCAATAAAGTATACTAACACATATATATGGAATAGCATCTTTTCTGACCACAGTGCAGTAAGATTAGATCTCAATTACAAGAGAAAAACTATTTAAAATTCGAACATATGGAGGCTGAACAACACGCTGCTGAATAACCAACAAATCACAGAAGAAATCAAAATATGCATAGAAATGAATGAAAATGAAAATGCAACAACCCAAAACCTGTGGGACACTGTAAAAGCAGTGCAAAGTGGAAAGTTCATAGCAATACAGGCATACCTCAAGAAACAAGAATAAAGTCAAATAAATAACCTAACTCTACACCTAAAGAAACTAGAAAAGGAAGAAATGAAGCACCCCAGAGTTAGTAGAGGAAAAGAAATCTTAAAAACTAGGGAAGAAATAAATGCAAAAGAAACAAAAGAGACCATAGCAAAAATCAACAAAGCCAAAAGCTGGTTCTTTGAAAGGATAAATTAAATTGACAAACCATTGGCCAGACTCATCAAGAAACAAAGGGAGAAAAATCAAATCAATAAAATAAGAAATGAAAATGGAGAGATCACAACAGACAACACAGAAATACAAAGGATCATAAGAGACTACTATCAGCAACTATATGCCAATAAAATGGACAACGTGGAAGAAATGGACAAATTCTTAGAAAAGTACAACTTTCCACAACTGAACCAGGAAGAAATAGGAAATCTTAACAGATCCATCACAAGCACAGAAATTGAAAATGTAATCAGAAATCTTCCAACAAACAAAAGCTCAGGTCCAGATGGCTTCACAGCTGAATTCTACCAAAAATTTGGAGAAGAGCTAACACCTATCCTACTCAAACTCTTCCAGAAAATTGTAGAGGAAGGTAAACTTCCAAATTCATTCTATGAGGCCACCAAAACCCTAATACCAAAACGTGACAACACTGCCACAAAAAAAGAAAACTACAGGCCAATATCACTGATGAACATAGATACAAAAATCCTTAACAAAATTCTAGCAATCAGAATCCAAGAACACATTAAAAAGATCATACACCATGACCAAGTGGGATTTATCCCAGGGATGCAAGGATTCTTCAATATCCACAAATCAGTCAATGTAATTCACCACATTAACAAATTGAAAAATAAAGGCCATATGATTATCCAAATAAATGCAAAGAAATCCTTTGAAAAAAATTCAACATCCATTTATGATAAAAACTCTCCAGAAAGCAGGAATAGAAGGAACATACCTCAACTTAATAAAAGCTATATATGACAAACCCACAGCAAACATTATCCTAAATGGTGAAAAATTGAAAGCATTTCCCCTAAAGTCAGGAACAAGACAAGGGTGCTTACTTTCACCACTACTATTCAACATAGGTTTGGAAGTTTTGGCCACAGCAATCAGAGCAGAAAAAGAAATAAAAGGAATCCAAATTGGAAAAGAAGTAAAACTCTCACTGTTTGCAGATGACATGATCCTCTACTTTCAGCTTTATAAGGAAAATTTCTTTGATTTTATCTCTGTATCTCTAAGAAAATATCTCTAATTTTCTTTGATTTTATATTTCTGCAAGTCCTGTTTTTTGTATGAAGATGATAAGGGATTTATAAAATAAGTTAGAGAGTGTGCAAGAAAGTGTTAATTCTGCAAACCAGAATATTTCCCAGAAAGACCTGCCTTCAGGATTGGCCCTTGGTCTGATCTTGGAAGAGAATCTGTCTAAGCCTTTGGAATATTCTACCAGATAGTTTTTTTTCTTTCTTTTTTATGTGAAGACTGTGGACCCCATAGTATCAGTTTGATTAGATTTATGATAACAGTGTGAATTATACCAATGTGAATACCTTATTTTGCCTTGAGGGACTGGAAATTGATTAGTCATACTCAGTCATGTGGTTGCCATGATCCTCAAAAATATTCCTGCACACCAAGGTTCAGACAAGCATTTCTGGTGAAAAACACCACACACATGTTATCATACATTGTTGCTTGAATAATTACACACATCCATCTGACTTCATTGGAGAAGACAATTGAATGCTTGTACTTGGTTTCTTCCTGGACTTTGCCCCATTCACCTTCTGATTTTAATATTTCTTTTCACTCTGACACATTACACTGTGATATGGTAGTTTTCTGAGCCCAGTGAGTCCTTCCAGTGAATCACAGTCTGAGTGTTGTCTTGGGAACCGATTTCTCAAGTTGATGTTAGTTAGTCATCCACACAAAGGACTCTGACTCACTGAAACTTTGTGAAAAAATTTTTGAAAGAATCAAAAATGACAACAGAACAGAGGATGACAAACTTTAGATGCATGAAAGGCTACTAAGTCACACATGGTAAATGACAATAATACATTGTGACCAATGACTGAAGACAATATATACCTTTGAGGCTTAGAAACAGTCGATTCAACTTTTTTAAGTGTTTCAGTTCAGTTTAGTCGCTCAGTCATGTCCAACTCTTTGCGACCCCATGGATTGCAACATGCCAGGCCTCCCTGTCCATCACCAACTCCCGGAGTTTACTAAAACTTAAGTCCACTGAGTCAGTGATGCCATCCAACAATCTCATCCTCTGTTTTTCCCTTCTCCTCTCGCCTTCAATCTTTCCCAGCATCAGGGTCTTTTCCAGCGAGTCAGCTTTTCACATGAGGTGGCCAAAGTATTGGAGTTTCGGCTTCAACATCAATGAATATTCAGCACTGATTTCCTTTAGGATGGACTGGTTGCATCTCCTCACAGTCCGATGGACTCTCAAGAGTCTTCTCCAACACCACAGTTCAAAAGCATCAATTCTTCAGTGCTCAATTTTCTTTATAATCCAACTCTCACATCCATACATGACTACTGGAAAAAACATAGCCTTGATTAGATGGACCTTTGTTGGCAAAGTAATGTCTTTGCTTCTCAATATGCTCTCTAGGTTAGTCATAACTTTTCTTCCAAGGAGTAAGCGTCTTTTAATTTCATGGCTTCAGTCACTATCTGCAGTGATTTTGGGAGCCCCCCCCCCCCAAAGTAAAGTCTGTCACTGTTTCCACTGCTTCCCCATCTAATTGCCATGAAGTGATGGGACCAGATGCCATGATCTTAGTTTTCTGAATGTTGAGCTTTAAGCCAACATTTTCACTCTCCTCTTTCATTTTCATCAAGAGGTTCTTTAGTTCTTCTTCACTTTCTGCCATAAGGGTGGTATCATCTGCATATCTGAGGTTATTGATATTTCCCCCAGAAATCTTGATTCAAGCTTGTGCTTCTTCCAGCCCAGCATTTCTCATGATGTATTCTGCATATAAGTTAAATAAGCAGAGTGACAATATACAGCCTTGATGTACTCCTTTTCCTATTTAGAACCAGTCTCTTGTTCCATGCTCAGTTCTAACTGTTGCTTCCTGACCTGCATGCAGATTTATCAAGAGGAAGGTCAGGTGATCTGGTATTGCCATCTCTTTCAGAATTTTCCACAGTTTATTGTGATCCACACAGTCAAAGCATTGGAAAAGTCAATAAAACAGAAATAGATGCTTTCTGGAACTCTGCTGCTCTTTTGCTGATCCAGCGGATGTTGGCAATTTGATCTCTGGTTCCTCTGCCTTTTCTAAAACCAACTTGAACATCTTTAAGTGTTTTCTCGGGAAATAAAACTAAGAATCTGCTAATGAAATGAAAAATAATG
Organism: Cephalophus harveyi; assembly: GCA_006410635.1. NCBI lineage: Eukaryota > Metazoa > Chordata > Mammalia > Artiodactyla > Bovidae > Cephalophus > Cephalophus harveyi. The sequence goes on from SJYT01024693.1 coordinate 102,131, forward strand.
AGAAAAGAAGCTAAATATATAATCCCTTGATTGATTTTATCAGTAATAGCTAAAACTAAGTAAAGTGAAGTCACTCAGTCGTGTCCGACTCTTTGTGATCCCATGGACTGTAGCCCACCAGGCTCCTCCATCCATGGAATTTTCCAGGCAAGAATACTGGAGTGGGTTGCCATTTCCTTCTCCAAAACTAAGTAAAGGAAAATGTTAAAGAAGAATCTGGATCTGCACTAAGCTTGAATTTTGGCCAGTCCTAGGCATAGCTACGAACCTCAAGGTTGCCAACTAAAGGGAAGTTATTCTAGAAGAACAGATACCACTTCTATAACCTCTCATCACCAAGAAGGCAATCCTGGTTGCTGGGAGGGTGGTGCAAAACTAAGAAACTACCAGAATGAAGGGAGGAAATTATCTCATTTGTGAATCAATATCAGTTTTCTGGAGAACATTTGTTTAAATGAATAAATAAGTAAATGGATACATGTAACTCAGGAGTGGTGTCCTTGACTTTTAATGCTATGAGATACAGGCACACTTGAGGTTGATGCAGAACTCACAGATAACAATTGAACAACCAGAGATGGCCATGTATCACGCAAACACACAGCAAGTTAATACAAAAGAGACAGTTAGTCTGGTGAACTGATAAGAGCCACTGTAAGTTTGTTTACATTGAGAAGGGAAATTTTCCTATCTCCCCTTTAAATACCAAGTACTGTAGAATTCCCCATATTAAATGGCTGATATGATGTATATGCAAGCCATAGTGGTTTGGATTTATGATGATAGATATGTTTGTTCATTTAATAAGTCCCTTACTCAGGTAATGGTAGATTTTAATATCAAGGAAGCTTTTTTCACATGGGCACCTTATGTAAACTTACTGCTGAGAAATCAAGCAGTACTCAGAAACTCTGTACCAGAATTGTTGTCTCAGCTTCCTCTTTTGAGTCTTGCATAGTCTAAGAAAATTACAGTGATCCACAAGAGAATGGGAGAATATGAAGGCAATAGTCTAGGGACTTCTCCCAGTGGAGTGTAAGCCTTTTAAGTGGTCATTAAGGAATGGAATAAATAAAGTAGGCATCAATGGAGTCAAGAAAAAGGTTTTATCACAGTGCTATCAAGGTTAAGTGGACACACAGGTTGACCTACTGGACCCAATACTGAAGGGCTCTAAACAAACCTGTTTACTTGAGTTTTCAGAAATTTATTTAAGCTGGAAAGCAAACATTGACAATGAGAAACCTGGCTCCAGATATCCAGGAAGTTTAATCTTGGAAATTAATCAGGATGAAGATTCACAAAAGACTCATGGTCTCTTGACCCAAACCCCAGCTTGAAACCCAAAGCCATATAAAAAAATGTAGGTAAGATTACAGGGAGGTAGAGAAGAAACTTTTCTGGAACTCTGACATCAGAGCCCAAGGCATTGTGGTTTCAAAATCCATTGGCAAAGCACTAAGAGGGGCTAAAATAACATTGGGAGGATGTGGGGAATGCAGCAGTTGATGTGTTAAGGTAAATAAATGAAAACTGAAATTTTTGAAGAGACTATGTAGAATGCTTCTCTCTCTCTCTCTTTTTCTTTTTTTTTACCTAAATCTATTATTAGAATTTCTTTTCCATGGAGATGGTCTTGATCCCTGTCTCCCATACAATGTCACGAACCTCATTCCATAGTTCATCAGGCACTCTATCTATCAGATCTAGGCCCTTAAATCTATTTCTCACTTCCACTGTATAATCATAAGGGATTTGATTTAGGTCATACCTGAATGGTCTAGCGACTTTCCATCTCTTCTTTTCACAGCTATTTGTAAGGCCTCCCCAGACAGCCATTTTGCTTTTTTGCATTTCTTTTCCATGGGGATGGTCTTGATCCCTGTCTCCTGTACAATGTCACGAACCTCATTCCATAGTTCATCAGGCACTCTATCTATCAGATCTAGGCCCTTAAATCTATTTCTCACTTCCACTGTATAATCATAAGGGATTTGATTTAGGTCATACCTGAATGGTCTAGCGGCTTTCCCTACTTTCTTCAATTTGAGTCTGAATTTCGTAATAAGGAGTTCATGATCTGAGCCACAGTCAGCTCCTGGTCTTGTTTTTGTTGACTGTATAGAGCTTCTCCATCTTTGGCTGCATAGAATATAATCAATCTGATTTTGGTGTTGACCATCTGGTGATGTCCATGTGTAGAGTCTTCTCTTGTGTTGTTAGAGTCAATTAGTTACGTGGAATTTACGATGAAGGGTATTTCATATTTTGTAAGTATTTGCAAATTGTATGCTATATGTCTTTTATATGAATAAGAATTATAATTAACATATGTATTTATAAACATGAATATATTTTCTTCAGAGAGCTGGTGCTTAAATATTTACCAGTACATTACTATCCAATAGCATAACTACATGTAAGGGGGTAATTTAAATGATGTGTGTTCATGTATGACTCTCTGTGGCCCTACAGGCTATAGCCCACAAGGATCCTCTGTCCATAGGACAGGGCAGAATACTGGAGAGAGTTGCCACTTCCTACTCCAGGGGGTCTTCCAGACCCAGGGATCAAACCCATGTCTCCTGCATTGCAGGCTGATTCTCTACCTCTGACCCATTAGGGAAGCTTTTATGACATATAGGAAGATAATGAATCAATTTAAGTGAATATGTGTATGTCTGCATACATATCTCTTAACTTTGGTTTAATGGAGGCAGATGGAAAAAAAGTGAAAGAAAGCTATTGCTAGAAAAATGGCACAGTACGAGTCTTTGCTATCTACTCTACTCTTTCATTGGGACCACCAAGGGCAAGGCTCTTTGAAGAGAGACAAAGGGCGCAAGAGCCCACTCTTAGTATGGTCAGACCTCTGGGGAGCGTTTTATGGTTTCCACAAGGACTTTGGCACAGATGGGTCATGGGAGCCTCATAAGGGCTTTGTGAAAAAGCCAAGACAGAGAGGGCACCCACCTAACAGAGGAGCATGTCAAGGCTCGGAAGGCATATGTAGTTAGCATGTGTCACGCAACCGCGGGTGGCTGAGATGTGACCCTAAGAACACAGGTCTTCTGATGCCCAGCTCAGAGTTCCTCAGCCACTTTGGAGCAGCTCCGCGGCAAAGCTACATCCCTCTTGAAGGTGAGCGTCAGCAACCAGGCAGTGCAGCAGAAAAGGAAGGCACTTAGGAATCTGGAAACCCTGCTGTCGACTCAGCCACACCTCCTTTCTGCATCTCCTCAGACAAGAAACCGAGATCTCAGAGTCCAGCTTTGGATCTGCCTGTCAGCCCACGTAGAGCAGCCACCACTCCCCGGGGTCAGCAACCTCCTGACCGGAGAATCTATCCAGCCCAGCGGATAGGTGGCTGCAACTCCAGGTCCTACAGCGCCACGCATCAGTCAGTCAGTTCAGTCGCTCAGTCGTGTCCGACTCTTTGCGACCCCATGAATCGCAGCACATCAGATGAGCTCTGGTTTCCACTTTTTTTTTTTTTAATTGCAGAACCCTTTATATATTTTTTTTCAAGGAAAAAACCTATCTGAAATAGAAAAATATAATTCCAACCCAAAGGCAAGCTTCTATAGGGATAGCATGCCACTTATGGTTAGAACAGCTGTCTGCTCACAGGGACTCTGAAAGCATCATCCTAGTCTCCCCGAAGAGCTTTTTGAAAAACTCCACCCTAACAATTCATGTTACTGAGGGTGGTGTATGTGTCTAGGGATGCGTCGTGTGTGTCTGTTATTCTGTGTGTGAGTGCCTTGTGTATGTGTGTATGCATCAGGGAGTGTGGGGTCAGCGGCAGAGGGTTCTGTCATCCGCCCTGTAGGGTCTCCTGAAAGTGAAGCGCAGCTCAGTCGTGTCCAGCTCTCTGTGACCCCATGGACTGCAGCCCACCAGGCTGCTCTATCCGTGGGATTTTCCAGGCAAGGATACTGGGTGGGTGGCCATTTTCTTCTCCAGGGGATCTTCTTGACCCAGCGATCAAACCCAGGTCTCCTGCATTGCAGGCGGATGCTTTACCACCGAGCCACCAGGAAACCCCGAAGTCTCCTGGAGCTCGGCTAAATACCTCGAAATCAAATGCCAGGAAGTCTTGTTGCCATTGGCAACAAAAGCACAAATGAAAGACTAAGGACCTTTCAGTAGAACTATTAATAGGTGGGAAAAACAAAACGGCAAGCACATATCGTACTCTAGGAGAGCAGGCAGGTGGATCTGTAATCGTAATAATGGCGAAGAGTGCTTGTTATGTGCCACACACTGCTGAGTCCTTCAAATGTATTATCATTTTAATGTTTCACAACCTCCCTTTGAGATAAGTTCTCTCATCAATCATGGCTTCGGTGATGAAGAGATTCTTGCTTCAAGAGGCCAGGTAACATTCTCAAGCTTTTACTGCTTGGAAGTGATAGAGCGAAAAATCAGGGTTGGCTTCCCAGGCATGCAACCCGCTCAGTCGCCTAAGGGGACCCCAAGGGCCGCTGCTTGGGGTTTAGTGCTCTGCAGAGGCTGTCTTAAAATGCTTGGTACCTCTGCGTTTGAATGCATGTTTTATAAGTTAGGTTGGATGGAGTGTTTCCCAGGGGCTTGGGGCCACTTCTCTGTGTGGTCCAGCCTCTTCCTGCCTCCTGCCCCTGACCCCCCAGGATGGGTCCACCGCTGTTGCTCCAGACCTGTGTGTCCTCCCATTTGCCAGCCCTGCCCCTGACCGCTGCCCATCCCCTGGGGCAGCCCTTTGGTTCTGCAGATACACGTGGCAGAAGCACACAGAGGAGCAGGGTCTGGTGAACACCCTGGGTTCCTCCAGAGAAGAGAGCTGTAGACATTCCCATCTAGGGGGAAGGCGGGGCCCCTCCTGCACACACCGATCCAGACATGACTCATGTCCTAGAACGGAGGTTTTGTGTCCCCTGGGGGTCTCGGCCTCCCATTTTCATCTTGCAGTTGGTCCGGTGCTCCACTCAGCTGGCCCTGCTGAGACTCACATCCAGTCACTTAGAGTCAAGAGATTGATCACTGTGTGGACACCTTCTTCTGCTATCCTTGAGAGTCAGCATCTGTTTACTAATCTCTGGACCAGTCAGCCGGCATTAACGGGCTCCTCTTTTGCCCGCACCCTCAAAACGAGAAGGGGGATTGTAATAATAACACCTGCATGATTGGAAGTGATTCACATATTTGGAAGAAGAATGTAACATAGACGACAAACCTCTACCTATAAATTCCAAAGAAACCCTGACCCTCCATTGTAGAAAATGTCCTAATACTTTATTTACTCAACAAAAACTTCAGTGATTCTTAAAAGAATTCAGTTCAGTTCAGTCACTCAGTCGTGTCCGACTCTTTGTGACCCCATGAATCACAGCACACCAGGCCTCCCTGTCCATCACCAACCCCCGGAGTTCACTCAAACTCACGTGCATCGAGTCGGTGATGCCATCCAGCCATCTCATCCTCGGTCGTCCCCTTCTCCTCCTGCCCCCAATCCCTCCCAGCATCAGAGTCTTTTCCAATGAGTCAACTCTTCACGTCAGGTGGCCAAAACATTGGAGTTTCAGCTTCAACATCAGTCCTTCCAATGAACACCCAGGGCTGATCTCCTTTAGAATGGACTGGTTGGATCTCCTTGCAGTCCAAGGGACTCTCAAGAGTCTTCTCCAACATCACAGTTCAAAAGCATCAATGCTTTGGCACTCAGCTTTCTTCACAGTCCAACTCTCACATCCATACATGACCACTGGAAAAACCATAGCCTTGACTAGACGGACCTTTGTTGGCAAAGTAATGTTTCTGCTTTTCAATATGCTATCTAGATTGGTCATAGCTTTCCTTCCAAGGAGTAAGCGTCTTTTAATTTCATGACTGCAGTCACCATTTGCAGTGATTTTGGAGTCCCAAAAAATAAAGTCTGACACTGTTTCCACTGTTTCCCCATCTATTTCCCATGAAGTGATGGGACCAGATGCCATGATCTTCATTTTCTGAATGTTGAGCTTTAAGCCAACTTTTTCACTCTCCTCTGTCACTTTCATCAAGAGGCTTTTTAGCTCCTCTTCACTTTCTGCCATAAGGGTGGTGTCATCTGCACATCTGAGGTTATTGATATTTCTCCCGGCAATCTTGATTCCAGCTTGTGTTTCTTCCAATCCAGCGTTTCTCATGATGTGCTCTGCATAGAAGTTAAATAAGCAGGGTGACAATATACAGCCTTGATGTACTCCTTTTCCTATTTGAAACCAGTCTGTTGTTCCATGTCCAGTTCTATCTGTTGCCTCCTGACCTGCATATAGGTTTCTCAAGAGGCAGGTCAGGAATTAGTGATTATCAATTATTGTTTTTATTTATATGACCCTATTATGCAAGTAAGAGCTTATAAAGCATTTTTAAAGCAAAAAAAAAAAAAAAGGCAAGGGGAATGTGTGTGTATGCTCTGTCACTTCAGTCATGTCTGACCCTGTGACCCCATGGACTGTAGCCCGCCAGGCTCCTCCATCCATGGGATTCTCTAGGCAAGAATACTGGAGTGGGTTGCCATGCCCTCCTCTAGGGGAATCTACCCGACCCATGCATGGAACCAGCATCTCCTGTGTCTCCTGCATTGGCAGGTAGATTCTTTACTTTCAAGCCATCAGGGAAGACCAGAACGTGTGTGACGGGCAACCAAAAGTCCCCGGGTTTGCCCTCTGTTCATCCCATTCCGTTGGCAAGTCCCAAAGTGAAGGACTGACCATTCTCCTGCAGGAACCTATGCCCACATGTATCCTCTGAAGAATTCCTAAAGGTCCTGGTGACCATTATTTTAGGACCACTGGTAAGGCCGAAGATGTCCCCCAAGGATAACAGCCTGGGGACTCCAGGCTTATGAAGTAGCCTCTGACGTTAGAAGTTCCTCCAGTGAAAGAAAGACACAAGCGGGGAGTCAGCAGGAGCGCTCAGAGGCACCCCTCTCCCTCTAAGCGCCTTTTCCAGAACCGTGAGAGCGGGGCCAGCTTTTTCCTGGGAGGCTGTTGCTGTTTAGTCGCTCAGTCAAGTCGTACTCTTGCAACTCGATGGACTGCAGCCCGCCAGGCTCCTCTGCCCATGCGATTCTCCAGGCAAGAACACTGGCGTGGGTATCCATTCCCTTCCCCAGGGCATCTTCCCGGCCCAGGGAGCAAACCGGCATCTCCTGTGTTGCAGGCAAGTTCTTTAGCATCTGAGCCACCAGGGAGGCCTTTCTTGGGAGGCTGCTTCTTGGGCTCAGTCATGTCTGACTCTCTGCGACCCCATGGACTGCAGCCCGCCAGGCTCATGCGATGACCCGCATGTAAATTCCCAAAGGGCAGGCGCTCCGCCTGCCTGTCTGACTGCTAGCACAGGACAGAGCCTTGCACATTGTGTAGGTGCTTAGTAAGTATTTAGGGAAAGGATCCTGCTGGGTGGATGTAATCCAAATGCAGACATCCCACCTATTAACTCTGTGGCTGGCATATGTACCCTCTTCAGCATTAGACTGCTAGAATTAGGACTGAGGAGGGAAATCCCTATCCTTGCTCCCTCCATTCCTTCCCTCCTATCTGTCTCCGCAGTAACCAACAGCTAGCCGGCCAGGGCCCCTTGGATCCTCAACAAGGCCAAACAGGTGTGAGAGATTAGCTCCCTGGATGAGCCTCTGTCCAACAAAACAATGTCAAATTCCCCTGCTAATAAAGTCCAGAGCTGTGCGCAATTCTCCTTGTTGTTAAGCAGGAAAGAAAACACAGCCTGGCTTTCCCCCACCCCCAGTTAGCTCGGAGGACCCTCCGATGAGCCGAATCTAAATCAGAGACCTGCCGTGATGTGGCTTCCAGGGCAGACGGGGCCTGCCTTCCCCAGCGAGGGGAAACTCACTGGCGCAGGTCCCCAGCCATCTTGGCACGAGGGTGCAGACAGCCCCCCGCCCCGAGCCCCCACCCCAATATCCACGGGCTGTCTCTGCCTCTGATTCAAACCACCTTTGCGACTCCCTGCCAGATAACTCACTTTGATTTTCCATCTGGAGGCTTGGTCTGCTCTGTCAGTTCAGCGTTTACAGGGATGGGCTTTTTGACAGTTACGCCGTCAGTGAAGGCGGGGATGGGCCCCCTCCCCTGAACATGAATCACTTGCTTGTCATCCCCCCCCCCAAAAAAAAGAGTGGGGGGAAAGATCAACATCCTGAAGCAATAACAACAAAAGAGAAACCCCAGAGGAACTCAGAGATGGAGGTGTCTCGTCTCTCCATTCTGCCTCCGCCTCCATCCCCGCCTCAAGCAGGCCACGAGGTAGAAGACGCACAGACTCCAAGGTGCTTCCAGAGCCGGTCCGTGGCTCTGTTCCTCCGTGTTCACACACGGGTAGGGAAACCTGAGCCACCAAGGTCCTCCAGTCCTTTCCCCAGCCCCACTCAGACAGAGCTGGAGGGAGCCTTTCTCAGCCTTGAACATCTTAACTGAACTGTTGTTCAGTCGCTAAGTCATGTCTGACTCTTTTGCGACCCCATGGACGGCAGCCCGCCAGGCTCCTCGGTCCGTGGGATGTTTAAACAGGTTTCATAATAAGCTCCTGAGTTAACCTTATGTTTGCCAGGCACTGTCTTAAGACTTCAAAGCATTACTTCATTTCATCCTCACAAGAACCTTACAAATGTCCCTCATTTGATAAATGTGCAACAAGTTAAAAAGCTGCTCCCCCGAAACACACGGCTAGCCCCTGGTAGAACTAGCAAAGGGCCCCGAGTCCAGAGGCATTTGCCAAATACTCCTGCTCCCTCCCCAGTGCCGCCTTCTGGGTGCAAGGTGGGATTACATGTCCTGGGCTCAGGTTGGATAGGGCCTCCTACTGGCACTGGTCAGTGAGTTATGGAAAAAGAGAGCGGGGCTCACACTGAGCCCACGTGCCTCTCCCATGAACGCACTGTATCCTCTGCCCCCCGCCCATGGTAACTTCCAGAAAGTTCTGTCAGTCTGGGTCCCAGAATAAACGTACAAAGACAAGGGAGCAGCTTCTAGTCTCAGTGATAGACATCACTTAGCTGATAAAAGCCCTGTATAGTCAAAGCTATGGATTTCCAGTAGTCATGTATGGATATGAGAGTTGGACCATATAGCTGAGTGCCGAAGAACTGATGCTTTTGAATTACGGTGTTGGAGAAGACTCTTGAGAGTCTCTTGGACTGCAAGGCGATCAAACCAATAATTCCTAAAGGAAATCAACCTTGAACATTCATTGGAAGGACTGATGCTGAAGCCGAAGCTACAATACTTTGGCCACCTGATGCAAAGAACTGACTCATCGGAAAAGATCCTGATGCTGGGAAAGATTGAAGGTGGGAGGAGAAGGGGACGACAGAGGATGAAATGGTTGAATGGCATCACCAACTCTATGGACATAAGTTTGAGTAAACTCCGGGAGTTGGTGATGGACAGGGAAGTCTGGCGTGCTGCCGTTCATGGGGTCACAAAGAGTCAGACGTGACTGAGCGACTGAACTGAACTGACTGAATAACTAATGAATAAGAAATAAGTGTTCATTATTTTAATTCATTAAAGTTTGGGGTTTATTCCTATGAAAGCAAAGAAGATGGCTAGTTTGCGGAGAGAAGGAGGTCAGGACGTAGGAAGGGACTTCCGAGATGTCTGTCTGAGCTCCATTTCCTAATTTGAGTGCTGGTTAGAAGGATGTTAGCTTTATAATAATATGATAAATATTTGTTTCACGGGAGTTTCTGTGTCAGTGTTTTTTGATTTCCTGAAACTCAGGTTGTTCTTTTTTTTTCTATTGGAGTATAATTGCTATACAATGTTAGTTTCTGCTGTACAATGAAGCGAAACAGCTAGTGTTTCTGTTTTACACTAAAAGATTAAAAGTTGCCCGAGGGTTGTTTGCCACCATGTCCCGACAGCCCTGGCTGATGCAGTGCAGCCAGCAGGGCACTGCGACCCCGGTTATAAAGTGCCTCCTGACCTCTGTGGTCCCCCTTCGGCTTAGAGGCCAAGAAATGTCTGTCTTCTGAAATGAGAACTAAAACCTTTGGGGTTTTGTTGTTGTTGTTGTTAAGACAATGTGTTTTTAACCCAAAGGACAAAGTTAGCAACATGAAACGAAAGAAACATAGAATGGAAGCACCGGGGCAGAAAGTCTTCACAGTTCTCAGCCGTCATTTCCTTAGGGATGACGGCTGCATCCCAAAAGGCCAGGCACGATTGGCTCTGAAGCAGAGAAAGCAAGAAACGGACATCACCCGGAGCTTCTCTCCGACGCCGCTTCTCTCTGCCTCAGCACCCTCGGCCCAGACTCACGTGGTTACTGTAGTCTCTAGAGCATAGTATGCTCATTAACTGCACTCATCCAGGGAGGCAGGTGAAACAGCTTCACGGGACACGCGGGCAGGAGGCTTCACCCAAAGGAGAGGAGGTTCCTGATGGTCTGTCCCCACTGGCAAATTGTTGTTCAGTCGCTAAGTCATTTCCGACTCTCTGTGATCCCATGGACTGTAGCCCACCAGGCTTCACGGTTCTCCAGGCAAGAATACTGGAGTGGCTTGCCGTTCCCTTCTCCAGGGGATCTTCCCAGACCAGGGATCGAATGCCCCTCCCCTGCATCGGCAGGGGGATTCTTTACCACCAAGCCACCAGGGAAGCCCAGTGCCTGAGACTTATTCAGAGGGATCTTCTCAGTCAGTTAAACCAGGGTATAGGGGCAGAGGGAACTTGTAATGCTGTTCCCTGGCCATGAACCCAGCTCACGCAATGCAGCAGACGCTCGCAGTGTCTCAGAGTGCGGAAAGCAGGGAGTCAGTACACACTGTGACGGAGCAACTCCCCACACCCCAACCCGTGTCAGTCGGAAGGCGGCAAGATGCTTTCCTCGGGAAGGTCACGATGGTGTTCGGTCATCCACTCCCTTCTATGCATTGCTGCCCACCCCCTTCTCATAAAACTTAAAGCCAGCGCTGTGTGGGGAAATGACAGGAACCACCAGCTTTAAAAGACGCTTTGGAAAAATTGTGTTTTTGTTTTGTTTCATTTATTTTTCCCTGCCCCACTAAGGTGCAAAGGCTCCTGCAAGTTCAGCTGCATTTTAGAACTCCGGCCCGCTTTTTCTTTGGCCACGCTGTGTGGCCTGTGGGATCTTAGTTCACCGACCAGGGATCAAACCCTCGCTCCCCGCATTGAAAGCATGGAGTCTTAAGCACTGGACCTCCCAAGAAGTCTCCAAGAGCTCTTGCCCTCTTGAAAGCCAGTTCCCAAACCAAACCTCGGGTTCTTCCCACACACCTGCAGGCCAAGTGCTGAGTTTTCACTCCGAGTTCAACCCTTGGAGAGCCTCTGGCAGCCCTCGGAGAATGCTGACCAACAACTGTTTCCCAAGCTCAGTGTTTGCTGATCTAACCTCACTCATTAAGCCAACACAAGGAGTCAATGAAATTGATTTTCCCTTATTATAAAATCAGGCTATTAATCACTGTGGCAACCTGGCATGTGATCTGGTCCCTTCCATAAGAGGTGCTAAAACAGCAACATGATAAACCGCCCTGCTGTTTGGGGAGAGATACACTGTTAACCTGTGGTCGTCATACCATAAACGAATTTTCATTAGTCTGGGCAGTGCTCAACTTCAAGGTCCTATAATAATAATTCATCGATTTTTTTTTTTTGTCACGTGCTAAAAGCAAAACGCCTAGAGCATGATTACTTTCACACCAAGGTCCAGTTGGGTGTGAGCCCTCCCACTGTAAGTTAAGGCAGCTGTGCCCGCCTCCCTCCCCTGCACCCGGAAGTGTACCCGAGAGAAACCCACGCCAGGGATGACTCATTCACAAAGGGATCCAGACTGGCCACCTTTGCCAGGCACAGGACTCTGGACTTTCTCTCTCACTACATTTCTGTCTCTCCCCCTTGCCTTTTATTTTAGTAATTTGCAAGATATCACAACACAAGTTTGTATAGTCAAAGCTATAGTTTTTCCTGTAGTCACATACAGATGTGAGAATTGGACCCTAAAGAAGGCTGAGCACCAAAGAACTGATGATCTCAAATTGTGGTGCTGGAGAAGACTCTTGAGAGTCCCTTGGACTTCAAGGAGATCCAACCAGTCCATCCTAAAGGAAATCAGTCCTGAATATTCATTGGAAGGACTGACACTGAAGCTGAAGCTCCAATACTTTGGCCACCTGATGCAAAGAGCCAACTCACTGGAAAAAGACCCTGATGCTGGGAAAGATTGAGGGCAGGAGGAGAAGGGGGAAGCAGAGGATGAGATGGTTGGATGGTGTCACTGGCTCAGTGGACATGAAATTGAGCAAATTCTGGGAGATAGTGGAGGACAGGGGAGCCTGGCGTGCTACAGTCCATGAGGTTGAAAAGAGCTGGACACAACTAGTGACTGACCAACCACCACACATGGGTCAAGGGTGCAGACTCAGGAGACAAAAGTCTTGTGTTTGAAGGCTGCTGCTGCTGCTTCTGCTAAATTGTTTCAGTCATGTCCGACTCTGTGCAACCCCATAGGCTACCCAGGCGCCCCCGTCCCTGGGATTCTCCAGGCAAGAACACTGGAGTGGGTTGCCATTTCCTTCTCCAATGCATGAAAGTGAAAAGTGAAAGTGAAGTCACTCAGCCGTGTCCGACTCCTAGCGACCCCATGGACCCAGGCAGGAGCACTGGAGTGGGTGCCGTCGCCTTCTCCGGTGTTTGCATGTGAGCTCCCTCTTATTCTTAGCTGTGTGGCCTTCAGCAGCCGTGCCTCAGTCTCCAGCTCACAGTGTGATTATGAGGACAAAGTGAGTTAATTTGTGTCAAGCGCTTAGAAGGGTTCCTGCACAGAGAAATTATCCACTCAATGCGTGTCACGTGTCGCCACTACAACACAGATGAAAGGCTGGCTGTCATTCTTTGCCTTCTAAACTATAAGTTCTATATCAGTGAACGCTTGTTCTAGACACCTTTTACATATTTTGGAATCTTTTTATATATTTAGATGGGGACCTCCCGGGCCGCACAGTGGTAAACAATCCTCCTGCCAGCGCAGGACACGCAAGAGCGTCGGCTTCGATTCCTGGGTCGAGAAGATCCCCTTGAGGAAACGGCAACCTGCTCCAAGATTCTTACCTGGAAAATTCCACAGGCAGAGGAGCCTGGAGGGCTATAGTCCACGTGGCCGCAGAGACTAGAACCCTACTGAGGAACTGAGCGCACACACATGTGTTTAGATACTTGTATTTACATTTTTTATATATTTTGGTATTTAGACACATTTAAAGGCAAACCCCAGACTTTACCCATCACTACACCCCATGGATCCAGCAGCGAGTCTGGTACCCAGTGTTTAATTATAATGCTTATGATGCCTGGCAGGTTATAAATTTTTACTGAGCAGGCAAATGAGTGTTCAAAAATCACTTTATCCACTTTTTCTTTAAATGAATGTGTGCTCTGTTTAACAGATTGTGTTAATAAATAGAGACTTAGGGAGGAAGGTTCTCCCTGAGCAGGAGAGAGGGAGGGACAAGATGCGAGACTGAAAGGAGAAGAGATTTCCTGTTTCTGTAACAGGAGACTATAGCCTCTGCTGGTTGTGTATCTTTCGTCGCATCTCTCTGACTCTGGGGACCACATTTAAGAGGGGTCCCAGGGTTTCCTGGGGCTTTCCTGGTGGCTCAGACGGTAATGAGTCTGCCTGCAATGTGGGAGACCCAGATTTGGTCCCTGGGTTGGGAAGATCCCCTGGAGAAGGGCATGGCAACCCACTCCAGTATTCTAGAGCCCAGAGAATCCCATGGGCAGAGGAGCCTGGTGGGGTGCAGTCCAAGGGGTCCCAAAGAGTCAGACACGACTGAGCTCTTCACCAGGCACTTCACCAGGGCTGCCTAAGTAGCTGGGTGGTGAAGAATCCACCTGCCAGTGCCGGAAACACGGCCTCAGTCCCCGGTCCAGGAAGGTCCCGCGTGCAGGGGGGCAGCTAAGCCCGTGCGCCGCCACTCCCGAGCTGTGCTCTCGAGCCCTCGCTCCGCAGCGAGAGAAGCTGCCACAGAGAGAAGCCCGGGAGACCGCAGGGCAGCCGCTGCTCGCCGCGCCTGGAGGAAAAACTCCGCGCAGCAACAGAGACCCAGCCCGGCCAATCGAGAAATAAAATGTCACACAGGGGCCCCTGCAAACCGCTGTGTCTTTAGGGAGCCGATGGGGAAGGTGAAGGCGCTGGAGCACCTGTGGCGCGTGATGAGCTGAGTGAGCACCAGAGAGGAGGGGGCTCCTGCAGAAGCGGGAGAAGGCTGCTCGGGACGCCACAGACTCCAGAGCACCTTCCGTGTACAGCAGGCACTCTGTTCTGTGATCCTGTCTCCAAATATGTCTTTTTTTAAATTTTTTCTGTATTTACTTTTACTGACGCGTAGTTGAGTCACCAAGTTAGGTTAGTTTCAGGTGTAGAGCAAAGGGGTTCCGTTATATATTATATAATATATGTTATGTAGTATATATATGAAGAAGATATATGTATTCTTTTCAGATTCTTTTCCGTGGTGGATTATCACAAGATGATTGCAGATTATTACCAGATTTTGAATGTGGTTCCTGTGCCTCCAAGTGTTTCCTGAATTCCATGTGGACTCAGCCCCAGATTGCCGGTTATCCTGCTTCTGTGATGCTGAAATGCCCATACATTCCTCACTTGAATGGTTCCTCTTCTCTGCAGCCTAAATTCCAAGCGCATCAGCACAGCGCCCAAGGTCCACGGCGACCTTGCTCTACCCCTCCTTCCCAGAGCCACCCAGCCCTCTTCACCCTGCTCCGTGTCCAGCGTTCTTTGCAGCGGCCGCCTCTGGTCTGGGAAGATTATATTTCCGTCCCACGAAACGTGCCCTGCCACTTCCTCCGCCTGGTGGAGCCTGACCCCCTTCCAGGCTCTCTGCTGAGGTCACATCCTCTGCACGTCCTTGCCTCACCTTCCGGAGCAGCTCTGAGCCCTCCTCCACCTGCGTCCCCCGGGAATGCGGGACAGACTGAGAGAACGGCACTGACATGTATACATCACCGTGTAGAAAATAGATGGCTGGCGGGAGGCTGCTGTGTAACACGGGGAGCTCAGCTCAGTGCTCTGTGATGACCTGGGATTGGGGGAGGGGATGGGGTGGGGGAGGGGAGGCTCAAGAGGGAGTGGGTATAGGCATACATATAGCTGATTCACGGTGTTGTACCACAGAAGTAACACAGTGTTGTAAAGCAATTATACTCCAATTTAAAAAATATTTTTAAAAACATTTATTTATTCATTTATTGCGGAGGGCGGGGGGCTTCCTTGGTGGCTCAGATGGTAAAGAATCTGCCTGCAATGCAGGAGACCTGGGTTTGATCCCTGGGTTGGGAAGTTCCCCTGGAGAATAAAACGACAACCCACTCCAGTATTCTTGCCTGGAGAATTCCATGGACAGAGGGGCCTGGCGGGCTACAGTCCATGGGGTCAAAGAGTCGGACACGACTGAGCACCTAATACTATGCACACTAAATGTTAAACAATAAAAAAGGACAAATCCTGAAATTTACTCGACCTGACATCCCATGAGCCTGCAGCATGCCTGGCTGAACAAGTAGGGAGAAATAGAAGCTGGAGGTAATGTCCCATTTAGTGTGAGAGAGGTGTTTTAATTAGAGGCTAAGCCCCCAGTGGGCTTTGCTAGACAGGTACAGAGACCTGTGACTCCCACGCCAAGGTCTGCAGCAGGGACTTCCACATGACGCAGAAGGCTGACCCAGAGGGCCTTTAGGATCTTTACCAACCTGGACTTGAGAGTCAAGGATGCTATGGAGTTTGCAACTGCAGCTCCAGA
Source organism: Cephalophus harveyi (assembly GCA_006410635.1). Lineage (NCBI taxonomy): Eukaryota > Metazoa > Chordata > Mammalia > Artiodactyla > Bovidae > Cephalophus > Cephalophus harveyi. The sequence continues at coordinate 117,960 of SJYT01024693.1, forward strand.
CCTTCAGCCACTGCACTGGAAAGAGACGCATAAGTCTTGGACATGCACACACTGCTATATTTTAAACGGATCACCAACAAGGTGTACAGCATGGGAGACTCTGCTCAGTGTTCTGCGGCAGCCTGGATGGGAGGGGAGCTTGGGGGAGAATGGATACAGGTATATGTATGGCTGAGTCCCTTCACTGTTCACCTGAAATGATCACAGTATTGTTTGTGAATCGGCTATACCCCGATACAAAATAAAAAGTTAAAAAAGTCTTGGTCCTGGGACTTTGCAACCCCACAGTGGTGCTTCATCAAGAAAAGGATGCTTTTTCACCTGTGGGAAATGAAATAAATATGAAAGTTTTAGCTGTTGAGCAAAAAAAGGATTACCTAGCTGTGAATACAACCCAGAATGTCTAAGACCTTTCTGCAAATAGATGCAAAGTAATATCTACATATATATAATATTGTTTTGTTTTTTTTTTTACCATACATTCTCATAACTGAAAGAGGTAAAAAAAACAGGGGAGGAAGGCAAAACATGGCCTTCCAGATGTGTCAGAGTTGTGATAAGTCATGTTTAAACTTTACCCAAAGTGAAATAAAGTGTCAACAGAAGCTGCCCAAACTCTCTGATCAGGTCAGGCAAACAACCAATCGAAAAAAAATCAATCAAATGTGAAAGGTGGCTAAAGGGTGAGAACGCTTGCCTCTGTGATTCCCATAGGGGCCAGGGCCATTTAACATGTTTTCTGCCAGCGGCTGCTGCTCCTCCTCATAGCTACAAACTAGCCAGAAGGGCGCCAGGGGCTGTTGTCTTGTCCTGGCTTGGTCAGGAGCAGTCTAAGAACTCAGCAGCACTGGCTGAAGATGCAGGAAGGAGGCTGGAAATGGTGGGCTGGAAAGAGACGGAGAGACTCGGCCCTGGGGCCAGAGCTTTGGGCAGGGAGGTGGCCAAAGCTGCAAAGACGAATGGGAAGTCAGATCTAGATCCGGAAGACCGCACAGACTCAGGGAGATTGGCTCACGTGGGTGGGATAGCTGAGCAAAAAATCTCTAAGTGTACTGCTGAATTCCGCTGATGAGAGTATTGTAACGGGAAAAATAGGTGTTCAGAGATATGCATGAAAAGCATATGGTCAATAAGCTATTTCCATGAAATATTTTGACTACCTGGTAAAGTAATTAGGCTCATTGTAAAAATTGAGGGAAACCTTGGAAAATGTGAAAAAGAAAATAAATATCACTCATGAACCTATTAGCCATTTAGAATATTGTTGACTTTCAGATATACATGTGAATACATGAATATTGGGCTTCCCTAATGGCTAAATGGTAAAGAATCAACCTGCAGTGCAGGAGTCACAGAAGATGTGGGTTCAGTCCCCGGATCAGGAAGATCCCCTGGAGGAGGGCATGGCAACCCCCTGGAAGAGAGCATGGCAACCCCCTGGAAGAGGGCATGACAACCCCCTGGAGGAGGGCATGGCAACCCCCTGGAGGAGGGCATGGCAACCCCCTGGAGGAGGGCATGGCAACCCCCTCCAGTATTCTTGCCTGGGGAATCCCATGGGCAGAGGAGCCTGGTGGGTTACAGTCCATGGGGTTGCAAAGAGTCAGACAGAACCGAAGCAAGTTAGCAAGTACGCACACGTTTGTCACAGTCTTTCTTCCAAGGAGCTCATGTCTTTTAATTTCATGACTGCAGTCATCATCTGCAGTGATTTTGAAGCCCAAGAAAATAAAATGTCACTGCTTAGGGGAAAAATGCATTAAAATTAGAGAAGGAGAAAAGTAGGTGAAACCAGAGAATTGGAAAGGCTAACATTTTGAATGTTTATCACTATTATATTTGAAACTTTACATGGATCATCCCTTTTCATCCTCACAAAATCTACAGGCTTGGGACAAGGATGCTCATTGTAGCTTGTTTATAATAGTGAAAAATTGAAAGCAGCCTTCTTGTATAATCCTGAGAGAAACATTATGCTGTGCCCACGAAGTGCTTTACCACCAAACCCTTAAAACTGTTTATAAAAAATTCTGTACTGACAGGAGACAGTTCTCAGAGCACGATGTTAGGAGAAGTGTACAGAACTGTATGCACTAAAATCACCAAAGCTCGTCTATTGTCCTTGTTTACGCATATGCATGTGATACAGTTACATACTCATGTATCCATGGGTGTATCTAAAAGTTAGCAGTGTTATAAATGGGCAGTGAGATCATGAGTGATGTTTATTTTCTTCTTCACACTTTCCAAAGTTTCCCCCAATTTTTACAATGAACATACCTACTTTAACTATTAGACAGTCAAAATATTACATGGAAACAGCTTATTTGCCATATACTTTAAAAATAGTTTTATGTATTTATTTATTGTGACCTCACAGATATACAGTCCATGGAATTCTCCAGGTCAGAATACTGGAGGGGGTAGCCTTACCCTTCTCCAGGGGAATCGTCCCAACCCAGGGATCGAACCCAGGTCTCTTGCATTGCCTGGCGGATTCTTTACCAACTGAGCCACAGGGGAAGCCCGAGAATGCTGGAGTGGGTAGCCTCTCCCTTCTCCAGGGGATCTTCCCCACCCAGGAATTGAACCAGGGTCTCCTGCACTGCAGGCAGATTCCTTACCAGCTGAGCTACCAGGGAAGCCCTTGATAGTTTTCTGTACTTGTTTGTTTAGGCTGTGCGCGGTCTGCCTTGCTGACAGTTGCGGTGAGCAGGGGCTGCACTCCGGTCGCTGGGGCGTCGGCTTCTCTCGTGGCAGAGCAGGGGCTCTGGGACACACGGGCTTCGGAGGCTGTGGTACCTGGGCTCTGCAGTTGCAGCACGCGGACTCAGTAATCGCGACTCCCGGGCTCGAGAGCAGAGGCTCAGCGGTTGGGATGAGGCTTAGCTGCTCCTCAGCTTATGATCTTCCCGGGTCGGGGATCCAGCCCGTGTCTCCTGCATCAGCCGGCGGAGTCTTTACCACTGAGCCACCGGCGATACCCATACCATGTGCTTTTTGTGCAAAACTCTGACGCATATTACTCCTCTGCCAGTCCATTCTGAAGGAGAGCTGCCCTGGGATTTCTTTGGAGGGAATGATGCTGAAGCTGAAACTCCAGTACTTTGGCCACCTCATGCAAAGAGTTGACTCGTTGGAAAAGACTCTGATGCTGGGAGGGATTGGAGGCAGGAGGAGAAGGGGACGACCAAGGATGAGATGGCTGGATGGCATCACGGACTCGATGGACGTGAGTCTGAGTGAACTCCGGGAGATGGTGATGGACAGGGAGGCCTGGCGTGCTGCGATTCATGGGGTCGCAAAGAGTCCGACACGACTGAGCGACGGAACTGAACTGAAAGTATCATCACCAAAAGAATTCAAGTGGCCGCATTTCTTTAACAAGGACAAATTCCAGACAATCGGAAAGTATCTAAAATACATCAGTAACCGCTCTGTTGCTATCAGTCTCGGAAACATACTTTCCGTGTTCTCACAACAAGCAAGCAGTGTGACTCCCACACCAGCAAAGAGATATTCAGTGTATTTTTAGTCCGAAAAGTGTATGACCTGCTCACATTCTTTACTGATGCTGAAAATACTTCGGGGGTGTCTTAGGAAACTATTAGAACCATATTTGTGTTACTCCCAAATAAAAAAAAATGGCAAGTTTTCATTAACCATATATTCTATTAACCAGTGTCCTAACAACAATCCTAAGAAAGAGAATCTTATTAACATTTGTTTTGGTAGGGTTGATTTTGTTTGTTTTTTTAATTTTTACAATGTTGTGTTGGTTTCTGCCATACAACAAATCAAATCAGCCATAATTAAACATATATCCCCTCCCCCTTGAGTCTCCCGCCCCTGCCCCATCCCACCCGCTCGAGGTCATCAGGGAGAAAGGAGCTAAGCTCCCTGTGCCGCACGGCAGCTTCTCACCACTTCGCATTTCACACATGGTCGTGTGTATATACTGATGCCACTCTCTCCATCCGTCCCACCCTCTCCCTCCCTCACTGTGTCCACAAGTCCATTCTCTACATCCGCATCTCCATTCCTTCCCTGCAAATGGGTGCCACCTTTCTAGAGTCCGTATATATGTGTTAATATACAGTATTTGTTTTTCTCTTTCTGGCTTATTTCACTCTGTGCATTGGGCTCTGGGTTCATCCATCTCACTAGAACTGACTCAGATCCGCTCTTTTTAATGACTAAGTAATATTTCACTGCATATATGCACCACATCTTAACACATGGTAGGCAGGGAAAACTGATGGAGCAGAGCTTTTGAAGGGTGGTTTTCTTTGTCTAAAATGAATCATAAAAGATGAGGGGAGGTCTAGGGAGATGAAAACAGATTGTGGTTCATCACTGAGAATGCAACGGCAGCTTCTCACCACTTCGCATTTCACACATGGTCGTGTGTATATACTGATGCCACTCTCTCCATCCGTCCCACCCTCTCCCTCCCTCACTGTGTCCACAAGTCCATTCTCTACATCCGCATCTCCATTCCTTCCCTGCAAATGGGTGCCACCTTTCTAGAGTCCGTATATATGTGTTAATATACAGTATTTGTTTTTCTCTTTCTGGCTTATTTCACTCTGTGCATTGGGCTCTGGGTTCATCCATCTCACTAGAACTGACTCAGATCCGCTCTTTTTAATGACTAAGTAATATTTCACTGCATATATGCACCACATCTTAACACATGGTAGGCAGGGAAAACTGATGGAGCAGAGCTTTTGAAGGGTGGTTTTCTTTGTCTAAAATGAATCATAAAAGATGAGGGGAGGTCTAGGGAGATGAAAACAGATTGTGGTTCATCACTGAGAATGCTGGTCCTCGTCTTTTTCTTAGAGAATAGTTGGGGTGGGGGGAGGGGAGACAGGCTCCTGGACCTCATTAGACTTTTCATCCCCTAATCAGAAAGGTGCTACCTTCCTCCCTTCTGCTGGGCTCAAAGCCAGAAAGCAATTCACCTCATCTATAGCCTGAGATCCTGTATCCAAGAGAGCTGGGAGATTGCTAATAAGACCCCAGGAAGGCAAATCACGTTTGATTCCAGGAAACTCAACTGGTTTTCAGCTGAGCAGCTTTACATCATGGACATTCCAAGTCAGTCCAAAAGAGATATCCTTTCCAAGATATTCAAGGGTTTAGAGCTAGACCAATGTGATGTCATCCCGAGGACTCCATTCTGTTAAATATCCTGGTGTGTTTTCAAGGAAGTTTATGTAATAAGTTGCTCAGAACATGAGCATCAATAAAGTAGGTATTAAGAGTTGTTGTGGTTGTTGTGGGCTTTTCTGATACCTCAGTTGGTAAAGAATCTACCTGCAATGCAGGAGACTCCGGTTTGATTCCTGGGTCAGGGAGATCTGCTGGAGAAGGGATAGGCTACCCACTCCAGTATTCTTGGGCTTCCCCTGTGGCTCAGATGGTAAGAATCCGCCTGAAATGTGGGAGACCTGGGTTTGATCCCTGGGTTGGGAGAATCCCTTGGAGAAGGGAAAGGCAACCCACTCCAGTGTTCTGGCCTGGAGAATTCTGGGGACTGTATAGACCCATGGGATCGCAAAGAGTCGGACACGACTGAGCGACTTTCACTCTCAATTCACTTTCAAGAGTTGTTACTGTTGTTTAGGCGCTCAGTCATGTACAACTCTTTGGTGCCCCCATGGACTGTAGCCCTCCAGGCTCCTCTGTCCTTGGGATTTCCCAGGCAAGAATACTGGAGTGGGTTGCCATTTCCTTCTTCTCCATGGGATCTTCCCGACCCAAGGATCGAACCCACCTCTCCTGCATTGCAGGCAGATTCTTTCCCACTGAGCCACCAGGAATACTAAGGTGTATTTTGTCTTCAAGAATTCCATTCCAAAGGCTAACAGAGCTGCTAGTGAGAGCAGGGTGAGTTGCTGACATTTGATCACGAGATAACCAGTAAAAGCCTCATGATGAAAGTGAAAGAGGAGAGTGAAAAAGTTGGCTTAAAGCTCAACATCCAGAAAATGAAGATCATGGCATCCGGTCCCATCACTTCACGGGAAATAAATAGATGGGGAAACAGTGGAAACAGTGTCAGACTTTATTTTGGGGGGCTCCAAAATCACTGCAGATGGTGACTGCAGCCATGAAATTAAAAGACGCTTACTCCTTGGAAGAAAAGTTATGACCAACCTAGATAGCATATTCAAAAGCAGACACATTGTTTTGCCGACTAAGGTCCATATAGTCAAGGCTATGGTTTTTCCAGTAGTCATGTATGGATGTGAGAGTTGGACTATGAAGAAGGCTGAGTGCCGAAGATTTGATGCTTTTGAAGTGTGGTGTTGGAGAAGACTCTTGAGAGTCCCTTAGACAGCAAGGAGATCCAACCAGTCCATTCTGAAGGAGATCAGTCCTGGGTGTTCTTTGGAAGGACTGATGCTAAAGCTGAAACTCCAGTACTTTGGCCACTTCATGCGAAGAGATGACTCATTGGAAAAGACTCTGATGCTGGGAGGGATTGGGGGCAGGAGGAGAAGGGGACGACAGAGGATGAGATGGCTGGATGGCATCACTGACTCGATGGCCATGAATCTGAGTGAACTCTGGGAGTTGGTGATGGACAGGGAGGCCTGGCATGCCTGTCACAATGTCGTGTTCATGGGGTCGCAAAGAGTCGGACACGACTGACCGACTGGACTGAGCTGAACTGATAGAGGCAAGGATCTACATTAGCCAGCATGCTGCTCAGAGGAGGGGAGAAATGTCTAGAAGAAAAGGAAGCAAAGGGTGGGGTTACATTAGGAGGTTGGGATTAACATATGCACACGACTTTGTAGAAAGTAGATTACCAACAAGGGCCTAAGGTATGGCACCGGGAACTCTATTCGGTATCGCGTAACAACCTACAAGGGAAAGAATCTGAGAACGTGCTTGCATTATATACACACCAAACCCAGGGGCCACAAAGAAGAGACCAGGCAAGCGCTCCGTTTTCAGCACTGGTGCTCGCGGTCTGTCTGCACTTCCCTCCATCCTGTGTGCTCCTCAGGGCCTTTTTTCTTTCCTTTTCATTTGTTTAATTGAAGCATAATTGACTTGCAATAGCGAGTTGGAGACAGTCACGAACTATGTAAAAGCACGTCAGGACTGGAATCCAGCCTAGGGGTCAGTGGGCTCTTCACAGCTTCAGATGGCCTGATGGGGTTCACAGAGGTATAGGGGGAAAAAAGTACCAGAGCAAACAGGAGCCTCTAACTAATTACAGTCAACCCTGCTTCACTGGCTCTAGCTCCTTGAGGTACAACAACAATACTCTCAAAAATATTTTTTAAAAATATTTTAGATGACTCATTGGAAAAGACTCTGATGCTGGGAGGGATTGGGGGCAGGAGGAGAAGGGGACGACAGAGGATGAGATGGCTGGATGGCATCACTGACTCGATGGCCATGAATCTGAGTGAACTCTGGGAGTTGGTGATGGACAGGGAGGCCTGGCATGCCTGTCACAATGTCGTGTTCATGGGGTCGCAAAGAGTCGGACACGACTGACCGACTGGACTGAGCTGAACTGATAGAGGCAAGGATCTACATTAGCCAGCATGCTGCTCAGAGGAGGGGAGAAATGTCTAGAAGAAAAGGAAGCAAAGGGTGGGGTTACATTAGGAGGTTGGGATTAACATATGCACACGACTTTGTAGAAAGTAGATTACCAACAAGGGCCTAAGGTATGGCACCGGGAACTCTATTCGGTATCGCGTAACAACCTACAAGGGAAAGAATCTGAGAACGTGCTTGCATTATATACACACCAAACCCAGGGGCCACAAAGAAGAGACCAGGCAAGCGCGCCGTTTTCAGCACTGGTGCTCGCGGTCTGTCTGCACTTCCCTCCATCCTGTGTGCTCCTCAGGGCCTTTTTTCTTTCCTTTTCATTTGTTTAATTGAAGCATAATTGACTTGCAATAGCGAGTTGGAGACAGTCACGAACTATGTAAAAGCACGTCAGGACTGGAATCCAGCCTAGGGGTCAGTGGGCTCTTCACAGCTTCAGATGGCCTGATGGGGTTCACAGAGGTATAGGGGGAAAAAAGTACCAGAGCAAACAGGAGCCTCTAACTAATTACAGTCAACCCTGCTTCACTGGCTCTAGCTCCTTGAGGTACAACAACAATACTCTCAAAAATATTTTTTAAAAATATTTTCTCTTTGGGAAAAAAACACGCATATTCCATAGATCGTTTTTTGAAACACCAAGCACTTAGAATGACAGCCTTCTGCCACTCTGAACGCCCCAGAGACTGGGGGCACAGGCGAGGCGACAGGTTGGTGGGCTGCGAGCCGATCCCTCCTCCCCGCTTTCCGGACCTTCCCCCTCCCCGCACGGCCCGGTGTCATCGCTGCGGAATTCCTCTCATTCTTCATCAGGGCTCTGACCTCCTCCAGCCAAACAAGCAGGGCCCATTCTGGGAGCGCGGACGCTGGGCAGCGGGGTGACGAGGAGGAAGCGATCGATGCCCTAGGCCTTTCCCACACTGACCAGTGTTTGCACACCGGGGCTCAAGGTTGGTCAGGTGGAAGCCAGAGGTTCTGGGGAGGCGGGGGCTGGGAGAAGGCTGCTCCTGAGCCTTCAGTTACAGGGCCGTTTCCTGGAAACGGCGGACTCCAGCCACCAGCTCCCTTGGAGGACCCACGCCTCAGGCTCCGCCTCTCCTATCAAGATGCTGTGGGTCCCTCCTTCTCTCTCACGTGTGACAGCGATGCCAACAGTCCCCACAGGCCCTCTCTGCCTTGGAAACCACGGGGAAATATGAATTGGTCCTTGAAAAATAGGCCGATGCCCAGGGTCCTGGGTCCTGCCCTTCATAAGCAAACTGGAACTGTTCGTGAAGCTGTCTGCTCTCAATTAACCAAGAACTGACTCTCCCCACAGTGTTGAAATCTGTGTTTGCCTCTTCCTTTGGTTGCTGTCCAGGATTGTGATGATGACTGCTACTATCAGAGGAGAAGAGAGGAGGACAGAGGGGAAAAGAGAGGGGAAAACCCGAGTCGGTCAGGCTGCTTCCTAAGTAGGACGCGTGGGCAGAGAAGGAGGGTGAAACTTCTGCCCTGATGTAGACCCTGAGCTTCTCTGCTCTGCTTCCCAATTTCTCATGTGCACCAGGCTGCTCTATCCCTCTGGGCTTCTGGTCATGTTGCTTCCTCTCCACCCCCCCACCCCCTTGATGCCCACGGAGCTCCCATCCTTATATCAGCACTTAGAGATGCCTGTCCCTGATGCATCCTAGTTAAGTCACCAGTCCCTTGACTTTGCTTCCACTCTGCCAGAAAATTTTTTTAAGTGGTTCTAATGCTCTACAGCACCCACATATTAATACCTGAGTCCTCTGGAGGCAGATTCTTCTTTACTGGGTTCATCTTGGTATCCTCAGACCCTACATAGTGGGTAGCATAGAGTAGACACTCCCTAATCATCTCATTGAAGAAAGTAGGGAAAATCGCTAGACCATTCAGGTATGACCTAAATCAAATCCCTTATGATTATACAGTGGAAGTGAGAAATCGATTTAAGGGCCTAGATCTGATAGATAGAGTGCCTGATGAACTATGGAATGAGGTTTGTGACATTGTATAGGAGACAGGGATCAAGACCATCCCCATGGAAAAGAAATGCAAAAAAGCAAAATAGCTGTTAGGGAAGGCCTTACAAATAGCTGTGAAAAGAAGAGAAGCAAAAAGCAAAGGAGAAAAGGAAAGATATAGGCATCTGAATGCAGAGTTCCAAAGAATAGCAAGAAGAGATAAGAAAGCCTTCTTCAATGATCAATGCAAAGAAACAGAGAAAAAGAACAGAATGGGAAAGACTAGAGATCTCTTCAAGAAAATTAGAGATACCAAGGGAACATTTCATGCAAAGATGGGCTCAATAAAGGACAGAAATGGTATGGACCTCACAGAAGCAGAAGAAAAAACTATAGACAGAGGTTCATGTCATTGTACAAGAGGCAGTGATCAAGACCATCCCCAAGAAAAAGAAATGCTAAAAGGCAAAATGGCTGTCTGGGGAGGCCTTACAAATAGCTGTGAAAAGAAGAGAAGGGAAATGCAAAAGAGAAAAGGAAAGATATACCCATTTGAAGGCAGAGTTCCAAAAAATAGCAAGGAGAGATAAGAAGGCCTTCCTCAATGATCAGTGCAAAGAAACAGAGGAAAATAATAGAATGGGAAAGACTAGAGATCCCTTCAGGAAAATTAGAGCTATCAAGGGAACATTTCATGCAAAGATGAGCACAATAAAGGGCTAAAATGGTATAGAAGCAGGAGATATTAAGAAGTGGCAAGAATACACAGAAGAATTAACAAAAATGATCTCCATGACCCAGATAATCACAATGGTGTGATCACTCACATAGAGCCAGACATCCTGGAGTGTGAAGTCAAGTGGGCCTTAGGAAGCATCACTATGAACAAAGCTAGTGGAAGTGATGGAACTCCAGTTGAGCTATTTCAACTTTTAAAGATGGTGCTGTGAAAGTGCTGCACTCAATATACCAGCAATGTGGAAAACTCAGCAGTGGCCACAGGACTAGAAAAGGTCAATTTTCATTCCAATCCCAAAGAAATGCAATGCCAAAGAATTTTCAAACTATTGCACAGTTGCACTAATCTCACACACTAGCAAAGTGATGCTCAAAATTCTCCAAGTCAGGCTTCAACCGTATGTAAACCGTGAATTTCCAGATGTTCAAGCTGGATTCAGAAAAGGCAGAGGAACCAGAGATTAAATTTCTAACATCTGTTGGATCATTGAAAAAGCAAGAGAATGCCAGAAAAACATTTAATTCTGCTTTATTGACTATACCAAAGCCTTTGTCTGTGTGGATCACAACAAACTGTGGCAATTTCTTCAAGAGATAGGAATACCAGACCACCTGACCTGCCTCCTGAGAAATCTGTATTCAGGTCAAGAAGCAACAGTTAGAACTGGACACGGAACAACAGCCTGGTTCCAAATTGGGAAAGGAGTACATCAAGGCTGTATATTGTCACCCTGCTTTTTTAACTTATATGCAGAGTACGTCANGGGGCTCCAAAATCACTGCAGATGGTGACTGCAGCCATGAAATTAAAAGACACTTACTCCTTGGAAGAAAAGTTATGACCAACCTAGACAGCATATCCAAAAGCAGAGACATTACTTTGCTGACTAAGGTCCATCTAGTCAAGGGTATGGTTTTTCCTGTGGTCATGTATGGATGTGAGAGTTGGACTGTGAAGAAGGCTGAGCGCTGAAGAATTGATGCTTTTGAACGGTGGTGTTGGAGAAGACTCTTGAGAGTCCCTTGGACTGCAAGGAGATCCAACCAGTCCATTTTGAAGATCAACCCTGGGATTTCTTTGGAAGGAATGATGCTAAAGCTGAAACTCCAGTACTTTGGCCACCTCATGCGAAGAGTTCTCATTGGAAAAGACTCTGATGCTGGGAGGGATTGGGGGCAGGAGGAGAAGGGGACAACCGAGGATGAGATGGCTGGATGGCATCACGGACTCGATGGACGTGAGTGTGAGTGAACTCCGGGAGATGGTGATGGACATAGAGGCCTGGTGTGCTGCGATTCATGGGGTCGCAAAGAGTTGGACACGACTGAACGACTGAACTGAACTGAATCATCTCACGAGCACGTGCATCTGTAGATTTATATTATTAAGAGCCTCTCTATCCTTACGGTTCCAGAAACCGGAGCCATAAACGGGTGTGGGCATTTCTCTAGACCAATATGCAGGTGGCGCCACATGGAAGTGATGCTAGAGAGGCCCTTCAGACATTCTGTCAGCTTTATGTTATGTTACGTTCAGTCGCTCAGTCCTGATTCTTTGCGACCTCGTGAACTGCAGTGCTCCAGGCTTCCCTGCCCTTTACAATCTCCCAGAGTTTGCACAGACTCATGTCCACTGAGTCGATGATGCCATCCAACCATCTCATCCTCAGTTGCCCCTTCTTCTCCTGCCCTCAATCTTCCCCAGCATCAGGGTCTTTTCCAGTGAGCAGGCTCTTCGCATCAGGTGGCCAAAGTATTGGAGCTTCAGCTTCAGCATCTGTCCTTCTGATGAATATTCAGGGTTGATTTCCTTTAGGACAGACTGGTTGGATCTCCTTGCAGTCCAAGGGACTTTCTCCAGCACCTTGGTTTGAAAGCATCAATTCTTCAGGGCTCAGCCTTCTTTATGGTCCAACTCTCACATCCCTACATGACTCCTGGATAAACCGTAGATCTTCCCAGCTCATTCCCAGCTGCAGGTTAGCCAGCTGCTATCCAGTCTCTGGTACCCGCATGGCTGGACAAGGGGCACTGGAACCACCGCCCACGCTCTGGGTGCTGCAATCTCCTTCCCCCACCGCCTCTGCTCTCTCTGCCCCAGGCAACAGACCTGTGCAAACAAGAGAGAGGGCCTAGGAAATCTGAAGTCCCAGTGACTCCGATGTCTGTCTGACCTGGAGACTTCATATAAAATCAGCCACTTCCTGATACCAAATGTCCCTTCAGGTGACTGGGACACCCTCTGGTAATCCAAATGTGCCCTACATACCTGGGTGAGGTAGTAAGCTATTGTTTCTCGGCTCTGAAACTCCTAGACATCATTTATGATGCTAAGGCATGTGTGCGTGTGCTCAGTCACTCAGTCACCTCTGACTCTCTGTGACCCCTGGACTGTAGCCCACCAGGCTCCTCTGTCCATGGAATTTTCCAGGCAAGAAGATGGGAGTGGGCTGCCATTTCCTGCTCCAGGGGCTCTTCCTGAACCAGAGGTCTAACTCTTGTCTTCGGCGACTCCTGCATTGGCAAGCAGATTCTTCACCACTGTGCACCTAGGAAGCCCATATGATGCTAAGGTGTGTGCACACCAGGTTGCTCCAGGCATGTCTGACTCTTGGCTGTCCTGTGGACCGTGGCCCACAAGACTCCTCTACCCATGGGATTCTTCAGGGAAGAATACTGGAATGGGTTGCCATGTCCTTCTCCAGGGGATCCCAATTCAGGGATCAAACCTGCATGTCCTGCATTCCAGGTGGATTCTTTACAGACTGAGCTACCAGGGAAGCCCAGAAATGGAAGCAAAGAATCTCAGCTCCTTGCTTTGTCCTAGAAATGCAAGGAGATGTACAGGGAGTCTATATGAAAGAGCTTCAACGTCTGCTAGAAAGGCATCATCGTCTTACAAAGCGATGGAAATTGGCATGGAGGCTTTGCATGGCGACAGGCTCTGAAGACGCTTCCTAGTTCTGACCTCAGAAGGCTCTGCAAGACAGCTCCTCCACCGCCGCCAGCCACCCGGCGGGCCGTCCAGGCTCCCTGCTGTGTGAAAGACTCGCCTTGATGGAAAGAGGGTGCAGTCCCCTCTTCCTTTACTGGTAGGATAACCATCACCTGTTTCCAAAATGAGACACATTCTGGATGTTGCAACGCCACGCTGACCCTTCTTTGTACTGAGAGGAGTAGAAATTGGAGGATGTGGGTTTTGAGGCAAGATAGGAAGCAGAAGGGGGTGGCAGAGTGGGATGAAGCCCGTACTTCTTCCACGCTTACAGTCATGCCACGGTGTTCCATTCCTGTCAAGAACGGTGAGATCTGGAAGCAACTTGAGGGATTAGTGGGAAGTGAGCGTGGGGGAAAGAGGTGGTACCAATTGCCCCAAAATTGGCCCAGCCATATTTCCTCATTGTTCTGCCAACTGGTTTTGCAATAAATTGGAGGGAATTTGGCTAGATATTCAACCAGAGCCTGGACAGTGTATTGGGACCAAAATAAACAACCATGAAGAAGTTGGCAGCTTCTCATTGGATGTTTCAGAAGTGAGAGACCGAGTTGTGGGTTACTTCTTATAAGTTTGTGCCTGCTCAGTCACACAGTGGCGTCCAACTCTCTGCAACCCCATGGACTGTAGCCCGCCAGGCTCCTCTGTCCATGGGATTTCCCAGGCAAGAGTACTGGAGTGGGGTGCCATTCCCTCCTCCAGGGGATCTTCCTGATCCAGGGATGGAACCCACGTCTGCTGCATCTACTCCATTGGCAGGTGGGTTTCTTACCGCTGTGCCACCTGCGAAGCCTCTTCTAAGTTTACCTAATGAAAATTAAAATTAGGTCACCAATGACAAATTTCTCTCCTAACATTTGAGAAACAAACAGTAAATAGGAAATACTTTCAGGAAACGCACAAAGAATTAGAGAAAAAGTTAGAATTAGATCAAATATTTAAGATAAGTTAGATATAGTCAGCACATTGAACGAAAGAACTTCAGTCCAGAAGCTCCACATACAGAAACTATTCAGGCTTTTTAATAACTGGGATTTTTTTTTTTTTTTCTAGAAAAAGATGTCCCTGAGATCTATCCATTGCTAGATTTTCTTGAATGAATGTCCATGAATGAGCAGAGGTTCTTAACAATGTGTGTACCATGAACTCTTGGAAATTTATTGAAGACTTTTTTCTAAGAATTGTATATTTAAAGGAATAGCTTGAAATATACACTGTTATAAAAAATAAATTATATTGAAATGCAGTTATTCAAATATTTAGAAAGCATAGTTGTGATATATGATATACACTCTTCTTTCTTAACAAGATAAACGGGATCTGACTCTGGGACGATTAATGGTTCCTTGTTAACTTAAACCATACCCTGACTAAAAATTCCCATTGTTCTCTTTTGTCTACACTATATGCTAAGTCATTAGCATCATATTTATGCACAAGAGGAAGTTTTTTTGTTGTTTAGTCTCTCAGTCGTGCCTGACTCTTTGTGACCCCATGGACGGTAGCCCACCAGGTTCCTCTGTCCATGGGATTCTCCAGGCAAGAATACTGGAGTGGGTTGCCATTTCCTTCTCCAGGGCATCTTCCCAACCCAGTGATAGAAACTTTGTCTCCTGCATTGGCAGGAAGTAGATGGCACACTTGAAAAAGAACAATTTTTGAAGGCTTTGTCTACACAGCAACATTTACAAAGGTGTGGTTATGGGAGACTCACCGGAGACAGTGCAGAAACCCAAGGTTTGAATTTCTAGACCCCAAATGATGAGGAGAAGCCGCAGCCACCTGATCTTTAAAGGATACTTTGCGTTGACCAGATTTAGAGGGCCCTGATTTTCCACTGGGAAAAACGTCCATCCCAAGATGGGGACCCCTCCTTTCTCATGGAGGGAGTCAGTGGAGCAAAAACTCAGACTTCCCTCTCTTCCTTTTTCCCAATCTCCTACCAAGTCTCTCCAAGGGATGAATCCAACCAGAAGCCAGGGGCGAAGGAATCCATTGATATCCTCCCAAGAACATGGAGGACAAGGGGGGAAAGTGACCTGAAGTGACACACCGAAGAAATCAACACAGGATTAAAGACAGGTCGCGCTCTGGTTCCAAACGTTCCTCCTCTCCGCTCACCTCTCATGCACAGATCCCCTCCCTGATGCACATCCAGAGCTCCCCAGACTCGCCAGCACTTTGAGTCATCCATAGTTTAGGTCAATCCAGAGCAGTGCGCCTTTAGCCTCTTTCTCTAGATGAATTCCTGGCTGAGTTCTAACTTCAGGATCCAGATAAAAGGTCACCTTCTCTTGGAAATCTTCTCCAATATTCCAAGGCAACGCCGCGTCTGTGTTTCCCAGAATCTTGCATCACTTCAGCATTTCCCAAAGTGCTTCCCTGAGAATTCGAGTCCTGGAAGGTGTATTTTTAGATGAAACGTGAAATACCAGTTTACAGGGTATTGGTGTTCCATGGAATATAGTCACGGGGGGGAATGGGGCTTTATTAAAACACTTGATCCAAATTCCTTTAGACTCAAGACAGAAAATGCTCAGAAGGGGACAAAATTATGTGGAGAGTGATCCAGACAGCAGTGAAAGTGAGAATTCACTTTCAAAATAAAAATGTGTTAGTTACAAATGCTGGATCAATAGGCAAAGAACACATTTTTGCCTCGAAACCCTAATCCTGTCCTCAGAGGACAGATGTCGAGGAATATATATATTTGAAACAAAAAAAATGCCCGTCACATGGAACTTTAATCAGAGCAGGACGCTTAGGCGAACTCGTCTCTAAGGAGTGAAGAAGCCCCAGACCAGCTGGGGCAGAAGCAGGAAGCCGCAGCCCCAAGGACACAAGCCTCTTGGCCACGTGAGCTATTAGATGGTGACGTTTTAGTTTTTTAATAATTATTTTCGGAGACTCAACCAAATCGTGTATTCATATATTTTTTATTAATTTTTATTACTTTATAATGTTGCGTTAACGTCTACTGCATAGCAGAATGAATCGGCCGAGCACGCGCATGCATCCGCTCCCTCTGGGGCTTCCTTCCCCTTCAGGCGGCCACAGTGCATTGAGCGGAGCTCCACGCGCCCTCCGGCACGCTCTCATTGATTGTGTTATGCATAGCCTCGACAGTGTACACGTGCCAATTTTTTTGAAGTGCAGTTGATTTACAAACTTCTGCTAAATTCTTCCGTGCCACAAAATGACTCTGTTTTATATACATGTATATACTCATGTATTATTTTTCATATACTTTTCCATTATGGTTTATCACAAGATATTGAATATAGTTCCCTGTGCTCCACAGGAGGGCCTTGTTGTTGATTATTCATGTATTTTTAAATTTTCCTTCTGAGTAAAATTTACTTTAAAAAATAGTGATACGTTTGACACTTTTTAGGCTGTCTTGGTTTTGAAAAAAGATGTAAAAAGGCTCCTCAGACTCCCCAGCTCCCCCAAGGAAGAGGGAAGGTCATCACTATGGACTGTGACCACCCCAGGGGCCCCCAGGACAGAAGCAGGACGTGAGCCGTAGAAAGTAGGAGGCGCGTGATCTTGCCGTCTCCTCCCCAGTAGACTCGTCTCCATCACAAGCCTCTTATTTTCTGGTCCCTAGTCCATTGACAGGGGGTTTGTCTGTGATGGTTCCTAACTCTCTGGTATTGCTGCTCAATAGAAATGCCAACCCCAGGGCCTCCCCGGTGGTCCAGTGGTAAAGAACCCACCTGCCAGTGCAGGAGACGTCAGAGATGTGGGTTCGATCCCTGGGTCAGGAAGCTCCCCTGGAGGAGGGCACGGCAACCCACTCCAGTGCTCTTGCCTGGAGAATCCCCGTGGACAGAGGAGCCTGGCGGGCTACAGTCCATAGGGGTTGCAGAGAAGGACGTAACTGAAGCGACAGCACGCACACCCGGGCAGGAGACACGAGTTCGAGTCCTGGTCTGGGACGATCGCACGTGCCGTGCGGCTACTGGGTCTGCGTGCCACAACTACTGGGCTTGCGCTCCAGGGCCCAGGGGCCACAGCTAGCGAGGCCCCCGAGCCCCCGAGGGCGGCCCCCACTCACTGCCACGAGAGAGAAGCCCACACGGCAACAACAACTCGGCGCGGCCAAAACCAAGTAAATAAACAAATACTAGAAGTTTTAGAAAAGAGAGATGCCAGCCCTGAGGCCGCAGTGGCACCGGAACCCCCTGGGTCCCTCTGGACGCTATTTTTCATGCACATCCTTGTCCTTGAGGAGCCACTCAGTGGGAGCTGGACCGGGAATGTCTGTGATAAGCTGTGGATGTTTTTGCTAAAAGGAGCATGTCAAGGCTGTATATTGTCACCCTGCTTATTTGACATATGCAGAGTGCTGCTGTTAAGTCACTTCAGTCGTGTCCGACTCTGTGTGATCCCATAGACCGCAGAGTACATCACGAGAAATGCTGGGCTGGAAGAAGCACAAGCTGGAATCAAGATTGCTGGGAGAAATATCAATAACCTCAGATATCCAGATGATACCACCCTTATGGCAGAAAGTGAAGGGAAACTAAAAAGCCTCTTAATGAAAGTGAAAGTGGAGAGTGAAAAAGTTGGTTTAAAGCTCAACATTCAGAAAACGAAGATCATGGCATCTGGTCCCATCACTTCATGGGAAATAGATGGGCAAACGGTGGAAACAGTGTCAGACTTTATTTTGGGGGAGCTCCAAGGTCACTGCAGATGGTGATTGCAGCCATGAAATTAATTATGACCAACCTAGATAGCATATTGAGGAGCAGAGATGTTACTTTGCCAACAAAGGTCTGTCTAGTAGGTCCGCCTAGTCAAGGCTATGGTTTTTCCTGTGGTCATGTATGGATGTGAGAGTTGGACTGTGAAGAAAGCTGAGCGCCAAAGAATTGATGCTTTTGAACTGTGGTGTTGGAGAAGACTCTTGGGGGTCCCTTGGACTGCAAGGAGATCCAGCCAGTCCATTCTGAAGGAGATCAGTCCTGGGTGTTCTTTGGAAGGAATGATGCTAAGGCTGAAACTCCAGTACTTTGGCCACCTCATGCGAAGAGTTGACTCACTGGAAAAGACTGATGCTGGGAGGGATTGGGGGCAGGAGGAGAAGGGGACAACAGAGGATGAGATGGCTAGATGGCATCACTGACTCGATGGATGTGAGTCTGAGTGAACTCCAGGAGTTGATGATAGACAGGGAGGCCTGGCGTGCTGCAATTCATGGGGTCGCAAAGAGTCGGACACGACTGAGCGACTGAACTGAACTGAACTGAACTGAACTCAGCAGACAGCGTGGGGACTCCAGACTTTCACGGCTGGATGGTCAGGGGAGGGTTTGAAATCGGGGGAAAACTTCAGGAAGTGTGTTCCTGTAGCAACCTGGAACCAGGAAGAGCTGACCCGTCACACATTTAGGATCTCCACCAGTGGCTGCTCTGGTGTTGGCACGGTCCTGAGAGGGACCCCTGTGACCCCCTCACTAAACTACAAAGGTAAATTAATCTCTTCCAAATGCAGTTCCTTCCATTTGGCTCTTAGGGCCCGAGCCGTCCAGATGGCCAGGCTAGTTGAAATGAAAACCATTTTTCTTGTGACCAGCTCATGGTTTCAAGCGGAGCATATGCAGCAGACTTGACCTCTTTCCTACTCAAGCTCTTAAAGAGGCCAGAGATCTTCAGAGGGCTGGGCATGTGTGCATTTCCCTGGGCAGAAGAGGGGATGAACCAGAGGTAACGTGCATTAGTGAAGTCTCTGGGCGCATTAGGAACTGGGACCATTCCGCTCCTGTGAGCAGGTTCTGACTTCTCTGCGCCTGGAATTTTCTATCTGTAAAGCACGTTTAGCAAAGGTGACACCTGAGCTGGGGAGGTGATGTGGCTAGAGGGGAACCCCAATAAGGATGAGCCTTGCTGTCCCCCTGGTCGTTTTTACCCTAGTTGGTCCCAGCGCCCCTTGCCTTCCTCCCCTGTCCACTTAACCACTCCAGGGGCCCCCAGGACAGAAGCAGGACGTGAGCCGTAGAAAGTAGGAGGCGCGTGATCTTGCCGTCTCCTCCCCAGTAGACTCGTCTCCATCACAAGCCTCTTATTTTCTGGTCCCTAGTCCATTGACAGGGGGTTTGTCTGTGATGGTTCCTAACTCTCTGGTATTGCTGCTCAATAGAAATGCCAACCCCAGGGCCTCCCCGGTGGTCCAGTGGTAAAGAACCCGCCTGCCAGTGCAGGAGACGTCAGAGATGTGGGTTCGATCCCTGGGTCAGGAAGCTCCCCTGGAGGAGGGCACGGCAACCCACTCCAGTGCTCTTGCCTGGAGAATCCCCGTGGACAGAGGAGCCTGGCGGGCTACAGTCCATAGGGGTTGCAGAGAAGGACGTAACTGAAGCGACAGCACGCACACCCGGGCAGGAGACACGAGTTCGAGTCCTGGTCTGGGACGATCGCACGTGCCGTGCGGCTACTGGGTCTGCGTGCCACAACTACTGGGCTTGCGCTCCAGGGCCCAGGGGCCACAGCTAGCGAGGCCCCCGAGCCCCCGAGGGCGGCCCCCACTCACTGCCACGAGAGAGAAGCCCACACGGCAACAACAACTCGGCGCGGCCAAAACCAAGCAAATAAACAAATACTAGAAGTTTTAGAAAAGAGAGATGCCAGCCCTGAGGCCGCAGTGGCACCGGAACCCCCTGGGTCCCTCTGGACGCTATTTTTCATGCACATCCTTGTCCTTGAGGAGCCACTCAGTGGGAGCTGGACCGGGAATGTCTGTGATAAGCTGTGGATGTTTTTGCTAAAAGGAGCATGTCAAGGCTGTATATTGTCACCCTGCTTATTTGACATATGCAGAGTGCTGCTGTTAAGTCACTTCAGTCGTGTCCGACTCTGTGTGATCCCATAGACCGCAGAGTACATCACGAGAAATGCTGGGCTGGAAGAAGCACAAGCTGGAATCAAGATTGCTGGGAGAAATATCAATAACCTCAGATATCCAGATGATACCACCCTTATGGCAGAAAGTGAAGGGAAACTAAAAAGCCTCTTGATGAAAGTGAAAGTGGAGAGTGAAAAAGTTGGTTTAAAGCTCAACATTCAGAAAACGAAGATCATGGCATCTGGTCCCATCACTTCATGGGAAATAGATGGGCAAACGGTGGAAACAGTGTCAGACTTTATTTTGGGGGAGCTCCAAGGTCACTGCAGATGGTGATTGCAGCCATGAAATTAATTATGACCAACCTAGATAGCATATTGAGGAGCAGAGATGTTACTTTGCCAACAAAGGTCTGTCTAGTAGGTCCGCCTAGTCAAGGCTATGGTTTTTCCTGTGGTCATGTATGGATGTGAGAGTTGGACTGTGAAGAAAGCTGAGCGCCAAAGAATTGATGCTTTTGAACTGTGGTGTTGGAGAAGACTCTTGGGGGTCCCTTGGACTGCAAGGAGATCCAGCCAGTCCATTCTGAAGGAGATCAGTCCTGGGTGTTCTTTGGAAGGAATGATGCTAAGGCTGAAACTCCAGTACTTTGGCCACCTCATGCGAAGAGTTGACTCACTGGAAAAGACTGATGCTGGGAGGGATTGGGGGCAGGAGGAGAAGGGGACAACAGAGGATGAGATGGCTAGATGGCATCACTGACTCGATGGATGTGAGTCTGAGTGAACTCCAGGAGTTGATGATAGACAGGGAGGCCTGGCGTGCTGCAATTCATGGGGTCGCAAAGAGTCGGACACGACTGAGCGACTGAACTGAACTGAACTGAACTGAACTCAGCAGACAGCGTGGGGACTCCAGACTTTCACGGCTGGATGGTCAGGGGAGGGTTTGAAATCGGGGGAAAACTTCAGGAAGTGTGTTCCTGTAGCAACCTGGAACCAGGAAGAGCTGACCCGTCACACATTTAGGATCTCCACCAGTGGCTGCTCTGGTGTTGGCACGGTCCTGAGAGGGACCCCTGTGACCCCCTCACTAAACTACAAAGGTAAATTAATCTCTTCCAAATGCAGTTCCTTCCATTTGGCTCTTAGGGCCCGAGCCGTCCAGATGGCCAGGCTAGTTGAAATGAAAACCATTTTTCTTGTGACCAGCTCATGGTTTCAAGCGGAGCATATGCAGCAGACTTGACCTCTTTCCTACTCAAGCTCTTAAAGAGGCCAGAGATCTTCAGAGGGCTGGGCATGTGTGCATTTCCCTGGGCAGAAGAGGGGATGAACCAGAGGTAACGTGCATTAGTGAAGTCTCTGGGCGCATTAGGAACTGGGACCATTCCGCTCCTGTGAGCAGGTTCTGACTTCTCTGCGCCTGGAATTTTCTATCTGTAAAGCACGTTTAGCAAAGGTGACACCTGAGCTGGGGAGGTGATGTGGCTAGAGGGGAACCCCAATAAGGATGAGCCTTGCTGTCCCCCTGGTCGTTTTTACCCTAGTTGGTCCCAGCGCCCCTTGCCTTCCTCCCCTGTCCACTTATGCATCCTCACCTTATACACAGCAGTGTGTGTGTGTCTGTGTGTGTGTGTGTGCATGCGTGCTCCGTTGTGTCCAGCTCTTTGCGACCCCGTGGACTGTAGCCCGCCAGGCTCCTCTGTCCGTCGGATTTCCCAGGCAAGAAGACTGCAGTAAGTTGTTATTTCCTCCAAGGGATCTTCCTGACCCAGGGATCGAACCCATGTCTCTTGCGTCTCCTGCATTGGCAGGCAGATTCTTACCACGGTGCCACCTGCGAAGCCCTCACACATAGTGACTTTTGAAGTCACTCAGTTTTCGTCCGACTCTTTGCGACCCCATGGACTGCATGGCCTACCAGGCTCCTCTGTCCATTGGATCTTCCAGGCAAGGGTTTTCCAGAGTGGGTTGCCATTTCCTTCTCCAGGGCAATCTTCCTGACCCAGGGATCGAACCCAGGTTTCCCTCATTGCAGGCAGATGCTTTACTAACTAAATGTTAGTTAGTATTAGTTAGATGCTTTACTTTACGAACTATCGGAGCAAAGAGCTATACAAATCCTAGCTCGGGGCTATCCAGGATCTTTCATCAATTTTTGTTTATAAAACATGGTAAAACAATCAATGCCTGGAAACTCCAGTATACCGACCTCAAGAAAGGGTCGTGTTCGCGTGGGCACACACACGTGAGTGTACACATGCTTTCCAAATGGTTTTCTTCTTAGGTGAGGACTACTAGAGCTACAAAAAGCGCCATCAGGACTTCCCTGGTAGCTCCGTGGTTAAGAATCCACCAACCAGGACAGGAGACACAGGTCCCATCCCTGGTCTGGGAAGACTGCACGTGACCAGCTAAGCCCATGTACCACAGCTACTGAGCCTGTGCCCCGGAGCCCGTGAGCTGCAGCGAGAGGAGCCGCCACGAGAGAAGCTTGTGCCCGCGACTAGAGCGCAGTGCCCGCTGGCTGCCACGGGAGAAAGCATCGCACAGCCAGGAAGACCCAGGGAAAGCGAAAATAAAGTTTTTTAAATCGGGTTTCCCTTGTAGTTCAGTTGGTAAAGAATCTGCCTACGGTGCAGGAGACCCAGGTTCGATCCCTGGGTCTGGAAGATCCCCTGGAGAAAGAAATGGCAGCCCACTCCAGGATCCTTGTCTGGAAAATCTCACGGACAGAGGAGCCTGGTGGGCTGCAGCCTATGGGGTCGCAGAGCATCGGCCACGACTGAGCGACTAACACACACACAAAGTGCAGTAAGTTTTCTGTCCACTACTTTACCTTTCACCGGTGACCAAAAAAAAGACATGAAGACTAAATCTCACCCATGTTTATTTTCCTTCTTACTTAACAGGGTACCATGTATCAATGAATTGGCTTTGGCTCAAGGAACAAAACTCCTCATTAAAAGCAGTTTAAATCGTGAGGGCACATCAGAAGGTAATGGGGCAGGGTGTCTCCAGAAGGGGTTAAGTCAGCCACTCAATAACTGGTCTCTTTCAGAGTGTTTTGGCTTTCCCTAATAATTGCAACTGATAGCAGCTTCAAGCATTACTTAAAAAAAAAAAATTATTATTTATTTGGTCAAGACTTACACGACAACCTTTGAAGCAAAAAGAATGAATCTTTTGACGAGTCTTTTCATACAGTATTTTCCCAGAACCTGCAGCAGATTGCTGTTACCTTTCATATGCCGAGTTTAGAATGCCTGCCTCTAAGTCAATCACTAGCATGGGGAAATTTAAGAATCTCATGACTGGTTAAGATCCACGAAGTTGTCTCCCTTATCATCCTCCTAGTCCACCCTACCTGGCACATGGTTTTCCTAAACTTCAACCAAATCAGGGTCCTATTGGGAAGATACAGCAGGAATTGGCTATCGAGCCGTTGTGGTAACCAACAGATGCCTAGACACAGTATTTCTTTCATTGCTCAAATCTATTTGAACACAAACCATAGAAACTTTCATAACTGAATCACAGATTCACAGATGACATAGTAGTCTATGTTTGGAACAGAAATCAATTATCTGTATTACAGGTGTATGGAAATCTTTTATTATAACTTCATACCACATGCTGCTGCTGCTGCTAAGTCGCTTCAGTCGTGTCCGACTCTGTGTGACCCCACAGACGGCAGCCCATCGGGCTCCGCCATCCCTGGGATTCTCCAGGCAAGAACACTGGAGTGGGTTGCCATTACTTTCTCCAATGCATGAAAGCGAGAAGTGAAAGTGAAGTCGCTCAGTCTGACTCAGCGACCCCATGGACTGCAGCCTACCAGGCTCCTCCGTCCATGGGATTTTCCAGGCGAGAGTACTGGAGTGGGGTGCCATTGCCTTCTCCGTCATACCACATAGCTCAGTGGTAAAGAATCTGCCTGTCAAAGCAGGAGATGCAAGAGAAGCAGGTTCCATCCCTGGGTCAGGAAGATCCCCTGGAGAAGGAAATGGCAACTCATTCCAATATTTTTCTTTGGAAAATTCCATGGACAGAGAAGCCTGGTGGGCTACAGTCCATGGGGGTCACGAGCGTCTGACTCGACTGAGCACGCACACATGCAGTTAGTATCTCAACCTTCCTTCCTCCAGATTTATCCATCCAGCAGCTTGTTCTAAGGTGACCTGCTGGAGGAGGCGTGAGTTTCCCCTTTAAGATGAAATAAAACGATAGTGTGTGTTCATGGCAGGAGACAACTTTGTTCTGCAGTGGGACAGCCGATGACACTTCATTCCCTAAAGGGACAGCTCTCCCAGAAGCTTGGAGACATCTCAGCGTGGGAGGCAGGGAGCTCTACTGGGATGGGAGATCGGACCAGGTGATGCCCTCCCACCCAGCTGAGGCTTCCAGCCAGTGCCAGTCTTGAGGATGGAGGTCCGGCCACCGGGCAGTCCTGGGCGCATGCTCTCTCCACTTTTAAAATAGCCCAGCGATCCGGCCCCGGAACCTGAAATGCGAAGGCTCGGAGTTAAACCCAGACTCTGCAATTCCCTCTTCCCCACAGGCCAAACAAGGACTAATTTTAAACAAACCACCATGACCGAGTCCGGGGAAAAGCCCGGTTCGCGCAGCGATTTGAGAAGCGCCGGTGCACGCCCCACCCAGACTGTTTACTTCTGCGGAACCTCTCGGGGACGGAACACCGGGCTGGGGCTTGGGACGTGTCCATCCTTCCCTGAAATTCCATTTTCAGGTTAAGATTAGGAAATCCTTCCCCACACCGGTCCCCACCGAGCCAGAAGCTCCTGCCTTCCTCCCCTCTGGTTGTTTTCATTAGGACTCACGTCCTGCCAAAAATTGTCTACATAGGTGTTGAAGCCACGGGTTTTATGTCAGTCAGTGTTCCAGAGAAATAGAAGAAATAGGACATTATATATACGTGTGTGTGTATTTATGTATATAAAATCCATATTTATTATAGATTATTCTATAGAATGTAATATATAATGTGTAAATATATATGTTGTATATATTTATTATATGTATTATATATTATATGCATTATATATTATATTCCTTATTTATGTTTATATATTTCTATACATACTTAATGTATATTTTATATATATATAAGTTCAGTTCAGTCACTCAGTCGTGTCCGACTCTTTGCGACCCCATGAATCGCAGCACGCAGGGCCTCCCTGTCTATCTGCAACTCCCAGAGTCTACCCAGACCCATGTCCATCCATCGAGTCAGTGATGCCATCCAACCATCTCACCCTCTGTTGTCCCCTTCTCCTCCTGCCCCCAATCCCTCCCAGCATCAGGGTCTTTTCCAATGAGTCAACACTTCGCATGAGGTGGCCAAAGTACTGGAGTTTCAGCTTTAGCATCATTCCTTCCAAAGAAATCCCAGGGCTGATCTCCTTCAGAATGGACTGGTTGGATCTCCTTGCAGTCCAAGGGACTCTCAAGAGTCTTCTC
>SJYT01024693.1:166847-197498 GCA_006410635.1 Cephalophus harveyi
TTTCTTTGGAAGGAATGATGCTAAAGCTGAAACTCCGGTACTTTGGCCACCTCATGCGAAGAGTTGACTCATTGGAAAAGACTCTGATGCTGGGAGGGATTGGGGGCAGGAGGAGAAGGGGATGACCGAATGAGATCACTGGATGGCATCACCGACTCGATGGACGTGAGTCTGAGTGGGCTCCGGGAGATGGTAATAAACAGGGAGGCCTGGTGTGCTGCGATTCATGGGGTCGCAAAGAGTCGGATACGACTGGGCGACTGAACCGAACTGAACTGTGCAGGTGATGCAGGTCCACCCTGCAAAGAACAGTCTTTCACCTTCTGAAGACCTGGCCCTATGAAGCAGCAAGAAAGGAATTTTCAGGCTCCGCTCCCTGGCACAGTTGTGACCTAGGACCGCTTATTCTGACTAGTGAGTCTTCACAACTGAGCCTCTAGAAATTTGTAGTTAACGAACTGAGTGAAACGGACAACTGAATCAGAGAATGCGAAAAGCACACTTCTTTTTTCACCTCCACCTGGACCTGAAATCTTTCGAGTGGACCAGACAAAGAGGAGCTGGTAAGACTGACCTCGGGGAAGAGCAAAGTCAGGGAGAGAAGCTAGCAGACTCGACAGAGGGCATTCTGGAGGGCCCGGCCGACTGTGTAACTAAAGCGGGAGGCAGCCGCCTTGTGCAATTCCAAAAAGTATGTTGTTCAGTCGCTCAGTCGCGTCTGACTCTGTGACCCCACGAGCTGCAGCGCGCCAGGCCTCCCTGTCCGTCACCAGCTCCCGGAGCCTGCTCACACTCATGTCCATTGAGTCGGTGATGCCATCCAGCCATCTCATCCTGTCGCCCCTTTCTCTTCCTGCCCTCAGTCTTTCCCAGCATCAGGGGCTTTTCCAACGAGTCGTGTCGCTTTTTCCTAAAGCTGCCCTCATTCCTATCTCCAACCCCAGGGAGGCAGGACAGGTACCACTCTGCTCATAACTTCACTTTAATTTTTTAAAATCTTTTGGCCACACTGCTCAGCACGTGGGATCTCAGTTCCCCAACCAGGGATCAAACCGCAGCCCCTGCAGTGGAAGCCTGGAGTCTTAACCGCTGGATCTCCAGGGAAGCCCCTCTTCTCACGATGTGAAGTGAGAAAGCAGAGTCCTTTCAGGCGAGCTGCCCGAGCTCCCAGGAGTAAACTTCCCCATCCCATCCTCGCGGCCACACGCCCCTGGGCAGCAGCCCCTAAACTCAACATCCTCCGCCCTTCCCAGCGGCGCCACCAAGCTCCTTGCCACGGTTTCGCTTTCCTGCCCCTGACAACGGCCGTCTGTCAGAGGCCCTCGGCGCCTGGAATTCGAAATTGTTTTTCTTCCCTCCCTTCCTCAGGACCAGATTGTTCCTGAGCTCCGGGCTGCATGGCCAGCGCGGGCCTGACGGGCTGGCACGAGGCTTGCGTGGAGGATCAGGGTTTGTTTGTTCAGGATCGCTCATGAGCGATGGAGTGCTGGCCTTGGCTTCCCCGTGAGAGGGGCAAGGCAGCTAGGCATGTATTTGCAGGGAAGCAAACTTCAAGAACAAACAGAAAACACACACGCTCCACATCCTGTCGGCCAAGCCCAGGGCTCCCAGTCCTGACAGGTGATCCATTGCGGCTTCCTCGCCGAGAGGCGGGCCGTGAAGCAGGGCGCAGACTTGGGTTCCCCACTTTGCAGCAGGGTGGGCCCGCAGAGGCGACCTCCTCTCCCCGGCACAGGCGCCGCATCCGCAAGCTCCGCAGCGCTCCTTCGGTTCCTCCAGCACACCCGAGTCTTCCCCACCCCAGCGCCTTTGAGTGGACCCCTGGCCTGGCCTGGTGGGCCCC
Organism: Cephalophus harveyi; assembly: GCA_006410635.1. NCBI lineage: Eukaryota > Metazoa > Chordata > Mammalia > Artiodactyla > Bovidae > Cephalophus > Cephalophus harveyi. The sequence continues at coordinate 168,691 of SJYT01024693.1, forward strand.
TCCCGCAGCCCCCTGCTCTCAGGAACGGCGTCTCTAAGGCTGCAGCCATCAGCTTAAACCCCGTCTTCTCCAAGAGCCCTTCCCGGCTATCCTGTGCAGTGAAGGGCATCCCCCACCGCCACCTCAGTTATTCTCCATCTCGGGCACTCATTTGCGTTCTTCAGATATTTGTCCAGATCTCTAACGCTCCTTATTTGCTCTTTCTTCCTGTTCAAACGTGAAGGGCCTGGGGAGTTGCTCTAGCCGGGTCGGTGCAGTACCTGGGATCTGATGAGGACTCAATCAATATCTGTTTAAATCATAATAAATGTCCTTGCTTTGTCCAGGCTTAATGAGTTCAAGACAAAAATCAATAGCAGCCACCAGAACCCAGAATCTCCGCTCCTGAGGGCCATTTTATCTTCCACTGAGCTCATGCGAATGATAAATATCATTGGCAGAAAGATACGTAGCCCAAAAGGTCAAGGGAACTAATGATTTTAGTGGCAAACAAAGAAATGCCCAGCTCCCTGGGGTGTCTTCCATGCGCTGGGCACTATACCAGCTGTGTAACATTCTCCCCCATGTCAGCTTGAAAACCTTCTCTACCTGCGTTAAGTACAGAGTGTGTTTATACAACTATCCTAGCTTAATGGTCTGGATGAAGTGATATTATCAGTGATGAGCTAACACACGGAATTTATAATAATATATGTGTACTTACAGCTGATTCACGTTATTGTCCCGCAAAAATAACAAAACATTGTAAAGCAATTCCCCTCCTCTCAAAAAAAAAATCCTGTGACAAGCCAAATGAAAAAGGATATTTAAAAAAGAATGTATACATATGTATAGCCAAATCAACTTTGCTGTATAACAGGAATTAACAGCATTGTAAATCAACTATACATCAATAAAATAATTAAACAGGGAAAAAGTTCTATTTATACGGTACAAATTTGTCAAGTGCCTGAGATTATAAATGAATGAATAAAGCAATTCTACACTCAAGAGCTAATAGTCTTGCTCAGAACACAAAATATATACTTATTAAACTGCTCTAGGAGCCTATGAAAAAAGCATAAAATAGTATAATGAAATGATTTTAGATAAATGCTTTGATCTAGAATTCATTAGGAAAAAATCAAAAGAAAAGAGTTTTGTTTAAAGTCTTGAAGAGAGTGATGGAATAGAGATTGGCACAGAACAATGATAAAGTTTTAGAACTGGAAGAAGTTTATTATTAAATAGAATCCCCTTATTACAAGTGTGCATTTGGGGAGAGAAAAATTATCTTCATTTAGTTTTGTATACATCCATAGTTGAATTTTAATACAAAAAGAAAAAAAAATTGAATCTGACAACTGTTTACCAACAAGATACTTCCGAATAGATTTTGCTCATGTTAGCCTGGAGCAGAGTAAATGACAAATTGTACTGTTATATTCAAGGCAACAAAGTCTGTAGCACAGGACCACTGAGCCCAACCCTGAAGCAAGTTTAATTTTTATCTACTAGGAACAATAAAGTGATTGTTGATTCCCAGTTGTGTGTGTGAAGCTGTTTAATAGAGTCTCACAGAAAACTTTCTACTGTATTTATTTATTGTTGCAAAAAAAAAGACACTTTTGTATCGCTGCCCTCGTTTGTCAGCTAATTATTTTTTCTTATAAAATCCAGCCCTGGTTACATGTAATCCATTCTGCATCTTATCATGTGTCCTGCAGGTAAAACTACAAGACGACCTTTAGATGTCTTTGTTCTGTGGAAGGAGCTGCTAGGTATGTGCGTACATGGAAGTGTTTAAGTGAAGTATATCTGACTATAACATTGTGTAAATTTAAGAGGCAGAGCACGCTGGTCTGATGCATTCATACTGTGGCAGGACTGCCCCTGTAGCTATAGCCTTTCGGTCACAGCACATAATTGTCATTTCTTTTTGATGTTGGGAATAATTAAGATCTAGTCTGAAGCCAGTCTGTTGCTTATAATACAATGTTGTCATCTACTCTCACTATGCCCTGCATCACATCTCCAGGACTTAATTTACCTGCTAGTTACAAATTTGTAACCTTAAAAACCGCCTCTCCCGTCACCCCACCTCCCGGGCCTTGGTAAACCACCCCTTTACTCTGCGTTTACGTTTGGCTTCTTTATTATTTTTCAAAATTATTTAGTTTTAATTGGATGATAACTGCTTTACAATACTGTGTTGGTTTCTGCCATATGTCAACACGAATCAGTCACAGGTATATATATATGTCCCCTCCGTCTTAAACCTCCCTCCCACCTCCCGCCCCATCCCACCCGTCTAGGTTATCACAGAGCACATAATTTGAGGTCCCTGCATCATACAGCAAATTCCCACTGGCTATCTGTTTTGCATATGGTACCATATATGTTTCAATTTGGCTTCTTCGGATTTAACATGGAAGTGATATCAAACAGGATGGGTCCTTCTCTACCTGGCTTATGTCACTTAGCATAATGTCCTTGAGGTCCAACCGTGTAGCCACAAACGGCAGGGTTTTCTTCTTTCTCGTGGCTGAATGATATTCCACTGTGTGTGTGTGTGTGTGTGTGTGTGTGTGTGTGCTTAGTTGCTCAGTCATGCCCGACTCGTGCAACCCCATAGACTGTAGCCTGCCAGGCTCCTCTGTCCATGGGATTCTCCAGGCAAGAATACTGGAGTGGCTTGCTGTATCCTTCTCCAGGGGATCTTCCCAACCCAGGAATCAAACCCAGGTCTCCTGTATTGCAGGCAGACTCTACTTGCTGAGCTACGAGACTGCGGCTCAGCTACTTGGGAAGCTCATATATTGTACACACTAATATACGGGTACCATTCCCTTCTCCAGGGGATCTTCCCGACCCAGGGATTGAACCTGGGTCTCCCGCATTGTAGGCAGGTTCTTTACCATCTGAGCAACCAGAAAAGTATCATCACACTTCTTCTTCACCTGTTCAGGTATTGACTTGACGGGTGACAGGCTCTGAGACTGGTTTCCCGTCTTGGCCATCATGAATAAGGCTGTGCCTGTCCTTTCAATGCCCTGTTTTCATTTCATTTGGGGGACTCCTCATTTACAAATGCAGAGCATGAGGCACATGTGATATTTTCCTCACCTGGTCCCTGTAGCAGAGGCGAGTGAGGGAGTGAGGAGCCCAGGTGCCCAGTCTTTCCACTACATCATTTGGGCTGTTTTAGGAGGAGGTGGGGCAAAACCCTGGCCGTGGCACCAAGCTGAGTGAGCAGGATGTGGCCGTGGCCATGGCAACAGGACCAGGCTAGGAATGGAGAGACGTGACAGGAAAGGCTTGGAGGTGAACCGTGGTGTGGCAAATGCCTCCTTTCCCCATAGAGCATCCTTATTTTGGGCATGTTGACTTGCTAAGTGGCCCCTGAGTCATCCCTCTCGAGGCCAGGAACCAACTCAAATAGAGGCGCTCACACATCCCGCCTTTCTCCCTGGGCACCGTGAGAACCCACCAAATATTTGTTGATTTGCTTTGACTATGATGCTAGACCTATGAGTGTGCCACCGAGGAGTCTGTGTGCCCCATGACCACAGAGCCTCCTATTTATGTTGGGAAGATTCAGAGCAGGAAAAAAATAAGTCACCTCATTTACAGATAGCAGGCATCACTCCTATTGAATCAAAGTGCCCTTGTTGACTTGAAAGAACAGCTGAGCTGGAAGAATGTTGCAGAGTGGAAACAGAGCAGGAAGGCGCCATTTCCACTCTCCCTCTGCTGGTGAGAGCTACACCCAAGCACCATCCCATGGCGTGGCCCCCTTTCTCCAGCCGAAGGAGGAACCTCCTCAGAGAACGGTAGATTCCAGCTCTCCTGTTTAACAGCTCCTGTGAAATCGGGGGCATGACGGCCACCTCTTTGAGCCACAGTCCCCTCCCTTGCTAACACAGGTGAGGCACGCAGTGGGATGCACGGCAAAGAGCGGGTGTCCAGGAGAGATTGGCGCTTCTTTCCCCCAATCAAAGTAGCCCAGCACGGGAGGGTGGGCTGTACAGGGAAAGAGAATAACCTCGTGCGACCTGGCGGAGAGACGATGGAGGGTCGCAGAAGGGGGGACACTGAGGGCTTGTCAAACCACGAGGCAAGCCTTGAACCTTCCAGAAGAAAGGAAGGAATAGAGGCAAAGTGTGGGCTTCCCCTGTGGCCCAGTGGTCACGAACCCGGCTGCTGATGCAGGGGTCCCGGGTTCAGTCCCTGGGTCAAGAAGATCCCCTGGAGGAGGGAATGGCTACCCACCCCAGGATTCTTGCCTGGGCAATACCATGGACAGAGGAGCCTGGTGGGCTGTAGCCCACAGGGTCACAAAAGAGTCGGACGTGACTTAGCAGCTAAACAACAAAGAGACCCAGTGTGAATCAAAGAGAAAGGTTCAGAATGTGAGGATCGGAAGTCCGCCTTAAGGCACGAGCTCCGTGGCAAGTTTGACTCCCTCTTTGGAACTCAGCTTCTCAAGTATTTTGTTTTTTTAAAGGAAACTTTAATGTGGATCTCTGAGGGTCCTTCAAGTTCTGTGGTTCGATGGTTTTAAACACTGAGATGGCAAAAAAAAAAAAAAAGCAAGGGCCCCGGGAAGAGCGATCTCCCTGGTCGTCCTTCCCATCACAGCGCAGAAGCTAAATAAACTAAGAAACACATCAGGGCTCAGTGGGGAAGAATCCCCCTGCCAATGCCGGAGATGTAGGTTCGATCCCTGTTTCAGGAAGATGCCCAGGCCCTGGAGCAACTAAACCTGTGGGCCCAATTATCGAGCCTGTGCTCTGGAGCCTGTGTTCCATGACAAGAGAAGCCACCGCAAAGAAAAACCTGTACATCCCGGCTAGAGAGGAACCCCTGCTGGCCGCAGCGAGAGAAAAGCCTTTCCAACGATGAGGAGCCTACACAGCCAAAATAAATAAATATTAAAACGATATATCGATAAAAGGAACACATCAATGCCTTATGGATCTCGTGATTCTCAGGATAGTAACCAAGAGATGAAGGGGAAATACACTGTTTTCTGCCTCGACAGTCCCCACTTTCCCCTGCATCACAGTTACCTTTGGGGGCAGCTGCAGGGCAGGGGTGCTGAAGGGAGCACTCTACTCTATTTCAAAGGGCGGTACGATTGGTCTAGTAGGTGAAAAAAAAAGCCATTAAAACCCTCTGTGTCTTTACCCATCCTTGACTGTAAAGTGAGGCCCGATGCGGAATGTTTTTCTCTTGGCTGTGCTTCCAGGGTGAAGGGAGTCAGGAGAGTGGAGGAGAGATTCGGAGTGGAAGTCCGTCCTTCCAGATGGCTATCGCAGCTGCATCCTGACCCCTGTCAGCAACGTGGCCTGGGGCTGGCTTTGAGTTGTTTCAGTTCCCTGAAACTCAAACATCCCCAAGATACGCTGGGCACTCCTGAGACGTCAGTCATCCCAGACCAAGAACCTCCCACTTCCCAAGTTGGAAAATCAAAGGATGTTCTTTGTTCTTTGCCTTGGGGAGGCTGACGCTGCTGTTCCCGTCCAAGTGTCTGGATCTGTAGAAGCTGGTGCATCAGTTTCCCTGGGCTGCCGAAACGAAGTGCCAGAGACTGGGTGGATTAAAACAACAGAAACGTACCATCTCATAGTTCCAGAGGCTAAAAGTCCAAGTTCGCGGTCTCAGGAGGGCCGCGGCCCCTCTGAATGCAACAAGAAAGGCCCTGCTAGTCTACGTCACTCTCCCTGCTTCTGCAGCCTCCAGTGTTCCCTGGCTGGCAGACTCCAGGACCCAACCCTCCGCCTTCTCACGGTGTGCCCCCCCACGCCCCCCCCCCGCCGCTGTATCTTACTTCCACGTGTGTGCAGATTGTCCTTTTAAAAAGGATTCCGATCCCATAAGATCTCAGGCCCATCCTCTTCATCATGACCTCGTCTTAACGAATTACATCTCAATGACCCTCTTTCCAAATAAGGTCAGATTCCAGGGTACTAGGGATTAGGGTGTCAGCATTTTTAGGAGAACCCAGTTCCGTTCTCACCACTGCTAGCCTTCTCTCACTTACGATCAAGAGGTCAAGAATTGAAAGTAACGTTCCCCAAAGATTAAAGACCGTGAACACTGACCCTCTGTCCCCAGAACTCCTGCACCAGAAAAGATACATTACAATGGGCACCGATGCAGGCAGTTCCAATGGGTAACCCGCCCTAAGCCCTCTCCCTTCACCCAGCCCACATCCCCAGCCTCCGTGAGCTTCCAGACCCTTGTAATACATTTCACTTTCTAAGTAATATACCCCTCAAATGATCCTACGCCAAAGCTATTCACATCACACTAAAGGGTCCTGATGTTGAAGCAACCTATTCTATTCAGAGAAGAAGGCACTTCTTGGAGGAAGTGGCCAGGAAAAGATACGACTGTGAATAAATCGAACCCTGAAACAGTTTCACAGCAAATGGTTCTGTTTCCCTGAATCCCCACAAAGAGACACTGAAGCTGGAAAAACTTCACATGGACACAAAGCACCTAAAACCACATTCCTTTTACTTCTGTCTCAGCTTCAGATACAGAAAGTTGCAGGGGAATGTCACTTAAAAACACTCCCTTTCTTGGTGTCTACTAACATACTACTTCAGCTTGGGTATTATCAGGCTAGTTACCCAAAGACGGATGCAGAACAAGAAGCCGATCGCATTTCCCAATCTTATTTGCAAACAAGCATTCATTTCCTGCTTATCAAGGCATCGTGCGGGTACTTTGTCCGTTCAAATCATTGTCTTAAGCCAGTGATGCAAACCACTAACCCAGGCCGGCCCCAGCCAGAGCCTGGACGCTCAGTGTCATTGAACTCAAGGAGCAGATAATTAGTATTGAAAGGTGTGATTGCAGCCCAGTCAGCCAGGTAATCAGCCCTTGATTTCTCTTCAAGATTCAAGACCAGTTGGAAATCTTAGCCCAGGACGAGGCTGGAGGGAATTATCCTGGAAGTGTAGTATCCCTTTTCAAATGTAAACACGGGACAATGATCTCAGCCGGTCGGTTCCTCCTTGCTAGGCACGCAGCATCCCAGGCGGTGAGCCGAGGGCACCAGGCTCTTCCCAGGCAGGTCTGCCTCCCAGCCCCAGCTCCCATCACCCCTTCCAAGCCTGTCGCAACCCCGAGATGTCTCTGCAGACTGAATCTTCCTCCCGCTGCTCGTTTTGCAAACATGTGTCTGCCTCGTGGGAACCTGCCCTGACCTGAGGCTCTGCGCTCCCTTTGGGCTGGGATGGTTGAGGCTTCTTGAGAAGGCCTGCTCTCTTTTCCCATTTAGGTCTGATGGCCTGAAAGTGGGAGATCGGAAGGCATCTTTCTGCTATTCCTTCAAGGACAGAGTTCCAGTTCCCTATTCTCTGATGCCAACAGACAACTTAGAGGCATAAAACTCAGTTAAATATTTAAATGAGCATTGGCATAAAAAATAAAAATACTTTAGGCAGTGAGACAAAGCCTCGAAAGATAACCCTTATATGTGGACTCTAAAAAGAAGTGATACAAAGGAACTTACGTACAAAACAGAAGCAGACTCTCAGAGTTCAAGAACCAACTTATGGTTGCCGGGAGGGAAGATGGAGGGGAAGGGGCAGTTCGGGAGTTTGGGATGGACATGTACACTCGGCTATATTTACGATGGAAAACCAGTAAGGACCCGCTGTAAAGCGCAGGGTTTACAGCTCAATGTTAAAATGTTGCTCAATGTTATTATGGCAGCCTGGGTGGGAGGGGAGTTTGGGGGAGAATGGATACATGTGTGTGCATGGCTGGGTTCCTTTGCTGGTCATCTGAAACAATCACAACATTGTTTATCGGCTGTACTCCAACACAAAATTAAAAATTTTTTAAAAGAGAGAGTTCCAGTCTCCTTCCTGACCATGGGTGGGTCCTCCTCCATGGACAAGGATTTCATCTGACAAGGAAGATACATATGGGAACGCACTCAGTCTCTATCAAAGGATGCTTTCTCCATCTCTTTACAGGGCTCTGCTTTACCCAAACCCACAATGACCGACGTAGTTAGACAGCAAGGTAAACACGAATGTCCGTAAAATACAGACTCTCTCCCGCTCTGACAGAGGCGGTGCAGCCAGTTCCTTGCTCCAGACTGAGAGGGAGGGTCCGGGATGTAAACAGAGCTTGCATACAAGACTCCGTGTGTTATCAACATCTCACGTTCAGGTTCCTGCCAACCTCACAGCAGGCACATAGCTCTGTATTAGGTAATGTGGAGAGCAGCAAGGTTCTGGGAAAAGAGGTTTTTTATTCCTTAGAACCTATCTTCCAGCTTGGGCAGATGTCTTCTAAGTCACACCAAGTGACTCTCAGGGGCTGAGTCCCCAGAAAAGAGGCTCAGAGTTCTAGGCCACTGCTGGTCCTTCTTGCTGCTAGAAAATGCTGACTTTCCAGTCTTCCCTTGCCTTCTGCATAAACCGCACCTGCTTCCATTGTGCCCCGTTTCTTCCCTACCTTCCATGCGTGCTGGTGTTACTGCTCAGTCGTGTCTGACTCTTTGCGACCCCGTGGACTGTAGCCCCCCAGGCTCCTCTGTCCATGGGATTCTCCAGGCAAGCATACTGCATCAGGTTGCCATTTCCTTCTCCAGGAGATCTTCCTGACCCAGGGGTCAGAGCCGGGTCTCCTGCATTGCAAGTGGATTTTAATTGTCTGAGCCACCAGGAAACTACATTATGAACACTTCAAATATCCAGAAAATTTGAAAGAGTCACCCAGTAACAACCCCCGAGGAGCGTTTTTAAATTATGACCCCTCTCCTGGGTGGCCCTTGTATTCCTACTCTCCTCTCCAAGCCACTTTTTTCAAGAGCCTTGTCACAGGAAGCCTAGGACGTGGGAAAGCAGGGCTCCGTGCTCGTTCAGGCTCCCCCGGGGTTTCTGGGCATCCTCTTTCAGAAAGGAGAACCCAGGTTTCACACAGGTCTGGGTTTGGATCTCAACACTTGCTCTTACCAGCTCTGCGAAGCTGGTGTCCTTGTTCAGTCACTTAGTCATGTCTGACTCTTTACACCCCCCGGGGATTACAGCATGCCAGGCTTCCCTGTCCATCACTATTTCGTTGAGTTTGCTCCAATTCATGCCCATCGGGTCGGTGATGCCATCCAACCATCTCATCCTCTGTCGTCCCCTTCTCCTGCCTTCAGTCTTTCCCAGCATCAGAGTCTTTTCCAATGAGTCAGTTCTTGGCATCAGGTGGCCAAAGTATTGGAGCTTCAGCTTTAGCATCAGTCCTTCCAATGAATATTCAGGGTTGAATTCCTTTAGGATTGATTGGTTTGATCTCCTTGCTGTCCAAGGGACTCTCAAGAGTTTCCTCAGATGTGTTATTCTGTTGCTCTGAACATCAGCTCACCTTCAATTTATGGTGAGCAGAGAGCTCGTCCAACTAACCCATGCCGAGCATTTATTAGACGCCGAGAACTCCCCCACATGACACCCGCTAGCTCAGATCCTCACAGGCCTCGTGAGGAGAGGCGTCCTAGTGCCCCTCCCACGGGAGAGAACGAGGCCGGACACGCAGGTCCTCCACCTCTGGCTGCTCGTGTACAAGGAGCCATCAGGAGCATGGCATATTCAGCCCAATGTTTTTACTCACAGTGGCTTTTCAATGAATAATTCAAGGATTAGTGTTAGAAGTAGTCATATTTTTAGAAAGTGTCTTCGATCAGTATCCAATTATAGCTGAGGACATTGCCAACAGTGAGCGCTTCTCGCTGCCCTGGATTCCTATTTACTGTTGTTATTCAGTTGCTCACTTACGTCTGACTCTTTTTTGACCCCATGGACTGTAGGCTCCATGGACCCCAGGCTCCTCTATCCAACAGGACTTCCTAGACAAGAATACTGGAGGGAGTTGCCATCTCTTTCTCCAGGGAATCTTTCTGACCCAGGGATCGAACTCAGATCTTCTGCATTGGAAGGCGGATTCTTTACCCCTGAGGCACCTGGGAAGCCTCTAGGGTCCTCAATTCCGTTCTTTAAAGAGCAAAGGCCATTATTAGAGCCTGAACGCCAGGGATGCCACCCCCAAACGGAGGGCTCCTCGGAGAGCTGTCTTCCGTCTAGAGGCACAGATCTCTCTGCGCAGCAGTGCTCTCAAGTGCTCAGATGTTAAAACTGGGCAGTGCAGCTGTGATAGGAACTGGAGGATGTTCAGATGCCGCAGTTAGGTGACTCCGTATCAGACAAAGAGAATTCAGACTCCAGCACTGGTGAAGGTATAGCTTTTGTTGGCTGGATCATCTTTTTTTTTTTTTTTTAGTGCTGCGATTCATGGGGTCGCAAAGAGTCGGACACGACTGAGCGACTGAACTGAACTGAACTGAAGAGTTCTGGGGCTCTTGCCCCAGGGATGATCAGCACTTCTCTGCGTCTAGGGTGAGGTACAGGATGCCTTAAGCATGGATTAATGAACTGCCATCTTTCAGGCCAAAAAAAGAGAGCTCTTGAGAGTTCCCAACCCTTCTCCTCCTTCAAAGCATCTTTGAACACAACCCTAACCCAACTCCCCCATGAAGGAGCATGCCAGAGATCACTAAGGGCGGTCTTCTGGCCTTGGGAGAAGCAAAAGAAGAGTGAGTGGATGCAACCACCTGAGTGAGAGATACAACTGGAGCCCAGAGATGCGATACAGCTTTTCTAAAATCATGGAGCTGGGACTTCCCTGGTAGTCCAGTGGTTAAGACTTCGCCTTCCGATGCAGAGGGTGAGGGTTCTGTCCCTGGTGGAGGAGCTAAGATTCCCATATGCCTCATGGCCAATAAACCAAAACACAAAACGGAAGCAAAAGCATAAAAAATTCAATAAAGACTTTAAAAATGGTCCATATCAAAAAAAATCTCTAAAAAAAAAGTCATAGAGCAAGTTGATCAAACAGAAAAAGAGAAAGAGAAGGAATTTAAGATTTCTGAGTCAAGAGTACTGCTGTGCGAGAGAAGGAGAAGTATGGCATCCCTCATAAGTGGGATCTAAAAAAATGACACAGTGAACTTACAGAACAGAGACAGCCTCACAGACTTAGCGAGCAAGCATAGGCGTGTGTGTGCAGGGGTGACGATGTAGGGAAGGGATGGTTAGGGAGTTTTGGATGGACATACACAGAGGACAGAGGGCGAGATGGTTGGATGGCATCACCGACTCAATGGACATGAGTTTGAGCAAGCTCCAGGAGATGGTGAAGGACAGGGAAGCCTGGCGTGCTGTAGTCCATAGGGTTGCAAAGAGCCAGACACGACTGGGCGCCTGAACAATGACAGCTATTTAAAGTGGATACCCAACAAGACCTCCTGCACAGCACAGGGAACACTGCTCAGTGTTTCGGGGCAGCCTGGCAGGGCAGGGAGTTTGGGGGAGAACGGATACATGCATGTGTATGGCAGAGTCCCTTTCCTGTTCACCTGAAACTATCATCACGTTGTTAATCAGCTATACCCCAATACAAAGTGAAAAGCTTTTTTTAAAGAGTACTGCTGTGGATCAGATAAGGAATAACGCCCATTTGCACAAGTCCAGAGACTCGAGAACTGAGACAAATCCTTGCAGAACAAGCGTTTCATAAACAACTGGAAGCACCCTAAAGACACTGTCTTTCTGAAAGAGAAGCAGCTTCAGATATACCCAGACAGGACACTGCCGATGAACCTGATACATTTCACATCCAAAGAAAACTAAAAGGTGGGGGCGGGGGGGTAGGGCAGGGGCAGGAATCATCTTTTGAGTCTTTGCCGTTCATAGTTGAAGAAGATAAGTTAGAGTTTGGATAAGAGATATCCAGCCCGTGGCCACGGGACAGATGGACTCATTCAGAGCGAAAAGGTCCACTAACCGACCGGACAGTGACACGCTCCAGAAGCAGAGTCACAAGCAACTCCAGAGGTACATGTGCAGCCACGGACTCCTGCAAGGATCTAAAGAGAAGGGGAAGGAGCTGGGGCGGGGGGATGAAGCGAGGTGGCAGCGTCTCTCGGGAGCCTGCTCGCATTCATGAGAGCTCTATCTCAGCACTCGCTTTGGGAAGGGATGCTCATGCCAAGACGTCTGGTCACAGTCGTCCTTCCCGGGGCCACGGACGCTCACCGCCAGCAGCTGACATGTCATCGCAGAGACGCAGTCAAGGCTGGGCAAGAGGAGGTGGTGGTTTCAGGTGGGCTGGGGCAGCCTTGCGGACTGCCGTGTTTTCTAACCTACCCACAGAACGACACGGAGCCAAATGTTCTGCAGGCCGGGCCAGACTTTCCGACCCCACCTTGGGGGTCTGCCAGCGTTCGCTGGCTCGCTCCCCACCGTCAAGCCTTCTTGTGAAATGACTGGTGCTTCCTGCTTCCCGTCGCACCCCAGACCCAGACACGCCACCCCTGCCTGGGTCGCCGCCCTACGGTCTCGTGAGAGGGAGCCAAGGGGCTCTTGAGGACACAGGAGCCCCTGTTCAGATGAGGACGAAAAAAAAAATAAGAGCCAGGCCATCTCCGTCCCTGCTTCCCAGTTTCCTTGGAGCCCTTTTTCTGCTCCCCCTCCCCACCCCTTACTTGTGGTCTCTTCCCCCCTGGCTGCAGTTCAGCACTGCATTCCAGCTCCTCTGTGTCCCCAGCTTCCCAGGGACAAGGCCACGGGGATGTTCAGAGAGGCCTGACTCTGAGAACATCTCATCTCCATAGACCTGTCTACCCACCTCCCACCTGTCTCCAGAGAAGCAGCCAACATTCCTCCAGTCCCACAGAGAAAGGGTGTGACTTCGATTACTCAATGGAACCTCGGAGCCAGCCTCTTATGCCCCCAAAACAAAAGCGTTCTATTTTTCTTGGACTTCCTTCATTTGGTTTGGTTTCTCCTTTGATTAGCAGAAAGAACTCTTCTCCTGCCCCCTCTTTTTGTGTTGTTGTTGTTGTTTAACACACCAGCACAGTCCTGCCAGGATCCCAACCAGGCTCGAGAAGGTAAAGCCCTGGATGGTGAACTCGAGTGACGTCAGCCAGCTTGAGAAACGCCATCCGTTTCTCCCGGGCTTTCTCACACGTGGGAATGTCTCTTGGGAGCCTGCAGCCCATCTCAGATCTGTTTGTCTTGGATGCTAATCCCGGGACGCTGGGTGAGGTGTTAGTCAGACTGACCTTTCCGGTTTTCTGAGTCAGTGAAGTTAGATCACTAAGTCAGGCGCTAAGTGTTGAAAATGAAAATCGGTGTGTGGGGCAGGCCGAGGGAGTCAGGAAGGTGGGAACAAGGAGGTGAGGGGGGAGGCTGACCCTCTGGTTTGGGTTGAAACAAACACAGCCCTCTATGTGCAATCAAACCCATCCTCATCAGAAGAGATTCTGATCATTTGGGATAAAGCTCATATTACAAAGAGTCTTGTATGGACTTGACCTCTCTCTACACACACACACACACACACACACACTGCCTCTGAAAAGGCTACCATAAGGTTTAACTCTCAAGGGAGCTTCCATCCATCCCCAAACAACCCAATCTCCTGGTATTTGGGAAATTTTCTGTTCAGTTGTCCACTGAGCTCCAGGGGTCTGTCGGGTTACAAGGGACATTTACAGAGCATCTTGCCTCTCGCCAGGCTGGGGCATTTAGATCACCCACCAATTCCACCCCAGCTCCTCTATCACTCAAACAGATCTAATGGAATAACAATGTTAATAATGCCAGCTGTTTGGTTTGGATCAGCTTTTTAAACCCAGCTCTTACCTCAGAGGTTAAAATCCCTAGTAAGCTCAAGTGGAAGCAGCTTACTCCCATGTGTAAATAGACAGCTGCTGAGAAGTCGCTCTTTAACATGGGAAGCTCAGCTCGGTGCGCTGAGATGACCTGGAGGGTGAGATGCTGGAGGCTGGAGAGGGAGGGGACAGGTGTATAATTACAGCTGACTTGCCTTGTTGTACGGCAGAAACCAGCACAACACGGTGAAGCAAATTTCCTACAATTAAAAACAAATTTAAAGAGAAAACATATCTATGGAAACTCAGACAAGTTCTCATTTAACAGGAGAAAGCAGCCTCCTCGAGAAGCAAAGTGTTTCTCAGAAGGTCACACCACATATTTACAGAAACACAGTGGTCACAGGGGTCTTGGATCTAGGATTATTAACTGAGAGCTATACGGAGGTTGCATTGTGTTGGCAAAAAATAGGGTTTTTTTTAAAATGTTTTTTGGATTTTTGACTGCAACACATGTGGGATCCTAGCTCCCTGACCAGGGGCTGAACCCGCACACCCCACGTTGGAAGGCGAAGTCTTAACCACTGCACTGCCAGAGAAGTCCCCAAAGTTAGTTTTGAGGTGTAACTACCTGTGCTGGCCACCTGGTTAAGCTTTGTTGCCTCTGAATCTTCAGAACTCTCCTATTTCCCAAATCATCAATAAAATTTTTACTCCTGCCTCAGCAGTTCCAGCGCACAGTCGGGACTTCTTTCACTTAAATGCATCAAGCAGAGCAGGTGCAATCCTTTTCAACAAATATCCATTAAGCACCGATTACCTTCAAGGCATTGGCTCAAATCAGATTAAAAAAAAAAAAAACTAAATTCGTTCGTGAAAGCAAACCATCCCTACCATTCTCTCTGTTTTCTAAAATTCAGCAACTCCTTACATTTTTTTCCTACAATTCAGTTCTCAAGAAGAGAAAACGTGATCACAAAAGGAAAGAAATTACCCCCATTTTGTTTTCTTGAAGAACACGCATACACGGACACACGAACTCACAGACACGCATGCACATCTGAATGAATAATGACTTGTCCAGTAAGATCTCCCTAGACGTCATGGACAGAAATACACTGGGCCTGTCGAAGTCTCAGCTGCGAGTCTGCACTTTTTTTTTTTTTTTTAAGGTTCCACAGGGGGAAAAAGAGAGAAGGGAAAAACCCACCAGGAGCCTAAAGGAGTCAGATCTCTTTCTATACTGCCAGGTAATTGTTAGCAGAAATCTGCTATAATAACAGGCCATTTTAAAGGAATGCTAATTCCATTCTCTGCTGCTCAAAGAAGATCCAGGGTCCGCCTTTGTTCCTAACCTGGGCAGTGTGGAGAAAATAACAATACCTTCTTTCAGCAATGGCGGGCATCGGCAAGCGAGGGCTTCTGCCGTCCCAGGTAATAGCTGGCAGGAGAGGTGAGTGCCACCACGGGGAGGCTGGCGTCAGATCTCGGGGTAGGGGTCAGCCAGGAGACCCCGGGGAAGAGGACCAGCCTCCTGGGAGGCAGTGAGGCTTGAGGGTGTTGCGGGGGGCGGGGTGGGGCAGGTAGGAAGAAGGTGCCTTGCTTTCAGAAACTTAGAAAAAGGCTCTCCACGCCTCGGTGCGGATGCCAAGCCTCCACAGTGGCAGCACCTCCAGTCTCTTCAGAAAGGGCTCCCTGCTGACGATCTGTTTGCAGTCTGGGACTGTTTAATGTTTTATACCACTGGTTCCTTCTTCCAAGAGTCTGAGGTTTAGGATTTGGGTGAGCTTGAGGGTTAGCTTTTCTTTCTTTCTCTCTCTCTTTTTTTTTTTCCTTTGGTTCCTCTACCTTTTGATTCACAGTTTCCAATACACAAAGCACTTTATACCATCCATGGAAACCTTCGTGGCCACAAACTTAGAGAAAGACTCTGACGAGTGTCCGACCCAGGCAGGGAAGGCAGAGGGCAGTGTCCAAGCATGT
The DNA here is from genome assembly GCA_006410635.1 of Cephalophus harveyi. Lineage (NCBI taxonomy): Eukaryota > Metazoa > Chordata > Mammalia > Artiodactyla > Bovidae > Cephalophus > Cephalophus harveyi. The sequence goes on from SJYT01024693.1 coordinate 184,343, forward strand.
GGCACAGATGTGTTACCTTAAAAAAAATCAGGTCCCCAAAGTGGCATTTCTTTGCGAAAAGCTGGACAGGCAAGGGCATCAGCTGAGAAACTGGCACAGCCTCCACGATGGGTGAAGACTTGAAGTTGCCCTTGAGGGGGTCCATTTGGGAAGCTGTGTAGCACTGAGCTAGACCTCTCTTTAGACACTTGGGAAGTGTTTCTGGAATGAACATGCCCTGATTTTTTAAAGGGCTCTGTGTCTCTGTTAGGACACACGGGATGCCTCCTGGAGACGCGAGTCATAACTTTGAGTTTGTCATTGTTCTTGCCCCCACTAGATCCCTGGCTCCCCTGAGAGTGATCTGAGCTCAGGAAACATCGCAAAAAACGTGCAACTAAACTGACTGAGCCTTGTCCTTCTCTCGAAGTCTTCTGCACCCATTCTGTATCCTCTCTGGAGACAGTCCTGTGCAATCACTTTTACCCACCTTCTCATTTTTCCCCAACCAATTATACAGAAATAGTTGCCTATAATTGGTTACATAGCATCACCGACTCAATGAACATGAATTTGAGCAAACTCTGGGAGACAGTGGGGGACAGAGGAGCCTGGCGTGCTGCAGTCCATGGGGTCGCAAAGAGTCAGACACAACTTAGTGACTGAATAACAATCACAAATTGCCAGCAATGAAGGTTGAGCCCAGTTGGTTTCTAATCTGGCTGCTCAGGAGAACAGTCAGAGACGGCGGAAAGGACAACAAGATGCTCATGGAAGCTCTGCTCCAAGTCTGCGAAGCATCCGTCCACCCCACCCTTCTGAGAGCCAGCATCAGCTTCCTCTTTCCTCAAACCAGGGTCACAACCTTTTCCCCACACGTTGTACACGACCGAGTCTTAAACACCAGTGTTTGCTGCACAAATGAAACGTGTTCACATACAGACCAAGTTTGAACCAGAGGATTTTAATCTTGATTCCTCCCCCAAAAGATGAGCTCTCCGCAGATAGTACCAGCGGGAAGCGAGATCGACCGGTGGGTTATCGAATCGGCCGTGTTTTATGCAAAACGCAAGAAAAGACACTGACAAACAGAAACCCCAGCAGCCCCTCTTCGCTCCAAACCATTCTCCTCCACCGACAACCTTGCTTCGGAACCTTCATTCCCAAATCCGGATTGCCTAGCAAACACAGAGCCTAAGGAAATAAGGCAAGTCTAAAAAGAAACAAGGCGTTGGGCAAAATGTCCCCCACTGGAGAACAGAGGTGACGATGGCATAGCCCATCTGGTCTTCGCAGTAAATGAATTTTTGAGAAAATTTATTTACTTTTATTATTTATTTTGGCTGCACCGAGTCTTAGCTGCAGGATCCAGTTCCCTGACAAGGGATGGAACCCAGGCCGCCTGCATTGGGAGCACAGAGCCACTGGCCTACCAGGGAAGTCACCGTAAATGGTGTTCACATAGTAAGCTTCCCAGGGTTGCTGTTTCTTTCTTTCTTTTTTTTTTTTCTTCTTGTTTTGCTGTTGCTGTTAGTGTGGGGTTTTACCACTCGAACCTTAGAGCTGTAAAAGTCTGGACAAGTGAATTAACTCTCAGCCTCAGCTTTTTCATCTGTTAAATGGGAGAAGGAAGAAACACCGCCAAAGGTTTTCTTGGGACGATATGGGTGATTCATCCAATCTGCCCCTAAGAGATTGCCAAGCTTATGGTAAAGGGCTCTGTACCATCTCCTCTTATTAATAAATGACCTAATGGAGGGAACTCCCCGGCGATCCAGCGTTCCGGACTCCCTGTTTCCGCTGCAGGAGACACAGGCTCGAGCCTCGGTCGTAGAACTAAGAGTCTACATGCCATATGGCCCGCCCCCCCCAGAAAAAACATGACCCAGTGGAGCAAAAATAAAGAAAGGGGGCAGGACAATGACACGGGTCCTGCTCCTCCAGGACGATGAGGACTGCTCTAGGATAAGAGGGACGGTGACTCCGCGTCTGCTCAGCGGAATAAAACGATTTTGAAAACCTGGACAAGCCTGAATCAAGGTGTGAAACGGCCACCACCCAACCCAGAGAAGGAAGAAACCCCAACACATATCAGAGTAAAAAGGACGGCTGTGAAATGAAGTCAGCCAAGGCACTGCTTCTGCCAACCCGGAGACGTTCTCGTGCAAGGAGATGAAGAGGAGGAAAGGCCCGTCAGAGGGGCCTGGCTCAGGTCACGCCGTGTTCTCTGCTCCTCGGAGACAAAGGCTGCCAAACCCCGATTAGGGGACAAGGGAGAAGATAAGGGCAGAGACGCGTTTCCCAAAAGAGGGGACGCCCAGATCTTCGCGTGACCCAAGAAAAGAGCCAGAGCCCCGGAGTGCTCCCAGAGAACAGAGAGAGCGTGGGGGAGTGGGCTGCCTGGGCCAGCCTGCCGCATGTGAGGTTCTGCGTGTGCCCGGCGTGCCGGGGAGGCACGCGGGGAGCTGGCAACGCGGGATCCAGCGATCTGCCTCTCCCATTAACCGTGTGGCCTTGAGCAAGGCACAGGCTTTTTGCAGGGCTTCTGTTTCTGCCATGAAAAAGCAGAGAGAGTAATTTCTCCCCCTCACAGCCTCCCAGAGACGTCCAGGGAATAGAGTTGATGAGTGGATGTAAGGGGCACTTCAAAAGCAGAAGCAGGAAGCAGCGGCAAGGAATATTCGTTAGTGGTGAAATTATTTTTTCAGTAATAGTTGAGAAGGCACAAGACCATTTGCTTCAGAATAATGCATGCGTGTGTGTGTGTGTGTGTGTGTGTGTGTGTACGTGTGTGTATGCCTGGGAGAAACAGAGAGAGGATAAAGAGTGTACCCCCAGGACTCCTGTACACAGTTAGTGATTCCTCATGTGTGAAGGGGCTTCTGGAGGAACCTGAGAAGCTGGGCTGGGTGAGTCCACGGAGTTTCTGGTTTGGGCGGGCAGGGTGTAAGAGACCCCAGTGAGGATGGAAGTGGACACTTGTCATGGACTGAGCAAGGGCTATACAGGCCCCAAACACACTCGGCCTATCCCCATCGGGGTCCCCATATTTCCTACGTGGGGTGGCCTCCCACTGGCCGGAAGAGAGTGTCCATCCACTAACCCCTGACTGCATCGCCCCGCCCACCTAGCAATAAGTTTCACCCAGGGGAAGCAAAAAGCTGTGGCACTTTGACATTTACTAACTAAATAAATACCTGCTGGAATTAACTCCGCCCTCCCCACCCAGGAGCCAGGGCCCAAGCTTCCCCGAAGCTCAGGTTTCTCTCCTCCTCCCGTTGCTCCTTGTCCTCTATCTCTCCTTCTTCCTCCAGAGAAATCACAGTTTGGAATTAGGGGCGGGGGTGGAGACAGGAGATGTTTGGGGAGAAAGTAGGATACTGGGTCCAAATATCACTGCAAGAGAAACCCAAGTTCCTCGACACCGTATGTCTATGTACACACACTTGCATTCTCTCTTGCCCTTTAAATCCCCGCCCCCCCCGCCCCAAGAGGTGCAGGGGAAGGATCCCTTGCTGGCACTCTGGGGACTGCAGTCCCGGGGCGTATGGGAGTGATTAGCTTACAGATTTCAGGTAGCTCCAGCCACACGTGCAACCCACATGACACCCCTAATTCCAGACCCAGCTCTCCTTCTCCAAACAAACAGCAGTGCCGTTTGCAGGGGAAAGAAAATGCCTTTCTTAGGAGACCCGCAGAGGAAAGCCAGGTCAGAATTGTCTGCTCTGCTCTGGACAAACCCCTCGCCCAACCCAGCCCACTGTTCATTCAAGAGGCAGCCACACCGAGGCTCATCCGTGAAAAGGCTGTGCCTTGTGCTTAGAAAAGCAAGCAAGAAAATCAGGAAGAGAAAAATATTTATTATCCTTGTATATTTGGGTAGCAGGGTCCAGGGGGGTTAGAGGCTTCTGATCTGTTAATAATGATTTCAGTTCATGGTTTGATTGTTTTCTCAGAACCTGTAAATCCAGGCTTGAAATGTATAAAGATTGCAATCTAAAAGTTTTACATCCATCACTCCAAAAATTATCCAAAGGCATATCTCCAAAACCCTTTCCTATGAGAAAGAAGTCAGAGGGTAGGAAATTTAAGAGAGGATTCCAGAACAAGAACAGATTTCCTCGAAAGTGACACAGACAGACGTCCAGGGGACATGTTTTGACACACATAAAGATATCTCATTCATCAGCCAAGGTGTCCTGCCATGGCCCGAGCTGGAATCTGCCATTAGACATTCATTGCTGTGGCTAAATTTTGCCCTCATTCTCTAAATGAAGGTTTACTCAGCAGAGTCTTTGTGGCATACAGACTGAAGATTCAAACAGGATCACATTCTGCACTTGTCCTCCAGGAGATCATAGTTTAATGGTTGGCATATCCACACAAAGGACAAACGAGAACATTGAGAGACAAGAACAAGATGTTATTAAAACAGAGATAAGAGCAAGTATCCACTCCCGGGAAAACATCAAGTCTCCACCAAGGGGTTAGTATGTAGCCTGGATCTCTATCTCCTACTAAAGTCTGGCTACCTCTGAGACTGAGAATATACTAAGCATACAGTCATTCACTCCATAGTCTGCATAAGGCTCACACTTTCCCTAAGACAGCAGTGGATGAGGGCAGCTTTCATCTGAGAGAGATACCCTTCCCTGAAGAGGGAGAGGCACCCTGCCAGAAAGGGCTGGAAGGAAGGCTCCCTTGTCCCTGAGAAACTCACGAAGACAGGAGTAAGCCAATGCATAAACCCAGGAAGGCTGGGTCAGTTCAACACACGAGTCCCTGAGAAATAGCCAAACAACGAGGACAAGACCTGAGGAGTCAGGACCACTCTCAAGAATCAGCAAGTGAAGACACAGGAACAATTCTTTCCAAGGAAATTCCTAGGAAGCATTGTTTGGAATTGTTTTGAATCAGAAAAGAATCTAGGGACTTGGCTGGAAGGCCAGTGGTTGAGACTTCACCTTCCAGGGCAAGGGGTGTGGGTTCGTTCCCTGATTGGGGAACTAAGATCCCAACCAGGGACGTGTGTGCTTGCTCAGTCACGACCGACTCTTTGCGACTCCACTGACTAGCCCTCCAGGCTCCTCTGTCCACAGAATCTTCCAGGCAAGAATACTGGAGTGGGTTGCCGTTTCCTCCTCCAGGGAATCTTCCTGACCCAGGAATCGAACCCAAGTCTCTTGCATCTCCTGCCCTGGCAGGCAGACTCTTTACCAAGTGCACCCACCTGGGAGGCCCCAGATCCCACACGCTCTGCAGCCAATTAAAAAACCAAAACAAAACATTTTAAAAAACACACAGAAGCAATACTGTAACAAATTCAATAAAGACTTTAAAAATGGTCAACATTAAAAAAAAAAAAAAAACTTTTCTAAAAAAGAGAGAGAACCGAGTCCTTCCTCTGAACCCATTCTTAAGCCTCAAAAGCAACCTCACCATCACTTCCTGGTTCGTTTGACTGAAAATCAAAGTGCCCTTTGCAGGAGTGGGCCAGGGCGGCCTGAGAACAGAGGGAGACGCAGGTGACGGTTCATGTCACCCTCTGCCTAACCCGTCCGGTCCTCTCGACTGATACCAACCTGAGACTTGGCTGTACCAGTTCTCAGGCCTCGCAGAGCTGAGGGAATGAGCTTGGAGGCAAATCCCACCCCCCGCACGTATTGCTCTGAAACCCCGCTTTCCCCAGACCTCAGTTCCTGGAGGAGAGTCAGAATCAAGAGAGCCTCCTCGGTGCCAGGAAAATAGAAAGCAATTCGCGACTTGTGCTTTAGGCAGAATCTAAAGGGGAAAAAGAAAACTTGGAGCCTCACTGAACTCCACCTCCCTGGGCCTCTCCGGAACCACAACGTTCAGCCCACTCAGCGTTTGGCCCATGCCACCCTCTCCTCCCCCAGAAGATTTCTCTGCTCCTGGAAAATCATCTGGAAATTGTCATCACCACTGTGCTGGCTGGCAGATGTCCCCCAAAGAGAGAGTGAAGCGTACCACACACTACAAGGCATTTCTGGGCTGGGACCAAGAAAGTGGGTGGGGGGGCGGAGTAGCCCAGGCGCAGAATAGCACCGCATCGGTGGGGACAGGAGCCGGAGGTGGGCTCTGCGGGAAGAGGAGGGAGACCAACAGGGTCTGACTCTGAGTTGGGAGCTCGGGGCACTTCTCCCTTCTCCCTTGTCTTCCCCTCAGCACATGGATGCAGCAGCAAGGAGGGGACTCAGTTCCCTGTGCCCCACGTGTTCTTTCAGGACAAGAAGGGAATCCAGGGCAGAGGCTGAGAGGGAAGGTCTCAGAAGGCAGCGAACCCAGAGAGCAAAGCATCAGAGAACGGGCAGAATTCAGAGGCTGACCCTGATGGAAGCCAGATCAAGCGACAGTAACATCCAGGGTCTCAGTCTTGCCCCTTTGGACGTTCAGGCACACAGTAGGAACTTCAAGCCACATCCGCTGAACTGATTGACGAGGGGAGCTGAGGATGACTAAAGGTGGGCTGGCTGGGACCGAGACGACAGGCGGGAGGACAGGGAAGGGAGGGTGACGGAGGGGACAGGCGGTCCCCACCGTGCTGTGTCCTGGCCCCAGAATTGCACCCCACCTGCCGGAGGCCTGGAGACAATACTCAGGCCTGTGGGCCTCGCTCCTGCACAGCCTCCCAGAGTCACCCACACGTCAGCCACGTGCGAAGCGAGCAGCACCCGGTCAGCTGCCCAGGACCTCACGCGTTCAGCACAGCTGTGCGGGCATGCATGGGAAGTCGCTTCCGTTGTGTCCGACTCTGTGTGACCCCCATGGACTGTAGCCCTCCAGGTTTCTCTGTCCGCGATTCTCCAGGCAAGAACACTGACGTGGGTTGCCATTTCCTTCTCCATCAGTATGGCTGAGGTTCAGACAAAAGCTGGGTTCAGGGCTTCCTCACAGGCCAAGCCTCTGGGGGCAGCAAGGCTGGGCAGGAGAGCAGACACTGGAGGCAGGGGGGCGAATGCCAGCATCTGAGCCAAGACCACCTGCCCTGCCTCCCTCTCCTCCAGGAGCCAGAATCTTCCCGCCATCAGACCCCACTTTTCTTCTAGCTCCTGAGGACAACCTGCCGAGTGTGGGGTGCGTCCTCCACTCCCAGAAAGTGAGGCGTTAAGGAAAAGGCCCCCACGTGGGGCTCTCTGAGTCTACTGGCCCGTTTTGGAGAAAAGTAAGTGCCTCGATGTTCGCAGCTCCTGCAAGCCTGCCCCTCAGTTACCCGGGAAACTGCTGTGTGTTGCTGCCTTGCGTGCAGATGTGAAGGGGGATGCAGCTAAAAAGACAGCCCTCTTCTGCCAACGAAGCTGATAGCTTTGTGAGCTTTAGGGAACCAGGAGGAAACTCGCTTCTGCAACCACTCCTGCCTTGTCCAGGCTGTCGGGCCTTCTCTCACATTTCCTCCAACCTGGAATTTGGGGGAGCGGCAGGTTCTAGCCCGAGGGCTCACTGTGACAGAAACACCTGCTCTTGCCCATTATATGTAAACACACATCGTCCTAAAGACAGACTCACTGACACCGTGAGATTTGTCTGGGTCTCAGTAGTGTAAAGCAGGGGCCACAAAAAAAGAAAGGAAGAAAGAAACCAACAAAAACAAAAAGAAAACCTGTTCCTCTCATCTAAGGCAGGTCAAATTTCACATTCATTAAAAAAAAAAAAGTGGGGCGGATTTAAGAGTTTATTTATTCCTTTTACACCAGTGACAGGGCCTTGGGAGAAAAATGTCATAGAGAGAAGTGGGGGTGGAAAAGAATGAAGCTCCTTTCTCAAAACGCCTCATCTGCCCATTGGAAGCTGGGAAAGAGAGGACAGAGAGACAGCCCTTGCCTCTCCCTTGAACCAAACCCCCAGAGGCAATGCGGTCATAATGCTGCTGGCCTCCTCTGCCTGCTAGCAGACAGCCTGAGCACCAAGAAATTAATCTGAAATAAACAATGACAAGGCAGGAAGCCCAGTGCATCTCTGGGTTCCCTGTGGCCCCTTGATGATGCCCCGGGGCTGTTTAAGCAGGGGGCTCTCAGTCCGCCCACCCTTTGCAGTTTTCGCTACGTCACAGCACCGAGAACCGCCAGCGTTAAGATGTCACTCCGGGATAACCGGAAAGCTGGGGACTGACTTCATGCCTTTGGCCTTCCCGGGGCCCTAGGGTGGAAGGCGCTCTGGCAGCTGCCTGAGCTAGACCAGAGGGCCGGCGACCCAGCTTGATCGTCTGCCCAGGAGCCTGGCTCAGGCCACTCGGCATCAGCATCGCATCACAGGAAGCCTTGGCCCCTCGAAACTACGGGTTCCAGAAACCAGGGCGATGCAACGTGCCCCGGGCATCCGGTCCTGCTGAGATAGAAAAAGATTGCGAGAAAGACACAAGATCACTTGTCTTAAATTCTGGCAATCACCTTTGGAATTGTGTAATAATACCATTTCGCTCTTTTTCTAGGTTGGATAGAGACAGCCCTTCCCCCTGCCCCATTCATGCAGATCAGAAATAATCTGATGTCCCAGCTACGAGGACATCTTGGAGGCAGCAGCTGGGTAGAGGCCCTGCAGAGTGAGATGCAGTCCTCATTCTAAAGCTCCAGGTCCCCTTGGGAAATCGCCCAAAACTCCTGAAAACCTCAGCTCTTTTCTGTTAGTTCTTTCCCCGGAACTAAAGACACCCTAAGCTGAAAGGGGACCCCAGGGGAGGCAGGTGGGACTCTATGACCTACAGGGAAAACCCTTGGGGTGAAGTGAGCGCCCTGACCCCTGCGGAGTCCAGGGCAAAGGAGGCACCGCTGCATTCAGCGCTGGTTTTATTTGTATTTTTAGATCAGCAAGGCAAAAGCACTTTCAGCTGAAAATGCCCCAGAGATTTTTTTTTTAAGAGGGGAATTATGGAGGGATGAACACACACACACAGAGTCCTAGGAAGTTTCCCGCGGGCCATCCTAGAGAAGCCTAGAGGGAATCCGCACGAGGCCCGTCTCCCTGGTACCTTGACTAAAAACATATTTTCGAAAAAGGAAGGTTAAAAAAAGACAGCGAGCCAGCACGCTCGCTTTAGAAGCAAAGTCCCTCTGGGGCCAGGACGTCCCCACTGCCAGCTCTCCCCTCCTCTTCCCGACGGACTCAGCCAGTCCCGGACTAGCCAGCTCGCCCAGTCTCTCTCGCCTTGGCTGGATCCCCGCGCCCCCGGGGCGCCGAGCGGGTTTGCAGCCTCCGTTGCCCCCAGGGCGGGCGGCGCGCGTCAACCGGAGCAGGGGGACGGGTTCCTGCCTCCTTCCTGAGACGCTTCCCGTTCACCGCACCCCGCTTTCTCTGCGAAAACAGACGGGGGATAGAAAACTGAAATGCCCCCTCTCAGCCTGCAGTTTTAGGGGCGCCGGGATGCTCCAATCGGATCACCTCCCCGAGCAGGGCGCCCGTTTGGGGAGAAACGCACAGGGACACGCACACAGGCGAGGGCGTTTGGGGACGTGCTGCCGGGAGGTCTGGAGGTCTGGAGGCCTGCGAGGTGCAGAGGTCACTTTCTCTGGCCGGTCCACAGATATTCACTGCGCCCCGACGAAGCAGCCTGGCACTTCCCTTTTCCCTTCTGCGGTGGCTGCGCAGCCCGGCGCTTGTCCTGAGACAAGCTTACCCGCGGCTCCTTTGCAAAGAGAACTGGAGTCCCACACGAACTGGGGAGACGGGCAGGCCGCTCGGGCCCCGGTGAAACGGTGCTAAAAACGAGGATCCGCAGGCCGCTCAGGGAGGGCGCCAGGGCCTGACGGTCCCGCCAGGGGCTGGGCTCTTTCACCTCAAGGGAACCCGGCCAGGGATGTTCGCGGAGAGCAGGGGCATCCCTCGTCCACGGCACTTCTACAGAAAACACTGCCCGGGGCTGAGGGACGCGGGAGACGCTGCCGCTCGCATCTCCACCAGTTAGGTCCCCCTACCCCCGACCCCAGGACCTGCCTGCCTGCAGAAAACGGTTTGGACACAGTCCTCACTTTGGCCAAGGAATTTTAGAGAGGGAGGTCGCGGTCCTTAGTCCCCCCGCCTCCACAGTCAAAAGGGAGCCCCCTCCGCCCACACGGCCCACCCCCACCGGAGACAGAGGGGCCCCGCCGCCCCAGGCGCGCGGAACTCGCTCCGCGCCAGCTACGCTGGGCTCCTGCTTGGCTCCCACGTAGACGCGGAGGGGGACCGGCCGCCCGAGCTGGGGAAATTGAGCCCGGCGCCGGCCCCGGACGCCGAGAGAGCGGGAGGTGGGGCGTATCCCAGACCTGGTTTCCCTAGGGATACGCTCGCACCCAGAGCCTAGGTTCCCGGCCGCAGACCTCGTGGCGTTGCCTCCCTCGCGGGCGGGACTCGAATGCGCGCCCTGTACTGGGGCAGTGCGGCCAGCGCTCGCCCCTCTGGTCGGTCTGCGCGCCCCTGATCTCCTTCAGCCCCCCACGCCTAGACTGTTCAGCTCCCGGCAGAACGCTCTAGCTCAAACTGGGTCGGCAGCCTCAGTTTCCCCCTCTGCAACCGGAATATTGTGAACGGGTTTCTTTCCCTCGGGTTCCCTCTGACTCAGGTGCTCTGGTCGGGGGCTGCGAGCCTTCTTCCTTGGGCAGCTCAGGGAGGTCAACCTGCAACCTGGGGAAAGTCACACCCCCGAGCGAACCGAGTCCCCGCATGGAGGCGGGTGGGGGCGGGGGGTTGACACCCACCGGAGCTGCCTGCAGAGATGCAAAACCGCCGCCCCCACTGACTGATCCACGGTGCCCACGCGCCAGAATCGGCCTGGTCCTGGCACTCCGTGACGCCTGGCACCTTGGAGCTGGGGGTCCTTGCGGTCTCGGTGTTCCAGTTCTGGGCAGAACAGAAACGTCAGGCATCTCAAATGCTACCCCCACCCCTTCCCTACAGAGGACACATCTCCCAGTTCCCCTCGCTGGGCTGTCCAGAGGTGGACCTGCATGGGCGGACACATCGGATAGGAATTCCTGCAGAGAGACACCTCTGCAGCGGAGCGGCCTTGACTGAGTGAAACACACCACCCCCTACCACCACCATCTAAGTTTTCGTGCAGTTTCTGAGAGTTAAGACAGTTTCTGGGCTTTTGGCGCCCTCTCTGGATGCAGCTAAAAATTGCAGCCCGTTTTTAAAGTCAACTGATTGTTTATCCTGTTTTCAAAAAGATACAAAAATATTGGTATGGAACAAACAGAAAGGGGATGCAGATCTATAGGTTACGACTTTAAATTCTATGCATTACATAGCTCCTATTACATTATCAATTTAAAACATATTTTAAATGTATGCATTTATCTTGACAAATATTTAGTGAAATATTACCAAAAAAAAAAGTCACACTCGTCTTCATTGCCTTCATGCCAGTAAACATGGGAATTACAATAAAATGCAACTAAATACAGACAGCCCGGCTAAAGCGTCTGCCCGAAGTTCTGGTCTCTGAGTCCCCTGTTGGGTCAGGTGTCTTTCGAATTGTATTAACAACTGCCCCCTTCTTAGGACACAGATATCAGTCCCTACTAAGCGGGACTCTTTCTCCTATGAAAGGAAAGAGTTGCTCTTAGACTTTCCCAGCGTATTCACGCGGCCAGGAATACAAGGCTGTTGTACCTTGTCTCTTAAACGGGTAAACAAGCTATAGAGTACCAGACACGTCCACTTGTAAGTTACATTCGTTTAAAAAGTAAATAGTGTTTCACAGTTTTGTGACTGGTTACCTTCTGAAGAGTTCCATTTCCTGTAGCAAATGTCCACTTCTTCAGAAGAAATGGAAATGTCAGAAAAAAAAAATTCTCCAAGGAAAACATTCTTTGAAATCTTGCACTAATGTCCGCAGTTGCAAATTAGAAACGAGAAGCCTTTGCTGTGAAGAGGGATGATTCACCGTGACAATAATTTAATTCGGAGGCGAACACTGGCGAAAGCCAGAAGGGGAAGGGGCGAGGTATGTAAAAGTGAGTTTTCCGCCGCGGTGCGTTTATTTGTGATTCTCAAGACACGGAACCCGCAGGCGACTAAGATTTTTCTTCCCTCTCAAAACACACAGCCAACTAAGCAGTTCGTGTAAACACAAAAGTTGTGCTCAAATCACACTTGAAAAACACCAGCAACACCGGCACAGCCCTGGCCGGAACTTCCGGATGTCTGCAAGTCAGAGAGGGTACGCTAAAGTCAGGACCATAGGCGCTTCCCCGCTCCAGGTGTTTCTGTGGGGAGCGGGGGGCGCGGGCGGGAGGTGAAAGCAGGCAAGGAGCACGACTCCACCAAAATGGAGTGTTTTGTCTGCGGTGGTACCCATTTGTTTTGGCTTTTTCAAACCCAGTGACGGGCCTCGGCCTCCAGGCCCAGCACAGCCACGTTCGCCAAGTTCGGTTTCTGGAAGCCAGAGCAGTAAGCGAACTCTCTCCAGGGGTAACTTTGCTCAAGTTCTGATTCGGCCAGAGGTGAAGGGCAGAACCTAGGGATGGTCGCCCTGTCCCTGAGGCGCGCGGCGGGGTGCGGGCTGGGGGGAGCGGGGGCTGGAGAAGAACTAAGTCAGAGTTCAAGGTCGGAGAGACGCGGCCGGCTCCCGCGAGTGCGCGGGGCTCCGGCGTCTCTGCGGCCGCCGGCGCGCGCGGGGCACTTCGCTGTGGTTTTCATTGATTCCCTTTGCACCGAGCGCAGCCGAGTCCCGACCAGCCGCACGGGCCCCGGCGAACCAGAGCATGTTCATCTATTTATACGGATTATTACAGAGGAACGGCGGACGTTGAGTCACCAAAACATTTGCTTCAAAAGACAATTTCTAAGCACTTTCGGAGGAGGCCGGCTCCAGGAGCGGAAACAGGGCTAGGATTTAAGGAAGGAGAGACAGCTTTTCGAATACTGCAAACCCAGTTAAGTCCCCGGGACCGCGGAGAAAGCTGAACAGAAATGCTTGTGGGTGGGGACAAACCCTAGTCCACACACACACACACACACACACACACACACACACACACGTAAAGATTCGCGCAGAGATGGCACCGAATTCTGATATTAAGAGAGGACGGCAAACTTACACACTTGGAAGTCCCGGGTCCCCCGCCTTCCCTGGTGCACCCCCCAACCCCCCGCGGGACCAGAGGCTGCGATCGCCTCCCCGCTCCTCCCCTCTCCTCTCGTCACCCTGCCCAGCGCCACAGTCCTTCCCCCCCCCCCCAAA
>SJYT01024695.1:0-12212 GCA_006410635.1 Cephalophus harveyi
CCATCTTCTTAGTCTGGGCCACCATCATCTGTCTTCTGTATTATTGCAGTGACCTCCTACTTGTCTTTCTTCTTCCATTCTTGCCATTTGCAGTTTTTTTTCTCCACAGTGTTGCCAGAATGATCATTTTAAAACACAAATCAGATTGTCACTCTGATGCTTTAAAAACCTTCATTGAAATTATGAAAAAGAAGAATAAAGAAGGGGAAGAGCTAGTTCCCCAAATTATAACTACAAATTAAAAAAAAAGTTTAAAAAATGTTATTAGCATATTGTTGATTTACAATGCTGTGGTAGTTTTAGATGTGAAGTGAATCATTTATACAACAGATTTTAGAGAGCTGCATAGTTGAAACAACAGGAAGCCATGGATAGACAATTCAATAGAAAAGAAGTCCAGAAATAGACCTAAATATATAAAATATATATTTATAAATATATATTATATATATAATTAAGTAAATATGTGTATATTTAAACACATGAGTCACAGTAAAAAGAGTGATTATCTTTTATTATTTCTGTATAATTTTTGTGGGTTCTTTGTGCAAATAGCTTATGTATGTTAAATAGTACATACATAAATATAAGCATGCATTTACATACATAAATAGGTAAATAGATATAGATACAGACCAAGATTTGATAAATGCAGATATGACTATGTATGTATTATTTACAAATGCAGTCACAGTTTATGCATTTTGCAACATGTTTTTATTTCACCTAATACATCCTGAATATCTCTTGTCAACCAGACATAGCATTCCATTTTGTTAATATACCACAGTTTATTGATCCATTTTCCTGTTGATGGACTCCTGATTTCTGATTTTCTGATGGTTGACTATGATGAAGAGGGCTGCTGTGAAGCCTTTTCAACAAAGACTTCATGTACAAGTCTTTCTGTGGATATATGCTCTCATTTTTCTTGGGGGAATTTCTCTAAGAGGAATCACTGGATCATAGGATGACCAAATACATAGAATTATTTTCATCTTGTAAATGATAAAATGAAAGCAAAAAATTAAGAAAATGCAATCTAGCCTGGGAAACTGCAAATTAAAAATCATGAGACTTGCCTGGTGGTCAAATGGTTATAACTCTATGTTTTTACTGCAAGGGGCATGGGTTTGATCCCTATTCTGGGAACTAAGGTCCCTCATGCTGTGCCTCCTGGCCAGTAAAAAAAATAGGAAGTATTATCTTCATGAATATTTAGTGGGAGATTGCCATGAGACATTAACTTTTTAAGATTATATTTTTAAAATTTTCTTTTTGGCTCTCCTGGGTCTTTGACGCTGCACAGGCTTTTCTCTAGTTTTGGAGAGCAGAGGCTGCTCTCTAGCTGTGGTACAGCTTCTCACTGTGGTGGCCTCGCTCGTTATTGGGCACTTAGGCTTCAGTACTTGCAGCGCATGGGCTCTGTAGTTGTGGCAAGTGGGCTCAGTTGCTCCAAGGCGTGTGGGATCTTCCTGGACCAGGAATCGAACCCACATCTCCTGAACTGGCAGGTGGATTCTTTACCACTGAGCCACCAGGGAAGCCCCTAAGATTACATTTTGAGCTCAGGGATGATCAGTCTGTCTTCCTGTTCACTCTTGTCTACTGCTCAAGAAAACCTTCTGCTAGAGACTTCCCTGGCTGTCCAGTGGTTTAGACTCCACACTTTCAACACAAAGGACCCAGGTTCAATCTCCAGTTGGGGAACTAAGATCCCACATGCCATGTGGCAGGGCCAAAAAAGAAAAAAAAAAAACAATCCACCTTCTGCTAGATTTTCTCATACTTAGTCATCTCAGCCACACTTGCCCTGGTCATCCTACAGAATTTCTCTTCCTGACCCTCTCTTAGCCTCTGGCTTCTTTTTTTCAAATTTATTTTTAATTGGAGGATAATTGCCTTATGGTATTTTGTTGGTTTCTGCCATACATCAATATGAATCAGCTTATCAGTTCAATTCAGTTGCTCAGTGTCCAATTCTTTGAGACCCTATGGACTGCAATGTGCCAGGCTTCCCTGTTCATCACCAACTCCTGGAGCTTGCTCACACTCATGGCTAAGCATATGTCCCTTCCCTCTTGAACCTCCCTCCCACCCCATCCCACCCCTTTAGGTTGTTACAGAGCACTGGGTTTGAGCTTCATGCTTCATACAGTAAGATTTTCACTGGCTATCTAATTTTACATATGGTAATATATGTTTCAATGCTACTTTCTCAATTCATCCCACCTCGGGCTTCTTCCTGTGCTTGCTCAGTTGCTAAGTCGTGTCCGACTCTTTGTGGCCCTATGGACTGCAGCACACCAGACTTCTCTGTCCTTCGCCATCTCCTGGAGTTTGCTCAAACTCATGTCCATTGTGGAGAAGGTAGTAGCACCCCACTCCAGTACTCTTGCCTGGAGAATCCCAGGGACAGGGGAGCCTGGTGGGCTGCTGTTTATGGGATCGCACAGAGTCGGACATGACTGAAGTGACTTAGCAGCAGCAGCATGTCCATTGAGTTGGTGATGTCATCCAACCATCTCTTTCTCTATCATCCCCTTCTCTATCACCTTCTCCTCTTGCCCTCAATCTGGCTTCTTACATCTATTTGCAATCCTTTCCATAGGGGATAATTTGTTCCCTTGTCCCCTCATAAAAATATAAGCTCTGTGGAACCAGGACCTGGAGTGCTTTCATTGACTGGTGGGTAAGAGAATGGTAAACCAATTGCTGAACCTAAGGAGTACTCCGTAGTGGACTGAACACCTGCATGATAGGATAGGGACATGACTGAACTCACTCATTTGAACTTTGATGGATTCTTAGTCACAGATGTGAATGAATGCCTGGATACCCAGGCCTGCCCTTCGAAAGCCACCTGCACTAATACTGTGGGAAGCTACTTTTGCACCTGTAAATCTGGATATGAATCAAGCAATGGGAAGAAACATTTTAATGATCCTGGAGTGACGTGCATAGGTGAGTGTTATTTCAGTAAGAACATTCTAGAAAAAAAGTAGGTCTACTCATCCCTCCTATTGAGAGATTGGACCTAAATTTTGATAATAACTTATCAAATCAATGGCTTTGATAATGGAGACCTACATGCTAGGCATGAAAAACAATTTTTTGTTGAATAGCATTAAAGAGCCCTTAAATTATTTAGCTCAAGGATCTTTTTGTTTAGACTGCATAGTCTTTGGATCTAAGTACTAAGTAATAAGGAATGTTACCAGGGATGTATAAAAGGCATTTGTCCTCAATTTGGAATATTTTAAAGTCCATATTAATAAGAGGTTGGCAGACATGTATAGCCTAATGAGTTTTTCTCATTTGGAAATGTTGTTGTTCAGTTGCTAAGTCATGTCTTACACTTTACAGCCTCATGGACTACAGCATGCCAGGCTTCCCTATCCTTCACTATCTCCCAGAGTTTGCTCAAATTCGTGTGCATTGAGTTGGTAATGCTATCTAACTGTCTCATCCTCTGCCGCCCTCTTCTTCCTTTGCCTTCAACCTTTCCCAGCATCAGGGTCTTTTTCGATGAGTTAGCTCTTCACTTCAGGTGGCCAAAGTATTGGAGCTTCAGCTTTAGCATCAGTCCTTCCAATGAATATTCAGGACTGTTTTCCTTTAGAATCAATTGATTTGATCTCCTTGCTGTCCAAGGGACTCTCAAGAGTCTTCTCCAGCGTCACAATTTGAAGGCATCAATTCTTTGGTGCACAGCCTTCTTCATGATCCAACTCTCACATCCGTATACGACTACTGGAAAAATCATAGCTTTGAATATACAGACCTTTGTTGGCATTGGCAAAATGATGTCTCTGCTTTTTAATATGCTGTCTAGATTTGTCATAGCTTTCCTTCCAAGGAGCAAGTTTCTTAATACACTAAAAAAAAAAAAAATAGAGTTCACACAAAATTTTATTACTACCATTTTGCATTTTGGCGTTTCAAAAAACTATTAGCATTTACATTTGTGTTTATAGCAAAAAATTAACGAAAAGGTTATAAAGATTTGTGCATGGAAATTTGTTTTCATTATATGTTCTAACATGTTATTGCTTCGGTTTAGAAAGTAGTTTTTAGAAAGTGTTTTATAAGAACTTAACTTCTAAAACACACTAGTGATTTTTCTAATGTTGTTCCTGACTTTTTCAAATGGAGAAATCAACTCATTTTAAAAAGTTGTTTGTATATTTATTTTTTAGGTAGAAAGAAATTTTCTCAGGAGTAGGATTATGGAATCATATGATAACCCTATTTTTATTTTTTTAAGTACTCCACACTGTTCTCCATAGTGGCTGTATCAATTTACATTCCTGCCAACAATGTAGGAGGGTTCCCTTCTCTCCACACCCTCTTCAGAATGTATTGCTTGTAGACTCTGAACATAAGAATACCAACTGTGCTCAAGACACAGAAAATGTGGACTCACCATAAAGTTGTCTTAGTTCTTCCATTGTTTTCTACACAGATGAATTCTATGTATGCTCAGTTACTCCGTCACACCCCGACCCCATGGACTATAGCCCACCAAGCTCCTCTTGTCCATGAGACTTTCCAGGCAAGAATACTGAAGTAGATTACCATTTTCCTGACCCGCAGATTGAACCCACATCTGCCTTGGCAGGTAGATTCTTCACCACTAGCACCGCCTGGGAAGCCCAATGAGTTCCATTCTGTTTTCTAAATCTGACCCCACTGTTTCCTTTGGGAATTTCTTGTATGGTGTTTTCATATTCTCTTACACTTTGTCACTTCCTCTGAGACATATTTTCTAAACTCAAACTTTAAAACTCTACTCACCACTCTCTGTTCTTTCTACTGTTTTTTAAACAATAAATACTGGAGAAGGAAATGGCAACCCACTCCAGTATTCTTGCCTGGAGAATCCCATGGATGGAGGAGCCTGGTAGGCTACAGTCCACGGGGTTGCAAAGAGTCAGACAAAACTGAGCGACTTCACCTCACCTCACCTCACCTCTGCTTTAAAAAAAAAAAAAAAAAACAATAAATAAATATGTGTGTTAGTTAGTCGCTCATTCATGTCCAACTCTGCCACGCCATGGACTATAGCCCCCCAGGCTCCTCTGTCCATGGGATTTCCCAGGCAAGAATACTAGAACGGGTTGACATTTTCTTCTCCAAGGGATATTCCTGACCCAGAGATTGAGCCTGGGTCTCCCACGTTGCAGGCACATTCATTACAGTCTGAGCCACCAGGGAAGCCCATATTAAATAATTTTTTTAAGTAATATGTATTCAACTTTTTTTAAGTAAAAAAAAAATGTTTGAAGTATTTATTGTTGTTTTTCAGTCGCTAAGTTGTGTCCAGCTCTTTGCAACCCCATGGACTGCAGCACATCAGGCTTCCCTATCTTTAACTGTCTCCCAGAGTTTGCTCAGATTCATGTCCATTGAGTCAGTGATGCTATGTAACCATTTCATTTAACTGATTATTCTACTCTTATTTCCCTTGCGGGTAGTTACCCTTCATTAACATGGTATTAGGGCTTCCCTAGTGACTCAGACAGTAAAGAATCTATCTTCCTGTCATCATCCTCATGCATGGGCTCCAACACTAGAAAAAAAGTTTTATATACTCCAATAAAAAATGATTTTAAAAAAGGAAAATAAGTATGGAGTAATCCTGTTCACTGCTCTGACACTGGCTGACCATCTCGGTTGGATTGTCACTTAGTGGTTTTCTAGAGGCAAAACTTTCAGCTTTATATTGAGACAGCCTTGAGCAAACCAAGGTGAGTGCCTTGAAATGCACAGACTGTGACCTGTGTGTGGTGGACATGCCACAAAGGTGGCATGAAAAGGTGAACTCATGGAGGCCTGAGTGATCCCATGGAACCCTGTCACTGACTGATTCACTTTTCATCCTTTTCCTGCCACAGACAAGAATGAATGCCTGAACAGCACAACGTGCCCACTGACGGCCACGTGTAAGAACACCCGGGGAAGCTACTCATGTGAATGCAATCCTGGGTTTGAGACACCTGATGGGAGAGCTCAATTTACTGGCTCCAGAGGAACTTGCGTAGGTAAGCAGATTCTCTGACGCCTTCCGGTGAAAATTTCCTTAGAGAAAGAGTTGAGCAAAAGAAACAATGCATCAGTACAGATCTTACTTCAGTATGCTAATAACCTTTCAATTCCTCAGTATCTAAACATTGTCATTTGATAGAGCTCTTTATGTGTGCCTAACATGTATGCGTGTGTGTCAGTCGCTTCAGCTAGTTCTGTTCTTTGCGATCCCATGGACTGTAGCCCGCCAGGCTGCTCTGTCCATGGGATTCCCCAGGCAAGAATACTGGAGTGGGTTGCCATTTCCTTCTCCAAGGGATATTCCTGACCCAGAGATCAAACCCTGGTCTCCCACATTGCAGGCAGATTCATTACAGTCTGAGCCACCAGGGAAGCCCAAGTATGTTTTAAACTATTTTTTTATTTTTAAAAATTTTTATTTAAGTATTTATTGTTGTTGTTCAGTCACTTAGTTTTATCCAGCTCTTTGCAACTCCATGGACTGCAGCATACCAGGCTTCCCTGTCTTTAACTGTTTCCCAGAGTTTGCTCAGATTCATGTCCACTGAGTCAGTGATGCTATCTAATCATCTCATCTAACTGATTATTCTACTCTTTAATTTCCTTTGCTGGTAGTTACCCTTCATTAACATGGTATTAGGGCTTCCCTTGGAGAAGGCAATGGCACCTCACTCCAGTACTCTTGCCTGGCAAATCCCATGGATGGAGGAGCCTGGTAGGCTGCAGTCCATGGGGTCGCTAAGAGTCGGACACGACGGAGCGACTTCACTTTCACTTTTCACTTTCATGCACTGGAGAAGGAAATGGCAACCCACTCCAGTGTTCTTGCCTGGAGAATCCCAGGGACGGGGGAGCCTGGTGGGCTGCCATCTATGGGCTCACACAGAGTTGAACATGACTGAAGCGACTTAGCAGCAGCAGCAGCAAGTCTTCCCTGATGACTCAGACAGTAAAGAATCTATCTTCCTGTCATCATCCTCATGCATGGGCTCCAACATTAGAAAAAAAAGTTTTATATACTCCAATAAAAATTGATTTTAAAAAAGGAAAATAAGTATGAGTAATCCTGTTCACTGCTCTGACACTGGCTGACCATCTCAGTTGGGTTGGCACTCAGTGGTTTTCTAGAGGCAAAACTTTCAGCTTTATATTGAGACAGCCTTGAGCAAACCAAGGTGAGTGTCTTGAAATGCACAGGCTGTGACCTGTGTGTGGTGGACATACCACAAACATGGCATGAAAAGGTGAACTCATGGAACCCTGAGCGACCCCATGGAAACCTATCACTTACTGATTCACTTTTCATCCTTTTCCTGCCACAGATAAGAATGAATGCCTGAACAACACAGCATGCCCACTGACGGCCACGTGTAAGAACATCCAGGGAAGCTACTTATGTGTCTGCAATCCTGGGTTTGAGACACCTGATAGGAGAGCTCAATTTACTGGCTCCAGAGGAACTTGCATAGGTAAGCAGATTCTCTGACACCTTCCAGTGAAAATTTCCTTAGAGAAAGAGTTGAGCAAAAGAAACAATGCATCAGTACAGATCTTACTTCAGTATGCTAATAACCTTTCAATTCCTTAGTATCTAAACACTGTCATTTGATAGAGCTCTTTATGTGTGCATAACATGTATGCGTGTGTGTCAGTCGCTTCAGCTAGTTCCGTTCTTTGTGACCCCATGGACTGTAGCCTGCCAGGCTGCTCTGTCCATGGGATTCTCCAGGCAAGAATACTGGAGTGGGTTGCCATTTCCTTCTCCAAGGGATATTCCTGACCCAGAGATCAAACTCTGGTCTCCCACATTTCAGGAAGGTTCATTACAGTCTGAGCCACCAGGGAAGCCCAAATATGTTTTAAACTATTTTTTTAGTTAAAAAAAATTTATTGAAGTTATTGTTGTTGTTCAGTCGCTTCGTTTTCTCCAACTCTTTGCAACTCCATGGACTGCAGCATGCCAGGCTTCCCTGACTTTAACTGTTTCCCAGAGTTTGCTCAGATTCATGTCCACTGAGTCAGTGATGCTATCTAATCATCTCATCTAACTGATTATTCTACTCTTTAATTTCCTTTGCTGGTAGTTACCCTTCATTAACATGGTATTAGGGCTTCCCTTGGAGAAGGCAATGGCACCTCACTCCAGTACTCTTGCCTGGCAAATCCCATGGATGGAGGAGCCTGGTAGGCTGCAGTCCATGGGGTCGCTAAGAGTCGGACACGACGGAGCGACTTCACTTTCACTTTTCACTTTCATGCACTGGAGAAGGAAATGGCAACCCACTCCAGTGTTCTTGCCTGGAGAATCCCAGGGACGGGGGAGCCTGGTGGGCTGCCATCTATGGGCTCACACAGAGTTGAACATGACTGAAGCGACTTAGCAGCAGCAGCAGCAAGTCTTCCCTGATGACTCAGACAGTAAAGAATCTATCTTCCTGTCATCATCCTCATGCATGGGCTCCAACATTAGAAAAAAAAGTTTTATATACTCCAATAAAAATTGATTTTAAAAAAGGAAAATAAGTATGAGTAATCCTGTTCACTGCTCTGACACTGGCTGACCATCTCAGTTGGGTTGGCACTCAGTGGTTTTCTAGAGGCAAAACTTTCAGCTTTATATTGAGACAGCCTTGAGCAAACCAAGGTGAGTGTCTTGAAATGCACAGGCTGTGACCTGTGTGTGGTGGACATACCACAAACATGGCATGAAAAGGTGAACTCATGGAACCCTGAGCGACCCCATGGAAACCTATCACTTACTGATTCACTTTTCATCCTTTTCCTGCCACAGATAAGAATGAATGCCTGAACAACACAGCATGCCCACTGACGGCCACGTGTAAGAACATCCAGGGAAGCTACTTATGTGTCTGCAATCCTGGGTTTGAGACACCTGATAGGAGAGCTCAATTTACTGGCTCCAGAGGAACTTGCATAGGTAAGCAGATTCTCTGACACCTTCCAGTGAAAATTTCCTTAGAGAAAGAGTTGAGCAAAAGAAACAATGCATCAGTACAGATCTTACTTCAGTATGCTAATAACCTTTCAATTCCTTAGTATCTAAACACTGTCATTTGATAGAGCTCTTTATGTGTGCATAACATGTATGCGTGTGTGTCAGTCGCTTCAGCTAGTTCCGTTCTTTGTGACCCCATGGACTGTAGCCTGCCAGGCTGCTCTGTCCATGGGATTCTCCAGGCAAGAATACTGGAGTGGGTTGCCATTTCCTTCTCCAAGGGATATTCCTGACCCAGAGATCAAACTCTGGTCTCCCACATTTCAGGAAGGTTCATTACAGTCTGAGCCACCAGGGAAGCCCAAATATGTTTTAAACTATTTTTTTAGTTAAAAAAAATTTATTGAAGTTATTGTTGTTGTTCAGTCGCTTCGTTTTCTCCAACTCTTTGCAACTCCATGGACTGCAGCATGCCAGGCTTCCCTGACTTTAACTGTCTCCCAGAGTTTGCTCAGATTCATGTCCATTGAGTCAGTGATGCTATCTAATCATCTCATCTAACTGATTATTCTACTCTTTAATTTCCCTTGCTGGTAGTTACCCTTCATTAACGTGGTATTAGGGCTTCCCTGATGACTCAGACAGTAAAGAATCTGCCTTCCTGTCATCATCCTCATGGATGGGCTCCAAGACTAGAAAAAAAAGTTTTGTATACTCAAATAGAAATTAATTTTAAAAATGGAAAGTAAATACGAATAATCCTGTTCACTGCTCTGACACTGGCTGACCATCTCAGCTGGGTTGGCACTTAGTGATTTTCTAGAGGCAAAACTTTCAGCTTTATATTGAGACGGGCTTGAGCAAATCAAGGTGAGTGCCTTGAAATGCACAGACTGTGACCTGTGTGGTGGACATGCCATAAAGGTGGCATGAAAAGGTGAACTCATGGAACCCTGAGTGACCCCATGGAACCCTGTCACTGACTGACTCACTTTTCATCCTTTTCCTGCCACAGACAAGAATGAATGCCTGAACCCTGCACTGTGTTCACCGACAGCCCGGTGTAAGAACACCCGGGGAAGCTACTTATGTGTCTGCAATCCTGGGTTTGAGACACCTGATGGGAGAACTCAATTTACTGACTCCGGAGGAACTTGCATAAGTAAGCAGATTCCCTGACGCCTTCGGGTGAAAATTTCCTGAGAGAAAGAGTTGAGGTAAACAAGTGAAGGAAAACAATGCATCCGTACGGATCTAACTTCAGTGTGCTAATAACCTTTCAATTCCTCAGTATCTAAACACTGTCCTTTGAAATAGCTGTTTATGTGTGTTTATGTGTGCTTAACATGTATATGTGCACACATGTTTATGAGCGCTCAGTCACTTCAATCATGTTCTATTCTTTGCGACCCCATGGATTATAGCCCACCAGGCTCCTCTGTCCATGGGATTCTCCAGGCAAGAATACTGGAGTGGATTGGTAGACCTCCTCTAGGGGATCTTCCTGATCCAGGGTTCGAATCCAGGTCTCCTGCGTCTCCTGCTTTGGCAGGCAATTCTTTACTACTGAGCAGAGATGCATTCCAAATGTGCAGCTCCTGTTAAGGTAACACAAAAGACTCCCCCTAGATGTTTGCCAATTTATTCGTATTTTAACTTGTCTTTCTGACTTCTATTGAAATATTAAAACTTAGGGCAACTCTATTAATAAACGAAAAGGCAAATTATTTATAAAAGAATAGACACACACACACACATATATATATACGTAACTAAAGCACTTTGCTGTACTCCTGAAACTAATACAACATTGTTAATCAGCTATACTCTGATATAAAATAAAAAGTTAAAAAAAATGAAAAAATCCACATAATAGGAGAAAATATTTACAAATGATAAGATGGATTAGGGATTAGTATCCCTCAGCAAAAGATTTGAATAGACATTTTTCCAAAGAAGAAATACAGATGGCCAACAGGCACATAAAAAGATGCTTAACATTGCTGATCATCAGAGCAATCCAAATCAAAACCACAATGAAGTAACAGCTCACACCTGTCAGAATGACCATCATCAGAAAGTCTACAGATAAATGTTGGAGAGGATGTGGAGTAAAGGAAACCCTTGTACATTGTCGGTGGAATTTGTCACTATGGAAAACAGGGATTCCCTGGTGGCTCAGAGGGTAAAGAATCTGCCTGCAGTGTGGGAGACCTGAGTTCGATCCCTGTGTTGGGCATATCCCCTGGAGAAGAAAATGGCAGCTCACTCCAGTATTCTTGTCTGGAAAATCCCGTGGACAGAGGAGAAGCCTGGCAGGCTACAGACCACAGAGTCGCAAAGAGGCGGACATGTCTAAGTGACTTCACTTTCACTTTATGGAAAACAATATGGAGTTTCCTCAAAATACTAAACATAGAACTGCGATATGATCCAGCAATTCCACTCCTGGGTGTATATCTGAAGAAAACAAACACATTAATTTGAAAAGATACATTCATCCCAATGTTCATAGCAGTAGTGTTTACAATAGGCAAGATACAGAAGCAATCTGTGCCCATCAACAGATAAATGGATAAAGAAGATGTGAAATATAGAGACAGACAGATACAGATATACACAGAATGGAATACTACTCAGCCATAAAAAAGAATGAAATTCTGACATTTGCAACAATGTGGACTAGAGAGTATTATGCTTAGTAAAATAAGTCAGACAAAGACAAATACAAGTAAGTATGATATTACATGTGGACTCTAAGAAATAAAACAAATAGATATATAACAAAACAGAAACAGACTCACAGATATAGAGAACAAACTAGTGGCTAACAGTGGGGAGAAGAGGGAGAGGGGCAAGATAGGGGTATAGAATTAAGAGGTACAAACAAGTATGCGTAAAGTAAATAAGCAACAAGGATATATTATATAGCTGACAGAAATATACCCATTACTTTGTGATCATTTTAAATGGGGTATAAGACATTACTTTGCCAACTAAGGTCCGTCTAGTCAAGGCTATGGTTTTTCCTGTGGTCATGTATGGATGTGAGAGTTGGACTGTGAAGAGGGCTGAGCACCGAAGAATTGATGCTTTTGAACTGTGGTGTTGGAGAAGACTCTTGAGAGTCCCTTGGACTGCAAGGAGATCCAACCAGTCCATTCTGAAGGAGATCAGCCCTGGGATTTCTTTGGAAGGGATGATGCTA
>SJYT01024695.1:25895-64735 GCA_006410635.1 Cephalophus harveyi
CTTCTGCACAACAAAGGAAACTATAAGCAAGGTGAAAAGACAGCCTTCTGAATGGGAGAAAATAATAGCAAATGAAGCAACTGACAAACAACTAATCTCAAAAATATACAAGCAACTCCTGCAGCTCAATTCCAGAAAAATAAACGACCCAATCAAAAAATGGGCCAAAGAACTAAATAGACATTTCTCCAAATAAGACATACAGATGGCTAACAAACACATGAAAGGATGCTCAACATCACTCATTATCAGAGAAATGCAAATCAAGACCACAATGAAGTACCATTTCACACCAGTCAGAATGGCTGCGATCCAAAAGTCTACAAGCAATAAATGCTGGAGAGGGTGTGGAGAAAAGGGAACCCTCTTACACTGTTGGTGGGAATGGAATCTAGTACAGCCACTATGGAGAACAGTGTGGAGATTCCTTAAAAAAAAAAACTGGAAATAGAACTGCCTTATGACCCAGCAATCCCACTGCTGGGCATACACACCGAGGAAACCAGAATTGGAACAGACATGTGTACCCCAATGTTCATCGCTGCACTGTTTATGATAGCCAGGACATGGAAGCAACCTAGATGTCTATCAGCAGATAAATGGATAAGAAAGCTGTGGTACATATACACAATGGAGTATTACTCAGCCATTAAAAAGAATACATTTGAATCAGTTCTAATGAGATGGATGAAACTGAAGCCGATTATACAGAGTGAAGAAAGCCAGAAAGAAAAACACCAATACAGTATACTAATGCATATATATGGAATTTAGAAAGATGGTAATGATAACCTTGTATGTGAGACAGCAAAAGAGACACAGATGTATAGAGCAGTCTTTTGGACTCTGTGGGAGAGGGAGAGGGTGGGATGATTTGGGGGAATGGCATTGAAACATGCATAATATCATGTAAGAAAAGAATCACCAGTCTAGGTTCGATGCAGGATACAGGATGCTTGGGGCTGGTGCACTGGGATGACCCAGAGAAATGGTATGGGGAGGGAAGTAGGAGGGAGGTTCAGGATTGGGAACTCATGTACATCCGTGGCAGATTCATGTTGATGTATGGCAAAACAAATACAGTATTGTAAAGTAAAATAAAGTAAAATTTTTAAAAAAATTTTAAAAAAAGAAGTGTTAGGGACTCTTACCTCCTGGCCATTAGAATAGAATACCTAATGTATCTCCATCAGAGTGAATCCCTGGGAGTCTCTAAGGAACCCAGAGAGCTCAGGAATAGGCTTTGCTTTACATAAGCCCAAACATCAGCTCCAAAGATGTTCATATTCTTCAGGGTTCCCTCAATGCAGAAGACTTCCTCTAGTCACTTCCCCAAATGAAGTCTTTCTTCAAAGAATCATTCATTTAGCCAAGTCAGTTTGCTTTTGAAATAACTGCAAAGATCTGTTTCTTTGAGATTTCAATCCGTTTGCTTCTTTTTTAATGTTCTCTTTGGTTGCCTTGATAAGAAAGCAGGGCAATGAATAAATTAATAAATAATTTTAAAAAATCACATGAGAGCTTCCCTGATGGCTCCATGGCAAATAATTCACCTGCCAATGCAGGAGGCATGGGTTTGATCCCTGGTCCGAGAAGATCCCACGTGCCTCAGGGCAACTAAGCTTGTGTGCCATGACTACTGGTCTGCGTGCTCTAGAGCCCTCAGGCTGCAATGGTGAGCCCATGTGTTGCAACTGCTGAAGCCCAGTGCCCTGGAGCCCGTGCTCTGCAACAAGAGAAGCCAATCATCACAGTGAGAAGCCTGTGCACCAGAGCTAGAGAGTAGGCCCTGCTCTCTGAAACTAGAGAAAATGGTGCACAGCAACAAAGACCCAGCACAACCAAAAATAAATCAATAAATAAAGTTTTTAAGTCAGATGAAAGTTTTTTTTTTTTTAATATTAGGATTTCATTTCTGACCCCAGAATTGAAACTTGAGCCTCTAATTAATTGAAGAAGAAGTTGAAAATACATTCTCTGGTCTTCCAGTTCTAAGTAAAAGATACTTTATATAACAAAGCCTATAGTGAATATGGTATCATGCACTTCAAAATTTGTTAAGAGGGTAGATCTCATAGTCAGTGTTCTTACCACAAAAACAAACAAACAATCAAACAAAAAAAGCAGAAACAAAGGGACTCAGGAAACTTCAGGAAGTGTTGGGTTTGTTTTGTTACTTTGATGGTGGTGGTGTCACAGGTGTTTGCATATATCCAAATTCATCACGTTTCACGTAGTGTGTTGTGTGTTGTGTGTTCAGTCGTGTCTGACTCTTATGGCCCCATGGACTGTAGCCCACCAGACTCCTCTGTCCATGGGATTCTCCAGGCAAGAACACTGGATTGGGTTGCCATTTTCTACCCCAGGAAGTCTTCCCAACCCAGGGATTGAATGCATGTCTCTTGTGTCTCCTGCATTAGCAGGCGGATTTTTTACCTTTGTATATCAATTATACCTCAGTAAAGCCATAAAAAAGGAAAAACTGAATCCCGTGATTTTTAAAACACATTAAAAATTGTCCTCACAGGATATTTAATATACTTCCCCATGCTATATAGTAGGACCTTGTTGTTTATACATTGTAAATGTATAGTTTGCATCTACAAATGCCAAACTCCCAGTCCATCCCTCTCCCTCCCTACCCCCTCCACCTCTGGCAACCACAAGTGTGTTCTCTATGTCTCTGAGTCTGTTTCTGTGTAAACAAAATTTTGCGATTATTGTAAATGGAAAGTACATTTAAATTGTATAAAAAATTTAAAAACAAAAACTTTAATATAACAAATTTTATTGTACTATAGTTGATTTAGAATGCCGTGTTGGTTTCAAGTATACGATATAGTGGGCTTCCCAGGTGACTCAGTGGTAAAGAATCTGCCTGCAAGTGCAGGAGATGAAGGAGGCTTGGGTTTGATCCCTGGGTCGGGAAGATTCCCTGGAGGAAGAAAAGGTAATTCACTCCATTATTCTTGCCTGGAAAATTCCATGGACAGAGGATCCTGGTTGGACACAACTAAGCATGCACGCATTCATACAATATGGCAATTCAGTATTTTTGCATATTATATTCCATTATAGGTTATTACAAAATAATGGGAATAGTTTCCTGTGTTATACAGTAAATTGTAGTTGCTTATCTCTTTTATAGATATGAGTTTGTATCTGTTAATCCCATAGTCCTAATTTGTCTCTCCCCTCTTCCTTATCTCCTTTGCTCATCATAAGTTTGTTTTCTGTTTTGTATATTCCATTCATCTGCTTTATTTTTTAGATTCCACATATAGGAAATAATATAAGTATTTGTCTTTATCTGCCTGACATTTTAATAAGCATAATATCTTTTAGGCCTATCTGTGTTGCAAATGGCATTATTTCATTTTTTTATGGTTGAATAGTATTTCTTTCTGTGTAAGCATGCATGCAAGTGTGTGTGTGCACGTATGTGTGGAAAGCTTCAGATTTTAAATGATAGTGTCTCATGAAGAGCAATTTTCTTTCCAGATGATAGGGGAAAGCAAAAAGTCTCTTTGTGTCTACTGGGATGAGCTGGTCTGGTCTAATGAAGGGTGCCACGTGACCTTTTCTGACGGAGCTCGAACTGTATGCAGCTGCAGCCATCTGTCCACCTTTGCCGTCCTCATGGCCTCGGTCGAGCTGAAGGTACGTGTATAAACACACATGACGCTGAAAGTCAGCTCTGCTGCAGGGTGGTGCTGGGCTGGAAGGCAGGGATCTTCAAAAAGAAGACGAAAAAATATGAGCAGAGGAACAGCTATGTATCTTCCTCTCTTCTTCCTCTTTTTCTTTTCATTTTTTAAAATTCAAGGATAATGCTTTACAATGCTGTGTTAGTTTCTGCCATACACCAACATAAGTATATATGTGTGTGTGTGTGTGTGTGTGTGTACATATATATATATATATAATATATGTACACTCCCTTCCCTTTTGAGTCTCCCTCTTACCGAACCCCCATCCCACCCTGTTAGGTCATCACAGAGTACCGAGCAGAACTCCCTGTGCTATTGAGCATCTTCCAGCTAGCGATTTATTTTACACATGGTAGTGTACTTGTTTCAGTGCTACCTGAGAAGCCACAGTGTATATGCTCCAATGCAACTCTCTCAACTGGGCCCACCCTCTCCTTTCCCCGCTGTAAACACAAGTCCTTTCTCTACGTCTCTATTCCCGCCCTGCAAATAAATTCATCAGTCCTGTTTTTCAGGAAGATTCCCCTGGAGAAGGAAATGGCAACCCACTCCAGTATTCTTGCCTGGAGAAGCCCTTGGACAGAGGAGCCAAGCCGGCTATAGTCCATGAGTCGCAAAGAGGCAGACACGACTGAGTGACTAACCCTTTCTATATATGCATTAATATAAATTTCTCTTTTTCATGTTAAAAATATACAACCCTTTTAGGAGGTGTATAGTGGTATCTCACTGTGGCTTTAATGTATACGACCCTGATGACTAGTGGCATGGAGCCTTTTTTCATGTTTTCATGGGGTAGAACTTGTGAGTGAAACCACCCTTATATCTGGGAAACCTAGTCATCCAAAACCATTGCATTTAGCCTTTAGGAATTTCTGGTGGATTTCTTCACATGCAGTCCTGTAGCAACCACATGTTCCTTCTGTGCTCTGTTAAAATTGAAATAGTTCTGTCTCATCTCTTTTGGGAAGAACTTGAGTTAATGTTGCCTCTTTGCTGTGCAAACTTGACTCTGCAATGAGATCAAGAAAAGTTACAATTTTGTTGATTATCATTGTCTTACTGTTGGGATGAGAGTCATGTTTCATTGTGATTTTCTAATCTTTTTTAAAAATTAATTATTTATTTTCAGCTGCCTGGGTCTTCATTGCCGCACATGGGCTTTCTCTATTTGTGGCAAGTGAGGGCTACTCTCTGGATGTGGTGCCCAGGCTTCTCATTGTGATGGCTTCTCTTGTTGCAGAGGAGCCCAGCAGTGGGCTCTAGGGCATGTGGGCTTCCCTGGTTGCAGCACATGGGCTCAGTAGTTGCGGCAGGTGGGCTCAGTAGTTGTGGCACACGGGCTTAGTTGCCCCACAGCATGTGGGACCTTCCCGGACCAGGGATGAAACACTTGTCCCCTGCACTGGTAGGCCAATTCTTCACCAATGGACTATGAGGGAAGTTCGGCTTGGCCACTATTGACCTGTTCAGTTTCTCATGAGGAAATTAACACCATGCATTGAGGGCTCGAAGACCTGGGTTATTGGGAACCACAGCCTCCAAAACAAAAACCAGTTGAAGTCTCTTTTCTCCTGCTGCATCTAGGAGGATCCCGTGCTGACCATGATCACCTACGTGGGGCTGAGCCTCTCTCTGCTCTGCCTCTTCCTGGCGGCCCTCACCTTCCTCCTGTGTCGATCCATCCAGAACGTCAGCACCTCCCTCCACCTGCAGCTCTCCATCTGCCTCTTCCTGGCCTACCTCCTCTTCCTCACAGGCATCAAACGGACAGAGCCCAAGGTAGGAGAATTAGCCAAAACCCTTTCTTACTTATTTTTTATTTTGGCCACGCTAGATGACGTGTAGGATGTTAGTTCCCCAACAAAAGATTGAATCTAAGCCCACAACAGTGAAAGTGTCAGTTCCTAAACTGGACTGCCAGGGAATTCCCGTCTTCTTTTTTTAAAACAGCTTTTTCTTTCATTTTTATTGGTGTATGGTTGCTTTACAAGGTAGTGCTAATTCCTGCTGTACACCAAAATGATTCAGTCACACATGTACATATATCCCTCCTCTTTTGGGCTTCCTTCTCATTCAGGCCACCAGAGTGCTTTAAGGAGAGCTCCCTGTGCTATACAGCAGGCTCTCATTAGTTACCTATTTTATACATAGTATCAACAGCATAATTCATACATATATAGTTTGCCCTTTTTAAATGTACATGTCAGTGGCTTTCAGTATATTCATGGAACTGTGTATTCCCTTGGGTAATTTGTTACTCGTTACACATTCATATCCACAAATTACATCAGCCTTATCATCCCAACCCCTACCTCTGTCTCCTGGCAATCAGGTTTTTACTCTTTTCTTTTTTCATGAATCTGAGATTTTTCGATTCCATGAATAAAAGATTATACAGTACTTGTCTCTGTCTGACAATCTCCTGAGCATAGCTCAAGATTCACTCATGTTGTTCCAGAAGGCAGGAATCCTCCTTTCTCATGGATAGATAGTACATTAGATATGTTGTTGGAGAATTCCATAGACAGATGAACTTGGTATTACCTAAGTCTATAATAGATATAGATATGTTGTTGTTTAGTCACTAAGTTGTGTCTGACACTTCTGCAAGCCCATGGACCATAGTCCACCAGCCGCTTCTGTCCGTGGGATTTCCCAGGCAAGAATACTAGAGTAGGTTGCCATTTCCTTCTCCAGGGGATCTTCCCCACACAGGGATCAAACCCACATCTCCTGCATTGGCAGGTGGGGTCTTTACCTCTGAGCCACCAGGGAAGCCCAGATATGGAGACAGAGATATAAAACCATCACCCTGATCAAGATATAAAACATGCCCAAAACTCAGAGTTTTCTTCATGTCCCTTCCCCCAGTTAATTGTCAATTTAAAAACTTACAGACTGAATGAACGATGCACAGTGGAGCTGGGTCCTGAGGGTCACTAATTTATGATTCCAAGCTAGCAGGTTTGATATCAAACATGTGTTTCATGCAACAGCATCTCCAAGGAGTGAGGGGTAGAAACCAGGAAGTGAATGGAGTTTTGCAAAGATTGAGAGGTTGCTAGAAAGACTCAGGACATGATTCCTAAGAGAGGAGGGTTTTATTCATCGTGAAAAGAGAGTCAGTGGTCCAGAAGAGATCATAAGAGGTGTAGAGGAAACCCAATTCCCCTCAGACAATGGACACTGGTCACTGTTCTCTTGAAATGTGTGGAAAGCAGTGTCCTCAAACAAAAGCCAGGTTATACTTTAATCGAAGACATGGGGTGGGGGCAATCATTTCCCTGGTAGTCCAGTGGTTAAACTCCACACTTCCAGTGCAGGGAGCGTGGGTTTGATCCCTGGTCATGTAACTAAGATTCCACATGCTACGTTGTGCAACCTAAAGAGAGGGGAAAAGATGATTTTTTCAAGTTCCAGTGGTCCTAAAGACATGGAGGGAACATTCAGTGAATATGAAGAAGGGTGGGGGAAGATTTGCTTACTATGGAAAATGTCATTCAGAGCAGATGCTTTCATAGTGGAGGTAACCATGAGCTGTTGGCTCCAAAGAGAAAACTATGGGGCTTTATGGGGATAAGAATATTGGAGGAGTCACTCATTCTCTCACTCATTCATGTACCCAACATATATGCCACACAGACCAGAGTGACTTCAGTTCTGGGCAGTGACCAAGATAGCAGAGACAGTGATCACGGCAGGACAAGCAGGCCATAAGCTTTCTATGAGGATTAATTTCATCCTCAGAAGGGGAAAGGGGGCAGGGAGGTGGTTAAGGGTTCTTGGGATGGAGACAGCCCTGGCCAGCACCAGCTTCATCCGACTCAGAGAAGTCTAGCATACATTACCCAACAGGCAAAGGGCTATCTGATTTCTGCAGTCCTTAACACACTTTGAATATTGTCTTCTTCCATTTTAAGATGGACAAAGATCTCTTTGAACTTTAGTTAGCTAGTTAGCTATTTTTGGCTGTGCTGGGTCTTCATTGCTGCAAGCTTTCACTGGTTGCAGTGAGTGGGGGCTACACCTCCTTGCAGTACATGGACTGCTCACTGCGATTGCTTCTCTGGTTTCAGAGCATGCGCTTTAGGGCTCTCGGTCTTCAGTAGTTGTGGTGTTTGGGCTTAGTTGCCCCATGGCATGTGGAATCTTGCCAGACAGGAGATCAAACCTGTGTCCCCTGCATTGGCAGATGGATTTTAAGTCCTGGACCACCAGGGAAGTCCCCCACTGAACTTTAAACATGATACATTTTCAGTTTTTCTTGGGTGGCCCAAGTGACACCCTGCCAAGGCATGGGAATAGACAAGAGGGACCATCCATCTGTTTGGAGACATGACTCTAAGAGAGGAAGGACATACGAAGAAGCCTAAGAAGCATCTCTCACCAAAGTTACCCAGAGACAACCCTGGTGAAGAGCAGATGGTGAGGTCATTGCACCCAGGACCACTCCAGTGGCCCCCCTCTCCCCTCCAGGTGCTGTGCAAGGTCGTCGCCGGTGTGCTGCATTACCTCTACTTGGCCGCCTTCACCTGGATGTTCCTCGAAGGGCTGCACCTCTTCCTCACTGTCAGGAACCTCAGGGTGGCCAACTACACCAGCGCAGGCAGATTCAAGAAGAGGTTCATGTACCCTGTAGGCTACGGGGTCCCCGCGGTGATTGTGGCTGTGTCTGCAGCGGTCAACCCCCAAGGATATGGCACCACTAAGCAGTGAGTCCGGTGCTGAAAATGTGCTGTCGGGGACGTGCGTACACACCTGTCTCTGTGGGAAAGTGAGGGTGGAAGGAAGGGTTGAGTAGGTCATGACTCAGGCTGAGAACAAAGATGCTGAACATTTATTTCTCCAGCCCCTGGGGCGAAGTGTTTCATATACACCATTTCTCATCTCTATCAAAACATCCCTAGAGGAAAGTGCTCCAGTTGTTCCCATTTTGTATACTAAGCAAACTGAGGTTTAGAGAAAAAAGGTGAACGACTAGTGTAAAGTAACACAGACAGTAAACTGGAAGGAGCATGAATTTTTATTTTTTATATTAATGTCTGTATTTATAAATGTCACATATTTATAGATCTTTACTACTTCTATTACTGAAAGTAATAATGGTTTTATAAAAAATAATATTCTAATAAAGAACCTCTGTAATACCACTAAGCCCAGTATGTTAATCACTCAGTCATGTTCAACTATGCAACCCCATGGACTGTGGCCCACTAGGCTCCTCTGTCCATGGAATTTTCCAGGCAAGAATATTGGAGTGGATTGTCATTTGCTACTCCAAAGTATCTTCCCGACCTAGAGTTTGAACCCACGTCTCCAGTGTCTCCTGCTTTGGCAGGTGGATTCTTTACCAACTGCACCACTTGAGAAGCCCTTAAATATGTGTAAATATACGTATAAATATATATTTTTACAAAAATGGGATCACGATAAAGATACTGCATGTAATTTGTTTCTTCCCTTAATACTCTCCAGGCTAGAATACTGGAGTGGGTAGCCTTTCCCTTCTCCAGGGGATCTTCCCAACCCAGGGATCAAACCCAGGCCTCCCACATTGCAGGCAGATTCTTTACCAGCTGAACCACAAGGGAAACCCAAGAACACTTGAGTGGATTACCTATCCTTTCTCCAGTGGATCTTCCTGACTCAGGAATTGAACGGGGGTCTCCTGCATTGCAGGTGGATTCTTTACCAATTGAGCTATCAGGGAAGCCCAATATATATATTATCCATATAAATATATATTTTTTATAAAAATGGGATCATGATAAAGGTTCTACATGTAATTTGTTTATTCCCTTAATAATATGTAGGGGACTTTTTCTACATTAATAATACAGATATACATCATCATTTAATGTGTTACATTGCATATTCTTACCAACTTTTAAAAATTAACCTCTAAGTAATAGACATTTGAAATTCTTTACAAATCTTTGCTGTCATAACCAAATGCTTCCATAAACTTCAAGGAGCATGAATTCTAGACTTAATTACCTGGCTCCAAATTCAAGGTTCCTCACTTACTAACCTGGTGACTCTAAGGATGGTTAAATTCTTTCCTAGGTTTTCTCACTTGTAAAATAAAGACAGTAACACTATCTACTTCCAAGTATTAGAATGGTACCTGACACATGTAAATGCTATATGCATGCTCAGCCGCTTCAGTTGTATCCAACTCTTTGTGACCCTATGGACTGTAGCCCACCAGGCTCCTCTGTCCATGGGTTTCTCTAGAATACTGGAGTGGGCTGCCATACCCTTCTCCAGGGGCTTTTCCCCACCCAGGGATTGGACCCACATCTCCTGCATCTCCTTGCATAGAAGATGGATTCTTTACCAGTGAGCCACTGGGAAGCCCAAAAAGTCCTATATAAATATTATCTGTTGCAGATCATTTATTGTATTCCATTACCTTTTTAAAATGCTGCCACTGTTGCTTTCTGTTTTTCAGTTGCTGGATCAGCCTAGAAAAAGGATTTATCTTGAGTTTCTTAGGACCCATATCCGCAGTCATCTTGGTAGGTTTGTAGTGTGTGTGTGTGTCTGCTTCAGGTGCCATGTGTGTATAGAGTATGTGTGTGTGGTATGTAGTATCCAACTTAATTTGAAGATCAAAAGAGGTACTTTTTTATTGCAGTATAGCTGATTTACAATGTTGTGTTCTTTTCAGGTGTACAGTAAAGAGATTCAGCCATATATACATAAATATATATGTGTATATATATAATGGAAAATAATCTGGAAAAGTATATATATATGGATACTTTTACACATATATAAAAGTCTTTTATATATATAAAATAATATTTTTTTTCAGATTCTTTTTCATTATAGGTTATATCAAAGAATTGAAT
This sequence comes from Cephalophus harveyi, assembly GCA_006410635.1. NCBI lineage: Eukaryota > Metazoa > Chordata > Mammalia > Artiodactyla > Bovidae > Cephalophus > Cephalophus harveyi. The sequence continues at coordinate 36,466 of SJYT01024695.1, forward strand.
ATAATTCCCTATATTATACAGTAGGTCATTATTGTTTACCTGTTCATATATAGTAATGCATATGTGTTAATTCCAGCCTCCTAATTTATCCTTCTCCCCACTTTCCCTTTGGTAACCATAGTTTGTTTTCTGTTTGTCGGTCTATTTCTCCTTTGCATTTTAAATTCATTTGTGCATTGTTCTTAGATTTCACATATAAGCGGGAGCATATGATATTTGTCTTTCTCTGACTTAACTTCACTCAGCATGATAATCTCTGGTTGTAACCATGTTGCTGCAAATGGCATTCTTTCATTCTTTTTATGACGGAATAATATTCCATTGTATATATGTACCACATCTTCTTTATCCATTCCTCTGTTGATGGGCATTTAGGCTGCCTCCATGTCTTGGATACTATAAATAGAGCTGCAGTGAACATTGGGGAACACGTATCTTTTCAAAGTATGGCTTCCTCTGGATACATGCTCAGGAGTGGGATTGCTGAATCACATAGTAGTTCTAGTTTTCCTTTTTTAAAGAATCTCTATACTGATCTCCATCCTGGTTTTACAAATTTACATTCCTACCAACAGTGTAGGAGGGCAAAATAGGTACTATTTTAACATACATTTAATAGCAAATGTTTGAGCATATTTATTTATTTAAAAATTTTTGAGCATATTTTTGCTACAAACAATAAATGCTGGAGAGGGTGTGGAGAAAAGGGAACCCTTTTACACTCTTGGTAGGAATGCAAACTAGCACAGCCACTGTGGAGAATAGTGTGGAGATTCCTCAAAAAACTGGAAATAGAACTGCCATACAACCCAGCAATCCCACTGCTGGGCATACACATGGAGGAAACCAGAGTCAAAAGAGACACATGTACCCAATGTTCATTGCAGCACTGTTTACAATTGCTCGGACATGGAAGCAACCCAGATATCCATCAGCAGACAAATGGATAAGGAAGTTGTGGTACATATACACAATGGAATATTACCCAACATCTCAATGGCTTAACAGAGCAAATATGTTTTTATGTGCTATTTTTGCAAAGTCCAGTGTGGATCAACAGGCTCTTCCCCATGTGAGATTCAGCTTTACTTTTTTTATGACTGCTGGGTCTTCATTGCTTTGTGCAGGCTTTCACTAGTTGTGGTGAGTGGGGGCTGCTCTTTCTTGGGTGCTCACGTTTCTCGTTGAGGTGGCTTCTCTTGTTGTGGAGCACAGGCTCTAGCATGTGGGCTCCAGAAGTTGCAGCACATGGACTCAATAGTTCTGGCACATGAACTTAGTTGCTCCAAGGCATGTGAGATCTTCCCCGACCAGGGATTGAATTCGTATCTCCTGCATTGGTAGGCAGATTGTTAGCCCCTGTGGCACCAGGGGAGTCCTCAGCTTTTTTTTTTTTTTTTTGATTCTATTATTTTGACACATGACCTCACTGGTTGTTGCTGGAGGGGAAGAGAGTTGAAGACTGTGTAGGAGTCAGGCATATGTCACTGCAACCAACATCTTATCCACTAGAATTCAGCCACACGCCCCAGACAATCNTTTTTTTTTTTTTTTTTTTTTGATTCTATTATTTTGACACATGACCTCACTGGTTGTTGCTGGAGGGGAAGAGAGTTGAAGACTGTGTAGGAGTCAGGCATATGTCACTGCAACCAACATCTTATCCACTAGAATTCAGCCACACGCCCCAGACAATCTGAAATGAGCCTGGAAAATATCTGCCCATGGCCCATGTGTGCAAGGAAAGGCATTGGTGGAGACACCACATTGCATTGTGTTTGTACCACCTGACCACCCATGCATGTTCTTTTGTGGCCTTTCAGGAGCTCCTTGGTGATATTGTAAAAGTATCCCCAGTCTACTCCAAATGAATTTCAACATATATATTTTTTTAGCTTTTTGGCTGTGCTCTGAGGCATGTGGGATCCTAGTTCCTGACCAGGGATGGAACCTGCATCCCCTGCATTGAAACCATGGAGTCTTAACCACTGGACCACCAGGGAAGTCCCCAAGTTTCAACATATTCTAACTATAAAATCTCATACCTTTTCCCATGATCTTCAGTGCTTTCTAGTTTGACTCTCTTTATTTTTTCTTAGGGTATAGTTGCCTTGCAGTGTTGCACAACAAAGTGTATTAGCTATAGCATGTAGCATGTTAGTCATTCATCATGTCCAACTCTTTGCCATATGACTCCATGGGCCATAGCCCACTAGACTCTTCTGTCCATGGAATCCTCCAGGCAAGATTACTGGAGTGGGTTGGCATTCACTTCTCCAAGGGATCTTCCTGACCCAGGGATCGAACCCTGGTTTCCCACACTGCAGGCAGATTCTTTACTTTCTGTGCCATCACATATATCCCCTTTCTCATGGCCCCCCTTCCCACCCACCCCCATCTCACCCCTCTAGGTCATCATAGAATACCCAGCTAGGCTTCCACTAACTATCTGTAGCTATCTACACATGGTATCTTTACACATGGCAGTAAACATACGTCAGAGAAAACCATTAAAAAATTAAAACGACAACCCTCAGAATGGGAGAAAATATTGGCAAACAAAGCAACTTACAAGGAATGAATCTCTAAAATATACAAACAGCTCTTGAAACTCAACATGAGAAGAAACACACCCAATCAAAAAATGGGCAGAAGACCTATGTAGACATTTCTCCAAAGAAGACACACAGATGGCCAAGAGACACATGAAAAGATGCTCAACATCATGAACTATCAGAGAAATGCAGATCAAAACTACAATGAGTAGTTCACCTCACACAGGTCAGAATGGCCATCATTAAAAAAAAAACTGACTCTGTATCAGTTCAGTTCAGTTCAGTCACCCAGCTGTGTCCGACTCTTTGCGACCCCATGAATCACAGCACACCAGGCCTCCCTGTTCATCACCATCTCCCGGAGTTCACTCAGACTCACATTCATCGAGTCAGTGATGCCATCCAGCCATCCCATCCTCGGTCGTCCCCTTCTCCTCCTGCCCCCAATCCCTCCCAATCTTCCCTCAATAAAGATGTGTCCAAGATACAGAACACAAGGTAAAATGGGTTTAGACAGTTTAATGGGCTTAGCATAGGTTGTAGTTCTAAAAGATTGCTTTTTCAAGCATGCGTGCATGCTCAGTTACTAAGTGGTGTCCAATGCTTTGTGACGTCATGGACAGTAGCCCATCAGGCTCCTCTATCCATGGGATTTCCCAGACAAGAATACTGCAGTGGGTTGCTATTTCCTCCTCCAGGGAATCTTCCCAACCCAGGGATCAAATCCACATCTCCTGCATCAGCAGGCAGATTGTTTACCTACTGAGTCTCCTGGGAAGCCCCTAAACAGTCATCTGTAGAGAGTTGCCTACCATGTTAGGAACCACTGTCAAGTGAGAATCACCCTTAAAATCATATGCATTTGAAACCTTGAAATTAATGAGAAGATTCATAGAACCAGTAAGTAGAATTGATGCTGCCAAGGGATGAGAGTATGAAGAAATGGGTACTTATTGTTTAAGGGATACAGTTTCAGTTTTTCGGGATGAAAAAAAAAGCTCAGTAGAAAGATAGTGTTGCTGGTAATACAACAATGTGAATGTATTTAATGCCTATGAACTGTATGTTTAAATATAGTTGTAGTAAATTTTGTGCTATGTGTATTCTGCTGCATTAAAATAAGTAATGGTAAAATACCATTCCTGGAGAAGGAAATGACAACCCACACTAGTATTCTTGCCTGGGAAATCCCACGGACACAGGAGCCTGGCAGGCTACAGTCCACTGGGTCACAAGAGGTGGACACGACTTAGCAACTAAACAACCACCACCACCACAAAATATCATTCCAGTTATAAACATTCATATTAGAGGAAAACACCCATGGAATAAACTCATGTTCATCTATTAAAATTTTTACAATGAAAATGATAGCATTACTTCCAAATATTGCACTCACAACCACAGTTTCTCCAAGTCTATCTTGGCTTGAGAAAATTTCACCAGTAACTGGAGCGAATAGGCTTCCCAGGTGGCTCAGTGGTAAAGAATCTACCTGCAAATACAGGAGATCTAGGCTCAATCCCTGGGTTGGGAAGATCCCCTGGAAAAGGAAATGGCAACCCACTCCAGTACTCTTGCCTGGGAAATCCCATGGACAGAGGAGCCTGGAGGCTACAGTCCATGGGGTTGCAAAGAGTCAGATATGACTTAGCAAGTAAATAACAAGAACTGGAGAGGAAGGCAGATGGGGCCTGAAGACAGGACAACATACTACTCAAGAGAGAAGGTTGGTGACTGTCCTTCTTGGTGTTAACAGGATGCTGACGTTTAAAGCCATTGCTCAGCTCTTCCTCTTGGGCTGTTCCTGGTGCCTCGGCTTCTTTCTCGCTGAACTGATAAAGGAACCCCTCAGATCCATCATCGCCTATGCTTTCACCATCACCAATGTCCTGCAGGGAGTCTACATCTTCCTGGTCCACTGCCTCCTCAACCAGCAGGTAATAGGACCCATCCTGTCTTCTTCCCAGCTCCCAGCTGGGGTCCTCTCATGCGTTTACCTGGCTAGCCCTTCTCTCCCACATGATGCCCTCCTGCCTGATGTGTTTCCATTTTCCCCAAGCCTACCATTCTCCACTGAGTCCGGGAGTTCAAGCCCCTGCTTGTAGAAGCATTTTTTATGTATCTGTAGGATGAGGTGAGTTCCACATCCTACCACTCCACCATCTTGATTCCTCTTTGGGAGTTCAAATCTCTGTTTTCCAGTTTTCCAGTTTCCCAACTCATGAATCTGTCATGAGTATTGGATGGTAGCATCCCCATTCTTCTCAGATCACGAATATGGGGTCTGACAGCAGCAAAACTAAAGTTTGGGGGACAGTGGTTTCCATTTCTTACTATTCATATTATATGTTAATGATTATTATTGCTTGGCTCTGGGGGATCCAGGAGCTGGTTTCTGAACAGTGAAGAAGTCAGAAATTGGAAACAACATAATTAGACATGAATAGCCAACTGATTTGCACCATGGGGAAAACTGTTAGGGAGATATTAAACTACCAAGTAGGGCTTCTTTAAACTTGATAGTGAGGGGCTTAAGGTGGGTAGGAGACAACCAGCCAAAGAAAGGAAGTAAAGCTGATGTGGAAACCCTTGCCAGTTCCAGAACCCAAAGATGTGTAGCTAGGGCAGTGCTCTGAGTGTAGGAGAATGTGGTGGTAATGATGATCCAGGTGCCAGCATTGGCCGGACCACATAAACTTTTTAAGCAGCGATTTTGCACTGCATTCTGACTTGATAAATAGATAGATATTGCTAGGTTTCTCTCCAGTGGGGTTGGATGGATCTTAGAGAGACATGTTGTCAGGTATAAATGTAAGAGTTGAACCATAAAGAAGGCTGAGCACTGAAGAATTGATGCTTCAAACTGTGGTGCTGGAGAAGACTCTTGAGAGTCCCTTGGACAGCAAGGAGATCAAACCAGTCAATTCTAAAGGAAATCAACTCTGAATGTACATTGGAACTGATATACATTGGACTGATGCTGAAGCTGAAGCTCCAATACTTTGGCACCTGATGCAAAGAGCCAACTCATTGGAAGATCATGATACTGGGAAAGATTGAGGGCAAGGGGAGAAAGGGGCAACAGAGGATATGATAGTTGGATGGCATCATCAACTCAATGGATGTAAGTTTGAGCATATCCCAGGAGATACTGAAGGACAGGGAAACCTGGTGTGCTGCAGTCCATGGGGTCTCAAAGAGTGGGATAAGACTTAGCAACTGAACATCAACAACATTGAGAGGAGGAAGCAGTTCTCAGTGGTTACAGAAAACTGCTCATGCTCTTAAGGATAATATAAATGCTGTGTTATCATTAGCATAAAGATGCATAGGCTGATCCACAAATAATATCTCTGTAATAACTCATAGGGGCCTCCCTGGTGGATCAGATGATAAAGGATCTGCCAGCAATGCAGGAGACCTGGGGTTGATCCCTGTGCTGGGAAGACCCCCCCCCCACCGCCCCGCCCCTGAAGAAGGGCATGGCAATCCACTCCAGTATTCTTGCCTGAAGAATTCCATGGACAGAGGAACCCATTGGGCTATAGTACATGAGGTCACAAAAAGTTGGACATGACTGAGCGACCTACACACAATCACTCATAGATCAATCTATCTGATATAGCCTCTATGGATCATCTGCAAATAAAAATGGGGGAAAGTACTATTTTTGCTAGCATCTGTGCATATAGCCAGAAAGCATTAAAATGCAAGATTTTTGTCTACCATCTTTTTCAGGTGCGAGATGAGTACGTAAAGTGGCTTAGGAGGATGAATAAAAAGACAGAGTCTGACAGCTACATCCTTTCCAGCTCTACCAGCCAAACCCACATGGTAAGATGATTTCCTCTCCTAGTCCATGCTGCTTCCTAATTTGAATTATTCTCTTCAAACCAGCCAGCAGTTGGGTCTGCCCCTCCCCCAACAATGTGACTGGACCACACATTGATTCTTGGTACAGGAACCTGTTAGCATCTCTGTCTCAGCTTACCGTGCAATATCTGATGCTGAGCATCTCTAGGGTGGGGTAAGAGCATACTTACCCACATATAATCTGCACAGTGAAAGATTTTGCTTTTCTGGGATTATTGGTTTCTGAGTGCATAGGCTTTCCCGGTGGCTTAGTGGTAAAGAACCTGCCTGCCAAAGCAGGAGATGCGGGTTAGATCCCTGGCTCAGGAAGATCCCCTGGAGAAGGAAATGGCAAACCACTCCAGTATCCTCACCTGGGAAATCCCATGGACACAGGAGACTGGCAGGCTATATAGTCCATGGGGTCCCAAAAGAGCCGGACACAATTTAGCAACTAAATAACAACAGCAATCTGAGTCCAAACCTTCGAGTTACAAAACGTGAATGAAACTCTTTCTTATTTATGTTATACTGTAACTAAGATATCCTTGTTCATGAGTTCCACAAGTTGCCAAACAGGTGTTTCACTGCTGGTATGCTCTGAGCCTTAACCAGGCCTGTGCTTTGTAAATCTTCAAAGAGGCCACAGAACTTGGGACTTGCCAAACTCTTTAGCCAGGATTTTTTTTTTTTCCTTCAGAAAACATCTTTACATTTTGTAGAACACTGGTGGGTTTTTTTTTTTTTAAGACATAATTTAAGGATTGTTGGCATAGGCAAAATAGTACTTGAAGAAAGTGATAGACATTACAAAACATTTTTCTTATTTTACTTGATAATGATGAAGGAAAATGAATGGAGGGATAAATAAGATGAGTTTAGGTGAGATGTAAGAGTATGAGACCTTGGTTTTAAACCTACTTCTGAAATTAATCTGGATGTGAATTTGAGGTCAGTCTCCTCATGGGTGAGTTAAGGGGGCCAGACTTCATCATTTTATGCTTACTTTCATATCCTCAACTTTCTGAGATACAAAAAACAAAGTTAAGTACATTAAGCCTGGAAGAAAAACACTCAGACTTGCCCAGGGATCCATGCTTCAATATGAATCTCATCTTTTTGTCAGGAAATTCTCATCAAATGATTTCAAAAATTATTTTCAGGAATATTTCAGCATTAATTATGTTTCTGTCTCTTCCACAAATTTACACATGGAGATGGAGAAGTCATCCAACATTTTGGAGAAAAGAAGCAATACTTCAGTCTGAATATGACAAGTTCTTCCATATCGTCCTCTCAATCACCCTGGAGAAAGGATTAGCCATATGACTCAATCATCCATGAGAACCGATTTATCCTACAGGAGAATTGTTGGCAGAATCTATGCTTAGGTTGAATAATATTTTGTGTAGTGTTGCAGTGTTATTTGCAAATAATTAAGAATACTGTTTTCAATTATTTTACACAGAGACATGTGGATCTTAAGTTGGGTGAGTTTCCAAATGTATATACATGCATTCGTTGTTGTTGTTTAGTTGCTAAGTTGTGTCCAACTCTTTGCAACCCCATGGACTGTAGCCTACCAGGCTCCTCCATCCATGGAATTTCCCAGGCAAGAATAATAGAGTGGATTGCCATTTCTTTCCCCAGGGAATCTTCCCAACCCAGTTTTGAACCCAAATCTCCTGCTTGTATGTCTATCAACTGTATCAATCAAATCAAGATATGGAGTATTTGCATTATTCCTGAAAGTTCCCACATAATCCTTTCAATCATTTATCCCCAGTCTTCTACCCCAGAAATAATTATTCTGATTTCTATAGCAACAGGTTAATTCTGTCAGTTCTTAAAACCCATATACATAGAATAATACACTATGTACTCCTGGTATTTGCATCTGCCATGTTTCTCTCATCATGATTTTAGAATTCATCCATTTCATGCATATGTTGCTAGTCTGTGCCTTTTTATTGCTAAGTACCATTTCACACTATTGTATATTACAATTTGTTTATCCATGCTCCTATTGATATCTATTTTAATTATTTCCATTTTTCTCCATGAATAAAGATGCTATGATCATTCTCATATAATATTTGTGTTTGTGTGTGTGTGTGGCCACATGTCTCATTTTTCTTGGGTAAATACCTTGGGTGTAATTGCTAGGTCATATGTTAATGATCCACTTTAAAAAGACAAAACTCTAAAATGTTTGCAATAGTTTACAATAACCCAGGAATATTGAAGAGTTTCACTTCCTCCACTTCCTGAACACCACTTGATATTATCAGTACTTTGATGTTTAGACATTTGCATGGGGAAAAGAGGTATTTCATTGTGGTTTTTAAAATGTTGAGCACCTTTTCTTGTGTTTCTTTTTCATTTGCATGTCACCTCTCATTAAACATTCAAGGATTGTTTGCAGGAATTGAGAATGTATGATGCATATGAGTCTTTGTCAGGTACATACATTCAGATCATTTTCATTTTCTTAACTGCAGTATAGTTGATTTTGTTGTTGTTATAGTCGCTCAGTTCTTTCTGACTCTGTGACCCCATGGACTATAGTCTGCCAGGCTCCTCTGTCCATGGGATTTCCCAGGCAAGAATACTGGAGTAGGTTGCCATTTCCTTCTCCAGGGGATCTTCCCAACCCAGAGATTGAACCCACGTCTCCTGTATTGGCAGGCAGATTTTTTAACACTGAGCCACGAGGGAATCCCCACTGTATAGCAAAGTGAGTATTTTTCCTGGACTGTGGATGGTGTCATCCTTTAGGTAGCATCTTTGCTCTGTTTTTAGCTCTTTCTGCAATGTGGATTTCATCCTAACAAGACAGCAGAGCTATTGACTTTGCAAACATTATAATGCAGTATCTCCTTGCTGTCCAAGGGATTCTCAAGCATCTTCTCCAGTACCACGATTCAAAAGCATCAGACACTGTTAGGATGATGATTTCAAGGAGTCTAGGAAAAGCCCCAGCCACATCTGGCTCTGGGTCTAACTCCTCTGAATCTAGCTCAACCTCCCATTGAGGCAGCAGCTGCCAGTGTACCAGGGGGAAGATCCACTCCAAGCTCACTTTAGAAGCATTCCCAACCAAAACAAATGGGCTCACATAGACAGTATATAGACACTCCAAACAAGGACTTGCCTTCAGGACTGGGAAAGGTTACTGTTTCAACCAATTTCACAGGGGCAAAGGGAGAAAGTGAAATACAATGAGAAGGCCGAGGAGTATGTTTCAAATGAAAGAACAAGATGAAACCTCCGGGGCTATCTTATGACCCTGCAATCCCACTCGTGGACATGATCAGAAAGGATCCTTGAACCCCAGGGTTCATTGAAGGTCTGTGTACAATAGCCAAGACATGCTGTTGTTGCTCAGTTGCCTAGTCATGTCCGACCCATTGCTACCCCATGAACTGCAGACATGGAAGCCAAGACATGGAAGCAACCTAAATGTCCATCAACAGAGGGGTGAATAAAGATGTGGTACATATATATAATGGAATATTACTCACCCATTAAAAATAATGAAATGCATTTGTAACAACCTGGATGGGTCTAGAGATTTTCATACTGAGTGAAGTAAGTCAGACAGAGAAGGAGAAATATCCTATGATATCCCTTATTTGTGGAATTGAGAGGGTAACAGGAAGGAAGGCCAGAGGTCCCCAAGTGGCAGGAGGAAATAAACTGCAAGTGGCAGACATTTTTTCCCTGTCTCTGTTGACAAAACCAGCTCTGCTAAAGACTAGCCTTTTTTTTTTTTTTTTTCCTCAAACCTTGGGCTTATAATGGCTCAACAAACCAAAGTTCAAGTCAATTATTTTATGGCTGGGGATGACATTGTGCCATTCTATCTCAAAAATGCATATTGTGGGAGAAGGGCCTGGTGGAACTCTCTCAGCCTGGAGGTGTTTTTTTAATCTGATTAGAAGCTCGCTAACAGACATAAAATGCCTCGCTTAAAACTCTTTCTGTCTCCTTCTGGTGTCTATGTCAAAAGCTTTCTCTATCTATATTATACTTTAATAAAACATTGCTATACAAAAAGCTCCAAGGAGTCAAGCCTTGTCTCTGACCCCGGATTGAAATCCTCTCCTCTGGAGGTCACAAATCCTGGTATAACACATGGCTTGGAGCAGCAAACACTCATCTTGGGGGCTCATCTGGGATCTTCAAGACAAGGTAAGGATGCTTGGAGTTCTAGTTTTTTGTTCTCCTAGTAAACATACTTTCTACAGTACTTTACTAACTCTATGGTGTGCCTGTGTGTGTGAAAGCAGCATGAATGAGATGTGTAGTTGGCCATGGAGCAATCGTTGTGCCCTGTTCTGCGGTTTTGTGGTGCCTCATAATGACCAAAGGCAGCCCCAAGGGAAGCCTTGTTGGAGGTTTATACTGACTTGCCAAGGCCAAGAGGCACCCAAAGTCCCTGCAAGGGGAGAGGCCAGAAATGGGTGAAGCGTGTGGACCAAACTTTCTTTCTTCAGTCACCTTTTCTGGTCTCTTTGACCATTTCACTACTGCCTGAGGAATTAGAAATACTAACCAAACATGTCAGAATGCAGACTTTCAAAGGACTTGGAATCCATGCTGTTGGTTGCTTTATCATGCACTACAGACAAGAGCATGTTCAGTAGCTAGGTGGAGCTCTAGCTCCCAGAAGGCCTCTCAGGCTAGAAGTCACTCTCTTAGCTGCCTGACTCAGGGACTAGTGACCTCAAAGCAAGGCTTTATCATGGCTGTGCCTCCGATCTATGTGGACGGGAGTCCTGCTGGTGACCGTGAGACTTCTGAGGACACAGATCAGGAGTCCCAGGATCTGGTGAGACTGGAAGTGCAATGGGCTTTTTCCTTTGGTAACACTAGCTCTTAGTGGACCAGAGGAGGCTCTCTGGTGAGTTTAGAAGGATTGGCCCCTAAGAGCTCAAGGAAAGAAATCACTTTTTCCTTACTGGCTAGCCCTTCACCACCCCTTTTGCTATCACATATACTGGTGTGGTGACACTCAGAAGGGACATCTTGAGTTTTGTGTTTGTCTTTTATGATTTACCAGTGCTACTGTGGTCAGGAATATACTCAGGACTATGTACAGGCATGCAGGAGATGGATGTTTCCCCTGGCAGTCTTAGCTTGGGAGGCACTCCAAAAGGCTACTCTCTTGAACCTTGGGTGGCATCAGAGGAGGAGCAGAAATCAGGTAGAGGTTTTAAAGGTAAGGAACTGGATATCAATCTGGGATGCCACTAGGTCTACCCCTGGTGCATCTCCATACTGCCTTGGTGGTAGAATGGGGAGGGACGGTAGTGGGACACCTGCATCAGTAAGAGACAGGTTAACTCCAGCCAGGGAAGGAAGTTTAGGTGGAAGACCTGTCTCCACCCCCACCTAGAGCAGAGAGGAACACCGCTGGTAGAAAAGGCTGCTGGATGCTGCTTTTTCTTTCTTACAAATGGGACCTAACAGTTCCAGCCTCACTCCTTTGAACTGCATCCTGAAAAACTGGGATAGATTCAACTCCCAGAGCTTAAAAAAGACTCACCTGATCTTCCTATGTGATACTGCATGGCCATGGTATCCATTGGAGGAAGGGGAACAGTGGCCGGTTGGAGCATCTTTAATTATAATGCTGTCTTGCAATTAGATCAGTTCTGTAGAAAACAAGGGAAATGGGTAGAAGTGGCATATGTGTTGCCTTTTTTTCTCTCTGCGAGACATGCCAGACTTATGTCCTAAGGGTATAGATTTGGGTGTGAAACCTTCAGCTCCCTCCTGTCCTCCTACTTTGCCCCCATACTGGGGGCTTCCAGCTGAGCAAACTGAAAGTCAGGGCACCCCTCAGGGGAGGGTTGCTTCTGTCTTGGTAGAAACTCAAACTGAATTTCAGACTGCTCCAGTCTCAGTAGCAGTTCAAACTGCTGTCTCAGTATAACCTCAGATGACTCTGGTTTCAACTGAAACTCAGACAATTGACGTAAAAGAAGCTCAGACAGCTAAAACTAAGAGTGACATACGGGATGAGATGGAGGACAGGAGACAAAGAGATATGGAAAAGCAGGCTTATCCAATCTATCCTTGGGATCATGTGTGAAGGGCAGCCAAAGAGGCTACTGCTGCTGCTACTAAGTCGCTTCAGTCGTGTCTGACTCTTTGCAACCCTATAGATGGCAGCCCACCAGGCTGAGGAAAAGCCAAACAAGAAGTTGCCTCTCCATGAAGCACCCACCAGGAAAAAGAATCAATCTATCAGAGTTAATGAGCCTTTTTCTTATCAAGAAATACAAAGAATCAAGGAAGACCTGGGAGACTATTTAGAGGACCCAGAAAAATACATTAGAGACTTTAAGGGTGTTACTCTGCTTTATTACCTTACTTGAAAGGATGTGATGTATATCCTGGGGCAGATGCTAACTCCTGACTCAAAAACTTGAGTTTTGGAGAAAGCTATTGAGTTGTAGAGATGAATGGCTTGGTAATGAATTAGCAGAAAAGAGGTAAGATGAGATAGCCACCCTCCCTACTGGAAATTAGGTGGTCCCAACTATAGAACCAGACTGGCTGCCATATGACCCAGCAATCCCACTGCTGGACATACACACCAAGGAAACCAGAATCAAAAGAGAAACATGTATCCCAATGTTCATCACAGCACTGTTTATAATAGCCAGGACATGGAAGCAACCTAGATGTCCATCAGCAGATGAATGGATAAGAAAGCTGCAGTACATATACACAATGGAGTATTACTCAGCCATTAAAAAGAATACATTTGAATCAGTTCTAATGAAGTGGATGAAACTGGAGCCGATTATACAGAGTGAAGTAAGCCAAAAAGAAAAACACCAATACGGTATATTAAATGGACAGTGGAAAAGTTGGCTTAAAGCTCAACATTCAGAAAATGAAGATCATGACATCTGGTCCCATCACTTCATGGCAAATAGATGGGGAAACAGTGGAAACAGTGTTAGACTTTATTTTGGGGGCCTTGGAAGAAAAGTTGTGTCCAACCTAGATAGCGTATTCAAAAGCAGAGACATTACTTTGCCGACTAAGGTCCGTCTAGTCAAGGCTATGGTTTTTCCTGTGGTCATGTATGGATGTGAGAGTTGGACTGTGGAGAAGGCTGAGCGCCGAAGAATTGATGCTTTTGAACTGTGGTGTTGGAGAAGACTCTTGAGAGTCCCTTGGACTGCAAGGAGATCCAACCAGTCCATTCTGAAGGAGATCAACCCTGGGATTTCTTTGGAAGGAATGANTTTGAAGTGTGGTGTTGGAGAAGACTCTTGAGAGTCCCTTGGACTGCAAGGAGATCCAACCAGTCCATTCTGAAGGAGATCAGCCCTGGGATTTCTTTGGAAGGAATGATGCTGAAGCTGAAACTCCAGTACTTTGGCCACCTCATGCAAAGAGTTGACTCATTGGAAAAGACTCTGATGCTGGGAGGGATTGGGGGCAGGAGGAGAAGGGGACGACCGAGGATGAGATGGCTGGATGGCATCACTGACTCGATGGACGTGAGTCTGAGTGAACTCTGAGAGATGGTAATGAACAGGGAGGCCTGGCGTGCTGCAATTCATGGGGTCACAAAGAGTCAGACACGACTGAGTGACTGAACTGAATACCATAACAAACTACTTGTGGAATCTTCATTCCTGACCAGAGATCAAGCCCTGAGCCTTTGGAGTGGAAGCACGGACTCCAAGACCCTAGACCCTAAGTATCAAATAGTGAGAACTCACACAAAGGAAACCACTTGAATACAAGACCCAGCATCACCCAACCACTGCACCCTGTGCAGGATGCCTCAGCTAAACAACAAACAAAACAAAAATACAAACCCAATCATCAGCAGACAAGATTACCACCTCATTCAGCCTTGCCCATCAGAGGAAAAACAAACAAACAAACAAACAAAAAACTCAGCACACATCTCACCCTATCTCAGTTCCCCAACCAGGGATGGAACCCATATCCCTTGCAGTGGAAGCCTGGAAACCTAACCACTGGACTTCCAGTTAAGTCCCCTCTCATAGCTCTTTAGTTTTTTAATCATTTTACTTGAAAAGAGAAAACATAAATAGAGAAAACCAGGTTAATGACCAACCAAATGTATACAGCAAGGAGCCAGAGCATGTGGGCACATCCACATATATTTGTTGACTGATGAAGAGAGGAAAACTACTGGTAGAATTCAGGGCAGGTTTCCAAGCTTCCCAGATGTAGAGAGACTGAAGGGTCAGCTAACTCCACATTCTGCAGAAGGGGAAGCAGTGGACCAGAAAGATAAATGATTATGCTCAAACTTGCAAGGCTAGTTGCTCATAAGAGCCAGCCAGGGTCCTGGATTTCAGGGTTGGCCACACCATACAAGACCAACATTAGGAGGGCAGAAACCAAAGGGAAGAAACAATTCAACCTTCTTCAAGGAAAGAATTCAACTTTCCCTGAAGCCTGGGAAAAGGAGACCTCAAACACAATAAGTTAAAAAAAAAAAAAAAGAAAAGGCAGAGAAATACTGCACAAACGAAGCAACAAACTAGAAACACAGAAGTCCAAATAAGTGAAGAGAAAATAGGCAAACTACCTGAAAAAGAATTCAGAATAATGATAGTAAAGATGATTAAAAAAAAAAACCTTGAAAACAAAATGGAGAAAATGCAAGAATTAATTAACAAAGACCTAGAAGAATGAAAGAATAAGCATACAGAGACAAACAGCACAATTACTGAAATTAAAAATACTATATAAGGAATCAATAGCAGAATATCTGAAAGCAGAAGAATAAATCAGTGTGCTGGAAGATAAAATGGTGGAAATAACTTCTGAAAAGCAGAATAAAGTAAAAAGAATGAAAAGAACTGAGGACAGTCTCAGAGACCTCTGGGACCATATCAAACACACCAACATTTGAATTAAAGGGGTCCCAGAAGAAGAAGAGAAAAACAAAGGATATGAGAAAATTTTTGAAGAGATTATAGTTGAAAATTTCCCCAACATGGAAAAGGATATAGTCAATCAAGTCCAAGAGGCACAAAGAGTCCCATATGGGATAACCCAAGGAGAAACACACCAAGACACATACTAATCAAACTAACAAAGATTAAACACAAAGAAAGAATACTAAAAGCAGCAAGGGAGAAGCAACAAGTAACATATAAGGAAAATCCCATATGCTTAACAGCTGATCTTTCAGCAGAAACTCTGCAGGCCAGAAGGAAATGGTAGGATATATTTAAACTACTGAAAGGGGAAAAGCTACAACCAAGATTGCTATACCTACCAAGGATCTCATCAAAATTGATGGAGAAATAAAAAGCTTTTCAGACAAGCAAAAGTCAAGAGAATTCAGTACCATCAAACCAGCTTTACAACAAATGTTAAAGGGACTTATATAGTCAAGAAATACAAGAGAAGAAAAAAGATCTACAAAATCAACCCCAAACAATTAAGAAAATGGCAATAGGAACATATATATCAGTAATTATTTTAAATGTAAATGTACTAAATGTTCCAACCAAAAGACACAAACTGGCTGAATGGATACAAAAACAAGACCCATATATATGCTGTCTACAAGGAACCCACTTCAGACCTCAAGACACATATAGACTGAAAGTGAGAGGATGGAAAAATATATCCCATGCAAATGGGAAGCAAAAGAAAGCTGGAGTAGCAATCCTCAAAATAGACATTAAAATAAAGAATATTACAAGAGATAAGGAAGTTCACTACATAATGATCAAGAGATCAATCCAAGAGGAAGACAGAGCAATTAGAAATATCTATGCACCTAACATAGGAGCACCTCAATACATAAGACAAACACTAACAGACATAAAAGGAGAAATTGACAGTAACACAATAATAGGAGGAGACTTTAGTCCACTCATCAATAGACAGATCATCAAAACAGAATTAATACAGAAACACAAGTCTAAAATGATAGATTAGATGAGCTGGATCTCATTGCTATCTTCAGGACATTCCATCCAAATGTAGAAGAATACACCTTCTTCTCAAGTGCACATGGAATATTCTCCAGGAGAGACCATACCATGGGTCATCAATCAAGCCTCAGTAAATTTAAGAAAATTGAAATTATATCAAGCATCTTCTCTGTCCACGATGCTATGAGACTAGATATCAATTACAAGAAAAAAAGTGTAAGAAACATAAATGCATGGAGATTAAACAACACATTTCTAAATAACCAACAGGTTACTGAAGAAATCGAAAGGGAAATTTAAAAATTTCTAGAAACAAATGACAATGAAAACACAACAACTCAAAACCTATGGGATGCTTCAAAAGCAGTCCTAATGAGGAAGTTTATAGCAATACAATCCTACCTCAAGAAACAAGAAAAACTTTAAATAGACGACCTAACTTTACACTTAAAACAACTGGAAAAAGAAAGAGAACAACAACAGAAGAAAAAAAAAAAAAACCACCAAAATTAGTAGAAGGAAAGAAACCATAAAGATCCAAGCAGAAATAAATGAAAAAAGATGAAAGAAACAATAGTAAAGACTAATAAAACTAAAAGCTGGTTATTTGAGAAGATAAACAAAATTGACAGACCTTTAGCCAGACTCATCAAGAAAGAAAGAGAAAAATCAAGTCAACAAAATTAGAAATTAAAAAGGAGAGGTTACAATAGACAATGTAGAAATACAAAGGATTATAAAAGGCAATTATGAACAACTATATGGCAATAAAATAAATAACCTGGAAGAAATGGACAAATTCTTAGAAAAGTTCAATCTTCCAAGACTGAACCAGGAAGAAATAGAAAAATTATGAACAACCCAATTACAAGCACTGAAATTGAAGCTGTGATCAAAAATCTCCCCCAAAACAAAGACCCAGGACCAGACAGCTTCACAGGAGAATTCTATCAAACATTTAGAGAAGAGATAATTGCCCATCCTTCTAAAACTCTTTCAAAATTGCAGAGGAAGGAACACTTCCAAACTCATTCCACAAGGCCACCATCACCCTGATACCAAAACCAGACAAAGACAACACAAAAAAGAAAACTGTAGGCCAATATCACTGATGAACATAGATGCAAAAATCATCAGTAAAATTTTGGCAAATAGAATTCAGCTCATACACCATGATCAAGTTGGGTTTATTCCAGGGATGCAAGGATTCTTCAATATACACAAATAAATCAATGTGATATGCCACATTAATAGATTGAAAAATAAAAACCATATGATAATCTCAATAGATGCCAGAAAAGCCTTTGACATTTATGATTAAAACTCTTCAAAAAATGGGCATAGAAGGAACCTGCCTCAACATAGCAAAGGCCATATATGAAAAACCTTCAGCAAACATTATTCTCAATGGTGAAAAACTGAAAGCATTCCCCTAAGATCAGAAACAAAACAAGGGTGTCCACTTTTACCACTATTACTCAACATAGTTCTGGAAGTCCTAGCTAAAACAATCAGAGAAGAAAAAGAAATAAAAGGAATCCACATTGGAAAAGACGAAGTAAAGCTCTCACTGTTTGCAAATGAGATGATACTATACATAGAAAACCCTAAAGAGAGTGTCAGAAAATTACTAGAGCTAATCAGTGAATTCAGCAAAGTTGCAGGAGAGAGAAATGGCAACCCATTGCAGTATTCTTGCCTAGAGAATCCTGTGGACGGAGGAGCCTGGTGGGCTGCTGTCCATAGGGTCGCACAGAGTCAAACATGACTGAAGCAACTTAGCATGCATGTATGCATTGGAGAAGGAAATGGCAACCCACTCCAGTATTCTTGCCTGGAGAATCCCAGGGACAGAGGAGCCTGGTGGGCTGGGGTCTATGGGGCCGCACACAATCGGACACGACTGAAGTGACTTAGCAGCAGCAGCAACAGGATACAAAGTCAATACACAGAAGTCACTTGCATTTCTATATACTAACAATGAATATATTGGAAAGAGAAATTAAGGAATCAATCCCACTCACCACTGAAACAAGAAGAATTAAATATCTAGGAATAAACTTACCTAAGGAAACAAAAGAACTGTACACATAAAATTATAAGACACTAATGAAAACAACCAAAGATGACATAAAGAGATGGAGAGATATTCCATGTTCCTGGGTAGGAAGAATCAATGTTGTGAGAATGACTATGCTATCAAATGCAATATACAGATTCAGTGTGATCCCTTATCAACTTACCAATGGCATTTTTCATAAAACTAGAACAAAAAATTTTCACAATTCATATGGAAACACAAAAGATCCCGAATAGCCAAAGCAGTCTTGAGAAAGAAGAATGAAGCTGGAGGAATCAACCTTCCTGACTTCAAATTATACTGCAAAGCTACAGTCATAAAGACAGTATGGTACTGGCGCAAAAATAGAAATATAGACCAATGGAACAAGATAGAAAGCCCAGAAATAAACCCATACACCTATGGGTATCTGGTTTTTTACAAAAGAGGCAAGAATATACAATGAGGCAAAGAGAGCCTCTTCAATAAATTGTGCTGGGAAAATTGGACAGTTACATGTAAAAGAATAAAATTAGAGTATCTCCTAACACCATTTGCAAAGATAAACTCAAAATGGATTAAAGACCTAAATGTAAGACCAGAAACTATAAAACTCTTAGAGGAAAACATAGGCAGAACAATCAATGACAAAAATCAAAGCAAGATCCTCTATGATCCACCTCCTAGAGTAACAGAAATAAAAACAAAAGTAAACAAGTGGGACCTGATTAAAAATAAAGTTTTTGCACAGCAGAGGAAACTATAAACAAAGTGAAAAGAAAACCCTCAGAATGGGAGAAAATAATAGCAAATGAAACAACTAACAAAGGATTGCTGCTAAGTCACTTCAGTCGTGTCCTACTCTGTGCGACCCCATAGATGGCAGCCCACCAGGCTCCCCCGTCCCTGGGATTCTCCAGGCAAGAACACTGGAGTGGGTTGCCGTTTCCTTCTCCAATGCATGAAAGTGAAAAGTGAAAGTGAAGTCGCTCAGTCATGTACGACTCTCAGCGACCCCATGGACTGCAACTTTCCAGGCTCCTCCATCCATGGGATTTTCCAGGCAAGAGTACTGGAGTGAGGATTAATTTCCAAAATATACAAGCAGCTCATACAACTCAATATCAGAAAAACAAACAACCCAATCAAAAAGTGAGAAAAAGACTTAAACAGACATTTCTCCAAAGAAGACATACA
This sequence comes from Cephalophus harveyi, assembly GCA_006410635.1. Taxonomy (NCBI): domain Eukaryota; kingdom Metazoa; phylum Chordata; class Mammalia; order Artiodactyla; family Bovidae; genus Cephalophus; species Cephalophus harveyi. Next base: position 56,091 of record SJYT01024695.1, read on the forward strand.
GATGGCTAACAAACACATGAAAAGATGTTCAACATCGCTCATTATTAGAGAAATGCAAATCAAAACTACAATGAGATATCACCTCATATCAGTCAGAATGGCCATCACCAAAAAGTCTACAAACAATAAATGCTGGAGAGGATGTGGAGAAAGGGGAATGCTCTTGCATTGTTGGTGGGAATGTAGATTGATACAGGCGCTATGGAAGCCGGTATGGAGATTCCTGGAAAAACTAGGAATAAAACCACTATAATCCAGCAATCCCACACCTAGGCATATACCCTGAGGAAACCAAAATTGAAAAAGACACATGTATCCCATTGTTCATTGCAGCACTGTTTACAATAGCTAGAACTGGAAGCAACCTAGATGTCCATCGACAGATGAGTGGATAAAGAAGTTGTGGTACATATACGCAGTGGAATATTACTCAGCCATAAAAAGGAATGCATTTGAGTCAGTTATAATGAGGTAGGTGAAGCTAGAACCTATTATACAGAGTGAGTGAGTCAGAAAGAGAAGTATCATATTCTAACGCATATATATGTAATCTAGATGGAGAAACAGGCATAGAGAATAGGCTTATGGACATGGGAAGAGGGGAGAAGAGAATGAGATGTATGGAAAGAGTAACATGGAAACTTACATTACCATATGTAAAATAGACAAAGGGAATTTGCTCTATGTCTCAGGGAACTCAAACAGGTGCTCCGTATCAACCTATAGGAGTGAGATGGGGAGGGGGATGGGAGGGAGGTTCAAAAGAGAAAGAATATATGTATACCTATGGCTGATTCATGCTGAGGTTTGACAGAAAAGAGCAAAATTCTGTAAAGCAATCATCCTTCAATAAAAGATAAATTAATTTAAAAAAATAACCAAACACACATTCATCCTTTGTTTGCACCCTCAGTTCTGCTAGTACCACAGGGAGCAAATGGGGGAAGTGGGTTTTTGCAGCAACATGCATCAGGGTGCCACCCTAACAGAACTAAACAATCTAGCCTGGGAAAAAAAAACCTCAACAGTATCTAGGAAGCAAGTATTGCAACCAGATAGCTCATAATTAAAGCACCCCATTTCTCGGTGCAGGTCATTTAAGAAATGTGAGAGAAACAATAAATGTTGGTGTAAAAACTTTGGAAAATTATTTGGCCACATCTACTGTATCTCTTTCAGGATTTGAAATAGCTCAACTGGAATTCCATCACCTCCACTAGCTTTGTTCGTAGTGATGCTTTCTAAGGCTGACTTGACTTCACATTCCAGGATGTCTGGCTCTAGATGAGTGATCACACCATCGTGATTATCTTGGTCATGAAGATCACTTTTGTACAGTTCTTCTGTGTATTCCTGCCACCTCTTCTTAATATCTTCTGCTTCTGTTAGGTCCATACCATTTCTGTCCTTTATTGAGCCCATCTTTGCATAAAATGTTCCCTTGGTATCTCTAATTTTCTTGAAGAGATCTCTAGTCTTTCCCATTCTGTTGTTTTCCTCTATTTCTTTGCTGGTGTTGGAGAAGACTCTTGAGAGTCCCTTGGACTGCAAGGAGATCCAACCAGTCCATTCTGAAGGAGATCAGCCCTGGGATTTCTTTGGAAGGAATGATGCTAAAGCTGAAACTCCAGTACTTTGGCCACCTCATGCAAAGAGTTGACTCATTGGAAAAGACTCTGATGCTGGGAGGGACTGGGGTCAGGAGGAGAAGGGGATGACAGAGGATGAGATGGCTGGATGGCATCACTGACTCGATGGGCGTGAGTCTGAGTGAACTCCAGGAGTTGGTGGTGGAAAGGGAGGCCTGGCGTGCTGTGATTCATGGGGTCGCAAAGAGTCGGACATGACTGAGCTACTGAACTGAACTGAACTGTATCTCTGTAATCTTTATCCCTATCGATAGTTATCTATGTATACTTTTTGCTGTATGTTGTGTGATTTCACTCCTAGGCATATTCCCAAGAGAAATGAGTGCCCATATACACCAATAGATATGTATGGATAAATAGATTAGGGTATATTCATGGAATGGAATCCTATATACCAATGAAAAAGGACAAAACACAGCAACATGCCCTGACATGGATAAATCTAATAGACAACAATTAACAAAAGAAGAGCAATTGAAGAGACAATAGATGGTATGAGTCCATTTATAAAAAGTTCAAGAACAGGCAAAAATAATGTTTTTGGTGGAAATCAGGAGATGGGTTAATTCCAGGGTTGGGAGGATGGTAGTGACCAGAAGGGGCATTAGAGAATATTCTGAGGGGCTGAAAAGATTTCCATGTCTTGATTGGCCTGCCCCTGGAGAGGGGAGAACACTTCCTGAGACACTAGCTCACTATACTCCCTCTTTGCCTGACAAAGAATAAATCCACTCTTTATTTCTCCTTCAAAACTCCGTCTCCATATCTCATTTAAGCATTGTGTACAGAGAACCAATATTTTGGCATCAATGATGATCTTACAAGTGCACACTAATCTACAAACTCATCGAGTTGTATATATTCATTATGCAAGGCATTTTTGTATGTAAAAAAATTAATTATAAGAAAAGAAGATAGAAATAGCCTTCTATGAATGAAAGGTATTGATCTGGTCTCTGATGGAAGGAAGTAAGATTCAGGTGGAGAATATAGCATGATCAAGTTGTTGTTGGGCATATGTTGGGGCCGAGAGGTGAATGCAGAGAGAAGGGCCATAGTGGGACATTCAGCATCTCACAAACTTGGGCCTCCATCTGGAAGAGATCAGCTCAGTGATTTGATAACTTCATCTTTGTAGGGCTTGACTGAAAAGCAGCCTCTAAGTAAAAGCTAATGTGCAGACATCATATTTCTTAGAAAAGCAGAGGAAAAGAGACTTCCTCCTTCTGATTCCTCCCCACCCTTCCCCCCAAATTTGCAAGTTTATTTTGGTCAGAAATATCATATCAGAATGGAAACTAACACCCTGATATTCCTGGCCCTGTTTGGACTTTGAACTTTCAACCTGGCAGGGTTGTTGGTCCATGAACTAAATTATGAATATTAGCCCTGATGCCCACTTACTCATCATGCTCCTTTATGTGTCAAGATTTAATTAATCTCTCCAGAATCATCTGAAATCACATATCCTTCAAGAAACCACTTATTGTGGATTATCAAAAACACTTAATTGAAAAGATACACCCTAAAGGTGCTATGTACCCTAAAGTTCATAGCATTGTTGACTATTGCTAAGATATGGAAGTAACTTGAGTGTCCATCAACAGAGGAATACAAAAAAGATGTAGTGTGTATGTGTGTGTATACACACACACACACACATATATATTGTGGTTGTTCAGTTGCTCAGTCTTGTCTGATTCTTTGCAATCCCATGGACTGCAGCATACCAGGTTTCCCTGGCCATCACCATCTCCTGAAGCTTGCTCAAACTCATATCCATTGAGTTGGTGATGCCATCCAACCATCTCATCTTCTGTCATCCCCTTCTCCTCCTGCCCCCAATCTTTCCAAGCATCAGGGTCTTTTCAAATGAGTCAGATATCCGCATCAGGTGGCCAAAGTATTGGAGTTTCAGCTTCAACATCACTCCTTCCAATGAACACCCAGGACTGATTTCCTTTAGGATGGACTGGTTAGATCTCCTTGCAGTCCAAGAGTCTTCTCTAGAGTCTTCTCCAACACCACAGTTCAAAAACATCAATTCTTCAGTGCGCTGCTTTCTTTATAGTCCAACTATCACATCCATACATGACTACTGGAAAAAAAACATAGCTTCGACTATATGGACTTTGGTCAGAAGAGTAACGTCTCTGATTTTTAATATCCTATCTGGGTCTGTCATAGCTTTTCTTCCAAGAAGCAAGCGTCTTTTAATTTCATGGCTGCAGTCACCATCTGTAGTAATTTTGGAGACCAAAAAAATAAAATCTGTCATTGCTTCCCCATTTATGTGTCATGAAGTGATGGGACCAGATGCCATGATCTTCATTTTTTTTCATTTAAATTTATTTATTTTAATTGGAAGCTAATTACTTTACAATATTGTATTGGTTCTGCCACACATCAACATGAATCCACCATGGGCATACACTTGTTCCCCATCCTGAACCCCCCTCCCACCTCCCTTCCCGTACCCTGCCTCTGGGTCATCCCAGTGCACCCGCCCCAAGCATCCTGTATTGAACCTGGACTGGCGATTCATTTCTTATATGATATTATACATGTTTCCATGCCATTCCCCCAAATCATCCCACCCTCTCTCTCTCCCACAGAGTCCAAAAGACTGTTCTATACATCTGTGTCTCTTTTGCTGTCTCACATACAGGGTTACCATCTTTCTTAATTCCATGATCTTCATGTTTTGAATGTTGAGCTTTAAACCAGCTTTTTCACTCTCCTGTTTCACTTTTATCAAGAGGTTCTTTAGTTTCTCTTCACTTTCTGCCATAGGGTGGTGTCATCTGCATATCTGAGGTTACTGATATCTCTCCTGGCAATCTTGATTCCAGCTTGTGCTTCATCCAGCCCAGTGTTTCTCATGATGTACTCTGCTTTGAAGTTAAATAAGCTGGGTGACAATATACAGCCTTGACGTATATCTTTCCAATTTGCAACCAGTTCATTGTTCCATATCTGGACCTAACTGTTGCTTCTTGACCTGCATACAGGTTTCTCAAGAGGCTGGTCAGGTGCTTTGGTATTCCCATCTCTTTAAGAATTTCCCACAGTTTGTTCGATCCACACAGTCAAAGGATTTAGCCAAGTCAATAAAGCAGAAGTAGATGTTTTTCTGGAATTCTCTTGTTTTTTATATGATCCAACAGATCCTGGCAACTTGATCTCTGATTCCTCTGCCTTTTCTAAATCCAGTTTGATCATCTGGAAGTTCTCAGTTCGTATACTGTTGAAGCCTAGCTTTGAGAATTTTGAGAACTACTTTACTAGCTCGTGAGATGTGTGCAATTGTGCAGTAGTTTGAGCATTCTTTGACATTCCCAAAGGAAGAAAACTGACCTTTTCCAGTCCTGTGACCACTGCTGAGTTTTCCAAATTTGCTGGCATATTGAGTGCAGCACTTTCACAGCACCATCTTTCAGGATTTGAAATAGCTCAGCTGGAATTCTATCACCTCCACTAGCTTTGTTTGTAGTGATGCTTCCTAAGGCCCACTTGACTTTGCTCCATGATGTCCGGCTCTAGGGGAGTCATCACACCATCATTGTTATCTGGGTCTTGAAGATCTTTTTTGTATAGTTCTTCTGTGTATTCTTGCCACATGTTCTTAATAGCTTCTGCTTCTCTTAGGTCCGTACCATTTCTGTCCTTTATTGTGCCCATCTTTGCATGAAATGTTCCCTTGGTATCTCTAAATTTCTTGAAGAGATCTCTAGTCTTTCCCATTCTATTGTTTTCCTCTATTTCTTTGTAATGATCACTTAGGAAGGCTTTCTTATCTCCCCTGCATGGATATCTTTCCTTTTCTCATTTACCTTTCACTTCTCTTCTTATTGCAGCTATTTGTAAGGCCTCTTCAGACAACCATTTTGCCTTTTGCATTTCTTTTTCTTGGGGAAGATTTCGATCACCACCTCCTGTACAATTTTACAAACCTCCATCTATAGTTCTTCAGGCACTCTATTAGATCTAATTTCTTGAATCTATTTATAACTTCCACTGTGTAATCATAAGGGATTTGATTTAGGTGATAGCTGAATGGCCTAGTGGTTTTCCCCTTTTTTCTTCAATTTGGTAATAAAGAGTTCATGATCTGAGTCACAGTCAGCTTCCAGTCTTTTTTTTTTTTTTCTCGCTGATTGTATAGAGCTTCTCCATCATTGGCTGCAAAGAATATAATCAATCTGATTTCAGTATTGACCATCTGGTGATGTCCATATGTAGAGTTGTTCCTTGTGTTGTTGGAGGGTGTATATACACACAAACAAACAGTGCAATGCTACTAAACCATAGCAAAGAATGAAAATTTGCCATTTGCTGCAACATGGATGTACGTGGAGGGCATTAGGCTAAGTGAAATAAGTCAGACACAGAAAGACAAAAACTGTATGATATCACTTAGAGGCGGGATCTAAGAAATACAAGAAATGGGTGAATATATATAACAAAAAAGAAACTGCCTCACAGATGTAGAGTATAAACTACTGGTTACCAGTGGGGAGGAAGAGAAACGTTAGGATGGGGGAGTGGGAGGTGAGACAGTGTTTTGCCTATCACATTTGGGGGGTGGTACTTCTAGCACCTAGTGGGTGGAGTTTACAGCTGGCTCCTACAGCAAAGAATAACCCAACTCCAATGTCAATAATCCCAAGATACAGAAAAAATTATGCAGAGTTTAATTAAAATTTTCTAACATTAGTAGGAGCTCTGAGCATAGAGATTAGATGTAGCTTTTATTTTATTCTTTTTTAAATCCAGGTTTTCTAAGATTTCTATAAGAAATGTACTTTAAGATTTTTTAACATCACTTTATTATGAAAACTTGTCAAACTGCAAGAATTTTACAGTGAATGTCCATGTACCTGAGAGAGGCTGGGACCTGGGACCGTTTGTTGCAGTGGCTCCACCTAGACAAACACCTCCCTGAACAACAAAATGCAAAGAAACTATAGGGGACTAAAAATAACTTCACACTTTCACAGCTGGAGGCAAATTATAAACCAATTGCCATTTCTGGTGTGGGAGCAAACTGAGGGTCCTGCACATGGACCTGCAATCTTCAGCGAATGTTTTACTTGTGTTTACAGTGTATCTCCATGTCTGCATTGCCCTCTCCTTTCATGGGCTATGGTCCATGGGGTCACAAACAGTTAGACACGACTGAATCACTGCAGATGGTGATTGCAGCCATGTAATGAAAAGACGCTTACTCCTTGGAAGGAAAGTTGTGACCAACCTAGATAGCATATTCAAAAGCAGAGACATTACTTTGCCAACAAAGGTCCGTCTAGTCAAGGCTATGGTTTTTCCAGTGGTCATGTATGGATGTGAGAGTTGGACTGTGAAGAAAGCTGAGCACCGAAGAATTGATGCTTTTGAACTGTGGTGTTGGAGAAGACTCTTGAGAGTCCCTTGGACTGCAAGGAGGTCCAACCAGTCCATCCTAAAGGAGATCAGCCCTGGGTGTTCATTGGAAGGACTGACGCTGTAACTGAAACTCCAGTACTTTGGCCACCTCATGCGAAGAGTTGACTCATTGGAAAAGACTCTGACGCTGGGAGGGATTGGGGGCAGGAGGAGAAGGGGATGAGAGAGGATGAGATGCCTGGATGGCATCACCAACTTGATGGACGTGAGTCTGAGTGAACTCCGGGAATTGGTGATGGACAGGGAGGCCTGGCGTGCTGCGATTCATGGGGTCGCAAAGAGTCAGACACGACTAAGCGACTGAACTGAATCGACTGAACTGAACCACTAATGCATTCACATTCACATTCATTAGTTCATCTTGGTTTTTTTTTTTTTTTAATGAATCTCAGAGTAAGTTGAAGCCTTCAGTAAACTGTCTCTGTTTCTGTATTTAAAAAGAAAAAAGAAAAAAATTGCTATTCTCTTCATTTGCACGTTACAATACTAGAAGACCATCCCATAGTAGCTGTTACAAAACCCCCAGTTCTCCCCGAGAAACACCAGGGAAAGATAAAAGACGATGTAAGTTCCTATTTTTGGTTTCATTTTGTCATGATGGCTCAAAGTCTCTTTTTGCCTTGGAGTGGTAAGTCTTTAAAATATTTTATTCTTTTAAGAAAAGCAAATATTGTGTATTAATACATGTATATGGAATCTAGGGAAAAAAAAGGTACTGATGAACCTCTTTGCAGGGCAGGAATAGAGACACAGACGAAGAGAATGCACTTGTGGACACAGCACAGGGAGGTGGGGGCAAGAAGAAGGTGTGATGAATTGAGAGAGTAGCATTGAAACATACATTATCATGTGTAAAATAGATAGCTAATGTGGAGTTGTTATATAACATAGAGAGTGCAACTCAGTGCTCTGTGACAACTTTGAGGGGTAGACTGGTGGGGAGTAGTGGGGGTGAGGTTCAAGAGACAGGTGACATATGTATACTTATGGCTGACTCACCTTATTGTATGGCTGAAACCAACCCAACATCATAAAGCAATTATCTTAAACAGACATAGAGAATAGACATACAGACATGGGAAGAGGGGAGGAAAGGGTGAGATGTATGGAAAGAGAAACATGTAAACTTATATTACCATATGTAAAACAGATAGCCAACAGGAATTTGCTGTATGGCTCAGGAAACTTTAACAGGAACTCTGTATCAACCTAGAGGGGTAGGATTTGGAGGGGGTTTCAGAAGGGAGGGGATATATGTATACCTATTGATTTATGTTCCTTCAAATAAAAAAAGTATTTTATTTTTAAAAAGCAATTACCCTCAAATTAAAAATAAATTTTAAAATAAATAAAAAATGTTTAATATTATTCTCTTTAAGTAGAAATACCAAGGACACTTCAACTCTCATACTCTATCTTGTTTTCAATGTTGTGGCTTGGACAGAGGGCATCCATGTGGTTTGCTCTTTTATTAATTTTTTGTCTGTTTGTTTGTTTTGGTTTGGGTTTTTTTTTTTCAATTTTTTATGAATTATTTTTATTGCTTCAAAT
>SJYT01024695.1:69290-104181 GCA_006410635.1 Cephalophus harveyi
CATCTCTTGTTTGACCACTTCCAATTTGCCTTGATTCATGGACCTGACATTCCAGGTTCCTATGCAGTATTGCTCTTTACAGCATCGGATCTTGCTTCTATCACCAGTCACATGCACAACTGGGTATTGTTTTCGCTTTGGCTCCATCCCTTCATTCTTTCTGGACTTATTGCTCCACTGATCTCCAGTAGCATATTGGGCACCTAATGACCTGGGGAGTTCCTCAGATATATTGCTAAGTATTTTATTCTTTTCATTGCAATGGTGAAAGGAATTGTTTCCTCAATTTCTCTTTCTGATTTCTCTTTGTTACTGTATAGGAATGCAAGGGATTTCTGTGTGCTGATTTTATATCCTGCAACTTTACTATATTCATTGATTAGCTCTACTAATTTTCTAGTGGAGTCTTTAGGGTTTTCTATGTAGAGGATCATGTCATCTGCAAACAGTGAGAGTTTTATTTCTTCTTTTCCAATATCTGGATTCCTTTTATTTCTTTTTCTGCTCTGATTGCTGTGGCCAAAACTTCCAAAACTATGTTGAATAGTAGTGGTGAGAGTGGGCACCCTTGTCTTGCTCCTGACTTTAGGGGAAATGCTTTCAACTTTTCATCATTGAGGATAATGTTTACTGTGGGTTTGTCATATATAGCTTTTATTATGTTGAGGTGTGATCCTTCTATTCCTGCTTTCTGGAGAGTTTTTATCATAAATGGATATTGAATTTTGTCAAAGGCTTTCTCTGCATCTATTGAGATAATCATATGGCTTTTATTTTTCAATTTGTCAATGTGGTGTATTATATTGATTGATTTGCGGATATTGAAGAATTTTGTTAAGGATCTTTGCATCTATGTTCTTCAGTGATATTGGCCTGTAGTTTTCTTTTTTGTGGCATCTTTGTCAGATTTGGGTATTAGGGTGATGGTGGCCTCATAGAACGAGTTTGGAAGTTTACCTTCCTCTGCAGTTTTCTGGAAGAGTTTGAGTAGGATAGGTGTTAGCTCTTCTCTACATTTTTGGTAGAATTCAGCTGTGAAGCCGTCTGGACCTGGGCTTTTGTTTGTTGGAAGATTTCTGATTACAGCTTCAATTTCTGTGCTTGTGATGGGTCTGTTAAGATTTTCTATTTCTTCCTGGTTCAATTTTGGAAAGTTGTACTTTTCTATGAATTGTCCATTGCTTCCAAGTTGTCCATTTTATTTTCATATAGTTGCTGATAATAGTCTCTTATGATCCTTTGTATTTCTGTGTTGTCTGTTGTGATCTCTCCATTTTCATTTCTGATTTTGTTGATTTTTCTCCCTTTGTTCCTTTTGAGTCTGGCTAATAGTTTGTCAATTTTATTTCTCTTCTCAAAGAACCAGCTTTTGGTTTTGTTGATTTTTTTGCTGTGGTCTCTTTTGTTTCTTCTGGATTTATTTCTGCCCTAATTTTTAAGATTTCTTTCCCTCTACTAACCCTGGGGTTCTTCATTTCTTCCTTTTCAAGTTGCTTTAGGTGTAGAGTTAGGTTATTTGTTTGATTTTTTTCTTTTTTCTTGAGGTAAGCCTGTATTGCTATGAACCTTCCCCTTAGTCCTGCTTTTACAGTGTCCCATAGGTTTGGAGTTGTTGTGTTTTCATTTTCGTTCATTTCTATGCATATTTTTATTTCTTTTTTTATTTCTTCTGTGATTTGTTGGTTATTCAGCAGAGTGTTGTTCAGCCTCCATATATTGGGATTTTTAATAGTTTTTCTCCTGTAATTGACATCTAATCTTATTGCATTGTGGTCAGAAAAGATGCTTGGAATGATTTCAATTTTTTTGAATTTACCAAGGCTAGATTTATGGCCCAGGATGTGATCTATCCTGGAGAAGGTTCCGTGTGCACTTGAGAAAAAGGTGAAATTCATTGTTTTTGGGTGAAACGTCCTATAAATATCAATTAGGTCTAACTGGTCTATTGTAGCATTTAAAGTTTGTGTTTCCTTGTTAATTTTCTGTTTAGTTGATCTATCCATAGTTATGAGCGGGGTATTAAAGTCTCCCACTATTATTGTGTTATTGTTAATTTTCCCTTTCATACTTGTTAGCATTTGTCTTACATATTGTGGTGCTCCTATGTTGGGTGCATATATATTTATGATTGTTATATCTTCTTGGATTGATCCTTTGATCATTATGTAGTGTACATCTTTGTCTCTTTTCACAGCCTTTGTTTTAAAGTCTATTTTATCTGATATGAGTATTGCTACTCCTGCTTTCTTTTGGTCTCTATTTGCATGGAATATCTTTTTCCAGCCCTTCACTTTCAGTCTGTATGTGTCCCTTGTTTCAAGGTGGGTCTCTTGTACACAACATATATAGGGGTTTTGTTTTTGTATCCATTCAGCCAGTCTTTGTCTTTTGATTGGGGCATTCAACCCATTTACATTTAAGGTAACTATTGATAAGTATGATCCTGTTGCCATTTACTTTATTGTTTTGGGTTCGAGTTTATACACTCTTTCTGTGTTTCCTGTCTAGAGAAGATTCTTTAGCATTTGTTGGAGACCTGGTTTGGTGGTGCTGAATTCTCCCAGCTTTTGCTTGTCTGTAAAGCTTTTGATTTCTCCTTCATATTTGAATGAGATCCTTGCTGGGTACAGTAATCTGGGCTGTAGGTTATTTTCTTTCTTCACTTTAAGTATGTCCTGCCATTCCCTTCTGACCTGAAGAATGTCTACTGAAAGATCAGCTGTTATCCTTATGGGAATCCCTTTGTGTATTATTTGTTGTTTTTCCCTTGCTGCTTTTAATATTTGTTCTTTGTCTTTGACCTTTGTTAATTTGATTAGTATGTGTCTTGGGGTGTTTCATCTTGGGTTTACCCTGTTTGGGACTCTCTGGGTTCTTGGACTTGGGTGATTATTTCCTTCCCCATTTTAGGGAAGTTTTCAACTATTATCTCCTCAAGTATTTTCTCATGGTCTTTCTTTTTGTCTTCTTCTTCTGGGACTCCTATGATTCAAATATTGGGGCATTTAACATTGTCCCAGAGGTCTCTGAGGTTGTCCTCATTTCTTTTGTTTTTCTTTTTTCTTTTTTCCTCTCTGTTTCCTTTATTTCTACCATTCTATCTTCTACCTCACTTATCCTATCTTCTGCCTCCCTTATTCTACTGTTCGTTTCCTTCAGAGTGTTTTTTATCTTATTTATTGCATTATTCATTATATATTGACCCTTTTTTATTTTTTTTAGGTCCTTGTTAAACCTTTCTTGCATCTTCTCAATTCTTATCTCCAGGCTATTAATCTGTAACTCCAATTTGTTTTCAAGATTTGGGATCATTTTCACTATCATTATTCTTTATCAGGTAGATTCCCTATCTCTTCCTCTTTTGTTTGGTTTGGTGGGCATTTATCCTGTTCCTTTACCTGCTGGGTATCTCTCTGCCTTTTCATCTTGCTTATATTGCTGTGTTTGGGGTGGCCTTTCTGTATTCTGGCAGTTGGTGGTTCCTCTTTATTGTGGGTTCCTCTTTATTGTGGAGGTTCCTCACTGTGGGTGGGGTTGGATGGGTGGCTTGTCAAGGTTTTCTGGTTAGGGAAGCTTATGTCGGTGTTCTGGTGGGTGGAGCTGGATTTCTTCTTTCTGGAGTGCAATGAAGTGTCCAGTAAGAAGTTTTGAGATGTCAGTGGGTTTGGTGTGACTTTGGTCAGCCTGTGTATTGAGACTCAGGGTTAAGTTCCTGTGTTTCTGGAGAATTTGCATGGTATGTCTTGCTCTGGAACTTGTTGGCCCTTGGGTGGTGCCTTGTTTCATTGTAGGTATGGAGGTGTTTGATGAGCTCCTATCAATTAATGTTCCCTGGAGTCAGGAGTTCTCTGGTGTTCTCAAGATTTGGACTTAAGCCTCCTGCCTCTGATTTTCAGTCTTATTCTTACAGTAGCCTTAAGACTTCTCTATCTATACAGCACCAATGATAAAACATCTAGGTTAATGATGAAAATTTCTCCACAGTGAGGGACACCCAAAGAGGTACACAGAGTTACATGGAGAAGAGAAGAGGGAGGAGAGAGATAGAGGTGACCAGGAGGAGAAGAGGGGGAATCAAAAGGGGAGAGAGCAAGCTAGCCAGTAATCATTTCCCTATGTGTGCTCCACAGTCTGGATCCCTTAGAAATATTCACAGAGTTACACAGAGAAGAGAAGAGGGAGGAAGGAGACAGAGGTGGCCAGGAGGATAAAAGGGGGAATCAAAAGGAGAGAGACAGATCCAGCCAGTAATCAGTTCCCTAAGTGTTCTCCACAGCCCAGAACATACAAAGAGATTCATCGAGTTGGGTAGAGAAGAAAAGAGGGAAGGGGGAGACAGAGGTGACCTGGTGGAGAAAAAGGAGAGTCAAAAGTGGAAAAGAGCAATCAGGCCAGTGATCTCACTGCCAAGTAAAAATGGGTATTGAAGATTGGGTTCTTAAAGGTACAAAGTTGATAACAAATACCAAAAAGCAAAGATTAAAAATCTTGAGTAGAGGTTAGAGTCTCAAAAATACAATATTAAAACAAACAAACAACAACAAAAAGTTGCAGAAATTATAAAATATATATATGTGAAGTTTGCTTTAAAAATAGGGAGTTTCTTTCCTTTTTTTGCAAGGTAATTATAGGTGATAAAAATGAAAATTAAAGGAGTAATGGGGACTTAAAATAACAAAAAATAAAATAAAATAATTTTTTTCCATTTTAAAGTATACACTTTATTGATACTTAGTGCTACAATTTTTGTGTTCCATTAGCTCATTCATTAAAATATTTTTTCATCACTTTGCAGAAGCATACCATATTCATTAAATCATCACTGTCCATTTCCTCCACCCCGTCATGTGTCAACCCTGTAGTCTATGTTTTGAGTCTATGAATTTTCTTGTTATGGCTATAGTGTATAACGGAACTCATAGTATTGCCACATTTGTTTCTAACTTCTTTCACCTAGTATGTTTTGGAGGTTTATCTAAGTTATAGTATGTATCAGTACTTTGTTTTTCTCTTTTATGGCTGCATAATTTTTTATTTTATGTACATATGATAATTTTTTATTCATTCATATATTGTTAGACATCTGTGTTGTTTACCTTTGAGTCTTATGAATGATGTTTCTTCATGGACATGTTTTCATTTTCATTAATATATTCATAAGGGTGGAATTGATGAAATGTGGTAATTTTATGTCTAACATTTTGTGGGGTTTTTTTGTTTGTTTTGTTGTGTGGTGTGTGTGTGTGTGTGTGTGTTTTACTTTATTTTACTTTACAATACTGTATTGGTTTTGCCATACATCAACATGAATCCACCACAGGTGTACATGAGTTCCCCCCTCCCACTTCCCTCCCCATACCATTTCTCTGGGTCATCCCAGTGCACCAGCCCCAAGCATCCTGTATCCTACATCGAACCTAGACTGGCGATTTGTTTCTTACATGATATTATACATGTTTCAATGCCATTCCCCCAAATCATCCCACCCTCTCCCTCTCCCACAGAGTCTAAAAGTCTGTTCTATACATCTGTGTCTCTTTTGCTGTCTCGTATACAGGGTTATCATTACCATCTTTCTAAATTCCATACATATGTGTTAGTATGCTGTATTGGTGTTTTTCTTTCTGGCTTACTTCACTCTGTATAATCGGCTCCAGTTTCATCCACCTCATTAGAACTGATTCAAATGTATTCTTTTTAATGGCTGAGTAATACTCCATTGTGTATATGTACCACATATCATTTAAAACTTATAATAGTGAAAATATATCTAAGACTTTCTCTGGAGCTGTTGTGGACAGTGTGAGGTCAGTTCATTTTCAGATAGTTTCTTGGTCTGGCCTATACTTCTCATGGTCTATAGGCCCCTTCCTATGTAGTCGGTGCTAACTACAGGGTTTTAATTTATTGCACCTGTCACTTCCCAAGCGGTTCCCTCTGCTTATTTTAGCTTCTTCTGTGTGCTAGTCTCTTCAGTGTCTAATTTTCACCCTGACAAAAGGGGCGCGGTGGTGGTCACTATTTTTTTTTTACATTCGCTTGTTCAGTGGTGCTTTGGGGAGGGAGGAACACTGCAAACAAATACCACTGGCGTGTGCTCACAGTGATTCAGCCACACTGGGTTTGCCCCCGCTCACAGCGTGTGTGCTTTCCCAGTCTACACTGCTCAGACTCTAGGTTGCTCTGCCAGGAACTGTCTGCTACAGGCCCTGGTTTGCATGCACTTCCCAGGTCTAAGCCACTCAGGTTCAGGTTCTTGGGTACTCCACAAAGGCACAGACTTGGTTCGGCCTGCGTTTTGCGCCCGTCCCAGGTCCGAGCAGCTCAGGTGACCAGTACCTTGGTGCGAGCAGTCGCCCCCAGTTGAAGGCTGCGACTTATCCCCTCCCCCGTCCCAGCCACTAGGTTTTCTGGGTGTACGATGGGTGCGCCTTGTGTCTCTTCTGGGAAGCTGATCTTTGGCTGCGACCCTCCTGGCTGATGCTGACCTTCCAGACTCCCAAGAAGTCTTGGTTAGCAAGTCTTCTTCAGGTTGGTATAGGATGCCTCTCTGGGGCCGCTATTGCCCCCTTTTGGCTCTGGCTGCCCTCGCCTGCCTGTCTCTGGTGGGGGATGGGCCAGTCTGCAGCCAGCTAGCTCTGCTCAGTCCTTTGTTCTTTGAGAGTGCCTGGCGGTGGTTAAGGCTTTTCGCTGGGATCCAGGATTGCAGGATAGCTATCCCACAGTCTGGGTCGCTATCTCAAGCTAGTTCCCTCAGATTGCCCTCAGGGCAGTCAGACCCGGTCCTTATCATAAGCAATGCTGCCCACTCCTCCGTGTCCCACCCCTGCTTGCTAGTGGGGGATGCGAGCGTCTGGGCCGTTGCACCACAGGGAATTGCTGTTAGACACGTAATCTGTGGGTTTTAATTATTTATTTTCCCTCCCAGGTAGTTTGCCCTCTGAGATTCCAAGGCTCGCCACAGACCCGCCGGAGAGAGTGTTTCCTGGTGTTTGGAAACCTCTTTTTTAAGACTCCCTTCCCGGGATGGATCTCCATCCCTACCTCTTTTGTCTCTCTTTTTATCTTTTATATTTTGTCCTACCTTCTTTCGAAGACAAGGGGCTGCTTTTCTGGGTGCCTGATGTCCTCTGTCAGCATTCAGAAGTTGTTCTGTGGAATTCGCTTGGTTCTCAAATGTTCTTTCAATGTATTTGTGGGGGAGAAAGTGGTCTCCCCATCCTATTCCTCCACCATCTTAGTGGTTTGCTCTTTTAAACCATGGCTGAGCTTTGTCTCCTATGGAAATACCTGGAGGAATTAAGATGGGGCAATTTCAACATGACTTCATCAAGCAATGGGGCTCTTCAAACCTTGCAATCTCTTATAGTCCCTCGTACAAGGATAGGATCAAAGTGAGCTTCTGGGGTGGTTGTTGCGCTGTGTTCAGTCGTGTCCTACTCTTTGCGACTCCGTGGAGAGGAGAACCTGGCGAGCTACAGTCCACCGGATTTTTCAGGCACGAGTACTGGAGCAGGTTGTCCTTTCCTTCTCTAGGCGATCTTTGCCACCTCGTCTCCTGCAGCTCCTGCATTAGCAGGCGGATTCTTTACCACTGAGCCAACTGGGAAACCCTTACAAAACACAAATCTCTTGTAAGAATGGATCTTTTCGTGTCAGGGCCAGACTTTTGACATGGAAAGCTGTCCCGTGCTCATTTTTCTTCCTGAAACTGAGTTGAATTCTTCCGGATCCATTTGCTTAGCGAGTCAAAACTCCGCCTGGGTCTCACCTTATTGGTGTCTCTTGGCTCACATCTGACAGCTGAGCTGCGTGTGGACGGCGCCCCCTGGTGGTCACATATGGATGGGACAAAGCATGCAAAGGCCTCGTAACACTGAAACGTTTCTCTTTCAATTTGAATGTCCCATGACAGGAACTGAAAATTGATAAGGACCCTTAGTCTGTTTCAGAGAGATCATATTTGCTTCCTACTCCTAATTTTGGAAGTCCCAACCTGTATTGTATAAAACATTAAAATTGTTCCTCATTCCATGCTATGTGGGTTTAGTTTTGTTTTATGGTTTTGTTTTTTTTGCTAAAATTACCAAGAGGATTTTTAGAATTATTGCCCAGGGTAAACTCATTTAATTGTCCAAGCCTTATGATTTTTTTGTTTTGTTTTGTTTTTTGGCAGTACTGGGCAGCTTGCAGGATCCTAGTTTCTGGGTTAGGATTCAAACTGAGCCCCTCAGCAGTGAAAGCGTGGACTCCTAACCACCGCTCAGTTCAGTCGCTCAGTCGTGCCCGACTCTGTGACCCTATGAACAGCAGCACACCAGGCCTCCCTGTCCATCACCAACTCCCGGAGTCCACCCAAACCCACGTCCATTGAGTCGGTGATGCCATCCAACCATCTCATCCTCTGTCGTCCCCTTTTCCTCCTGCCCCCAACCTTTCCGAGCATCAGGGTCTTTTCAAATGAGTCAGTTCTCTGCATCAGGTGGCCAAAGTATTGGAGTTTCAGCTTCAGCGTCACTCCTTCCAATGAACACCCAGGACTGATCTCCTTTAGAATGGACTGGTTGGATCTCCTTGCAGTCCAAGGGACTCTCAAGAGTCTTCTCCAACACCCCAGTTCAAAAGCATCAATTCTTCAGTGCTCAGCTTTCTTTATAGTCCAACTCTCACATCGATACATGACTACTGGAAAAACCATAGCCTTGACTAGATGGACCTTCGTTGACAAACTAATGTCTCTGCTTTTTAATATGCTGTCTAAGTTGGTCATAACTTTCCTTCCAAGGAAAGTTATGGCTGCAGTCACCATCTGCAGTGATTTTGTAGCCCAGAAAAATAAAGTCAGCCACTGTTTCCACTGTTTCCCCATCTATTTGCCATGAAGTGATGGGACCAGATGCCATGATCTTAGTTTTCTCAATGTTGAGCTTTAAGACAACTTTTTCACTCTCTTCTTTCACTTTCATCAAGAGGCTCTTTAGTTCTTCTTCACTTTCTGCCATAAGGGTAGTGTCATCTGCATATCTGAGGTTATTGATATTTCTCTCAGCAATCTTGATTCCAGCTTGTGCTTCATCCAGCCCAGCATTTCTCATGATGTGCTCAGTTCAGTTCAGTCGCTCAGTCGTGTCCGACTCTTTGCGACCCCATGAATTGCAGCACGCCAGGCCTCCTTGTTCATCACCATCTCTCAGAGTTCACTCAGACTCACATCCATCGAGTCAGTGATGCCATCCAGCCATCTCATCCTNTACAGATTTCTCAAGAGGCAGGTTAGGTGGTCTGGTATTCCCATCTTTTTCAGAATTTTCCACAGTTTATTGTGATCCACACAGTCAAAGGCTTTGGCATAGTCAATAAAGCAGAAGCAGATGTTTTTCTGGAACTCTCTTGCTTTTTCGATGATTCAGTGGATGTTGGCAATTTGACCTCTGGTTCCTCTGCCGTTTCTAAAACCAGCTTGACCATCTGGAAGTTCATGGTTCACGTATTGCTGAAGCCTGTCTTGGAGAATTTTAAGCATCACTTTACTAGCATATGAGATGAGTGCAATTGTGCAGTAGTTTGAGCATTCTTTGGCATTGCCTTTCTTTGGGATTGGAATGAAAACTGACTTTTTCCAGTCCTGTACCCACTGCTGAATTTTCCAAATTTTCCAAATTTGCTGGCATATTGAGTGCAGCACTTTCACAACATCATCTTTCAGGATTTGAAATAGCTCAACTGGAATTCCATCACTTCCACTAGCTTTGTTCATAATGATGCTTCTTAGCCCCACTTGACTTCACATTCCAGGATGTCTGGCTCTAGGTGAGTGATCACATCATCGTAATTTTATGGGTCGTAAAGATCTTTTTTTGTACAGTTCTTTTGCATATTCTTGCCACCTCGTCTTAATAACTTCTACTTCTGTTAGGTCCCTACCATTTCTGTCCTTTATTGAGCCCATCTTTGCATGAAATGTTCCCTTGGTATCTCTAATGTTCTGTGAAGAGATCTCTAGTCTTTCCCACTCTATTGTTTTCCTCTATTTCTTTGCATTGATCACTGACGAAGGCTTTCTTATCTCTCCTTGCTATTCTTAACCACTGTATTGCCAGAGAATTCCTTAACTCATGACTTTTATGAAACACTTTTCAAGTGAGAAAACCTAACTTACATATTATTTTCAAATAGAATAGACTGCTAATGAATGTCAAATTCCAGAAGTGATGAAGTTATATAATTTTGCCTATATACCTGCAAAAGGCATTAAAGTGAACATTTATTCATCTTTCTAAGTTTTCCCCTAAAACAGGGATAAAACATCCATTTTTTCCTTGAAGTCTCAAAAATATTTTCATGGATCTGTGAACATTTGTTTACCCTGATCAACATACTTTTAACTCTCAATGATCACTAGCGAGCCAAAATTATGTTGGGTGTGCCCAATGTGGTTGGGGAAACTAAGTATACAAGAGATATTTGGGGAAAAAAAGCAAAGTCAGCCTCAATAGATTCAGGTCACCAGAGTATTTAAAAAATTAAACTCCCCTTCTGTTTTCTCTCTCAGGACTTTCTTGCTTAATTTTCTTCCTGAATATTCCTAACTCATCATTCCAAGGTATGTGGGTGATGGGCAGAATGAATCTGGAATAGTTTGTGTAGTTTGTGTTTCTGTAGATGCTTCTAGTTTGTTGGTTTTTTTTTTTTTTTTTAAAACTCCCCTTCTGTTTTCTCTCTCAGGACTTTCTTGCTTAATTTTCTTCCTGAATATTCCTAACTCATCATTCCAAGGTATGTGGGTGATGGGCAGAATGAATCTGGAATAGTTTGTGTAGTTTGTGTTTCTGTAGATGCTTCTAGTTTTTTGGTTTTTTTTTTTTTTTTTTTTACTGCACCCCAAGGCATGTGGGACCCTAGTTCCCTGACCAAGGATCAAACCCACAGCCCTTGCACTGGAAGGTGGAGTCTTAACCACTGGACCGCCAGGGAAGTCCCTATAGATGTTTCTTTACAAAGCAGTTTGGGGATAAGCAGAACAAGTTTTGCTCTCCCCAAATTGAGACTTAAAAAGAAAAATATGGAAATGGTAAGCATTTCCTCAAATTCATGTAACTCTCCAAGTAATTCTAGCCCTCATAGTTTTTCCCGCCACACTAAACTTATGACACTTAAAAAGAAATAGCTTGGGGCTTCCCTGGTGGCTCAGATGTGAAAAAGAAATAGTTTTATTGTCTTATTCTTACTTATTGTGGCTCAGATGGGAAAAAGAAATAGTTTTATTGTCTTATTCTTACTTATTGTCTATTCTTTTATTGTCTTATTCTTACACAAAGAATCCACAAAAATCAGGAGAACAATTATACAGAAATAATAAAGAAAACCATTCTTTTTATTATGGTGCTTATATATATGCTCTTTTACCTACATATGTATGTATATATATATTCATATACCTAAGTCTCCTACATGGCTGGCAGATTCTTTACCACTGAGCTGCCATGGATGCCCTCAAGACGTAAGAGCCACAGTAAAAAGAGTCATCATCTTTTATTATTTCCATATAACTTTTGTGGGTTCTTTGTGTAGATAGCCTGTGTGTGTTAAATAGTATGTACATAAATATTAATATGTATTTACACACATAAAGAGATACAGACTGAGATTTGATAGATACAGATGTGACTTTGTATGTATTACTTTACCAAATATGGCCACAGTTTATAGTGTTTTACAATATGCATTTATTTCACCTAGCATATCCTGAATATCTCTTCTTGTCAATCAGACATAGCATTTTGTTTTGTTAATATACCGCAGTTTATTGGTCCATAATCCTGCTGGTGGACATCTGACTCTCCAATGGTTGACAACAGTGAATAGTGCTGCTGTGAACATTCTTGTACAAGTCTTTCTGTGGATGTATGTTTTCATCTTGGGAGGGGATTTTCTTGGGGAAATTTCTCTAAGAGTAATCACTGGATTATAGGATGACCAAATACATAGAATTATTTTCTTTATCTTGCAAATGATAAAAATGAAAGCATAAAAAGCAGTCCAGCCTGGGGAACTGCAAGTTAAAAATCACAATGAGATTTGCCTCTTGGTCCAATGGTTAAAACTCTATGCTTCTGAAGGGGTTACAGATTCGATCTCTGGTCGGGAAACTAAGATCCCACATACCTCAAGGTGTGGCCAAAAAATAAATGCAATATATCACAATGAGATATGTTATTAACCTGCCAGGATGGCTAAAATTAAGAAGCAGACAGTACCAAATGTCGGCAGGGGTGTGTAGCAACCAGGAGTCTCATAGATTGTTGTTGGTATTTAGTTGTTAAGTCGTATCTGACTCTTTGTGACCCCACAGACTGCAGCACATCAGGCTTCCTGTCCTTCACTGTCTCCCAGAGTTTGCTCAAACTCATGTCCATTGAGTCAGTGGTGCCATCCAACCATCTCATCATCTGTTGCCCCCCTTCTCCTCCTGCCCTCAATCTTTCCCAGCATCTGGGTCTTTCCAGTGAATCAGCTCTTGGCATCAGGTGGCCAAAGGACTGGAGCTTCAGCTTCAGCATCAGTCCTTCCAATGAATATTCTTTCTTTAAGATTAACTAGTTTGATCTCCTCGCTGTCCAAGGGACTCTCAAGGGTCTTCTCCAGGACATAGATTGTTACTGGAGGGTAAAATAGTACAGCACCTCTATGGATAAAGTGGTTAGGATTCCCTGCTTCTTCCACACGGAGCACAGGTTCAATCCCTATTCTCGGAACTAAGATCCCATACACTGTGACTTGTGGCCATTAAAAAGAGTAGTAAGGAGTTTATATTTAGTAGGAGATTGCCCTGAGACATTAATATTTGTTCATATTCATATTTGGTAGGAGATTGCCCTGAGACGTTAGCCACTTAAGATCACATTTTTTATTATTTATTTATTTTATTTTTGGATGTCCTGGGTCTTCATTGCTGTGCAGGCTTTCCTCTAGCTGTGGCAAGTGGGGGCTTCCCTAGCTGCAGTGTTCAGGCTCCTCACTGCTGTGCCTTCTCTTGTGGAGTGCAGGCTCTAGGGCACTCAGGCTTTAGTAGTTGCAGCACATGTGGCAAACAGGCTCACTTGCTCCGAGGCGTGTGCAGTCTTCCTGGACCAGGGATCAAACCTGCATCTCCTGCACTGGCAGGCGGATTCTTTACCACTGAGTCAACAGGGGTGTCCTTGAAATTACATTTTGAACTCAGGGATGATCATTCTATCTCCCTGTTCACTCCTGTCTATCCTTCCACACCAAGATGGTCTCCATCTCATGACTTGTCCCACTGCTCAAGAAAACCTTCTGCTAGAGACTTCCCTGGCTGTCCAGTGGTTAAGACTCCAGGCCTCCAACCCAAAGGACCCAGGTTTGTTCTCTGGTTGGGGAACTAAGATCCCACATGCCATGTGGCAGGGCCAGAAAAGAGAAAAAAAAAAAAAAGCCCAACTTCTGCTAGATTTTCTCTTACTCACCCCCACCCTCTGCACTAAGTCATCTCAGCCACACTTGCCCTGGTCATCCAACAGAATTTCTCTTCCTGACCACCTCTTAGCCTCTGGCTTCTTTTTTTTAATTTATTTATTTTTAATTGAAGGATAATTGCTTTATGGTATGGTGTTTCTTTCTGCCATACATCAATATGAATCAGCTATCAGTTCAGTTCAGTCACTCAGTGTCCAGCTGTTTGCTACCCCATGGACTGCAACACACCAGGTTTCCCTGTCCATCACCAACTCCCGGAGCTTGCTCACACTCATGGGTATACATATGTCCCCTCCCTCTTGAACGTCCCTCCCATCTCCCATCCCATCCCACCCCTCTAGGTTATCACAAAGCACCAGATTTGAGCTCCCTGCATCATACAGTAAAATTTTCACTGGCATTCTAACTTTACAATGGTAACATATATGTTTCAATGCTGCTTTCTCAGTTCATCCCACCTCTGGCTTCTTGTTGTGGTTGTTCAGTCGCTCAGTCATGTACAACTCTTTGAGACCCCATGGACTGCAGCACACTGGGCTTCTCTTCCCTGTCCTTCACTAACTCCCTGAGTTTGCTCAAACTCATGTCCTTGGAGTTGGTGATGCCATCCAACCATTTCTTCCTATGTCACCCCTTTCTCCTCTTGTCCTCAATCTGGCTTCTTATATTACATCTATTTGCAATCCTTTCCATATGGGATAATTTGTTCCCTTGTCTCCCCATAAAAATATAATTCTGTGGAACCAGGACCTGGAGTGCTCTCATTAACTGGTGGGTAAGAGAATGATAAACCAAGTGCCAGGAACCTAGGAAGTACTCCATGGCAGACCAAATGTCTGCCTGACAGGATGGCAACATGGATTGAACTCACTCATTTGACCTTTGATGGATCCTTAATCATAGATGTGAATGAATGCCTGGATACCCAGGCCTGCCCTTCAAAAGCCACCTGCACTGACACTGTGGGAGGCTACTTCTGCACCTGCAAATCCGGATTTGAATCAAGCAATGGGAAGACATATTTTAATGGTCCCGGAGTGACGTGCATAGGTGAGTGTTATTTAGGTAAGAACATTCTAGAAAAAAGTAGGTTTACTTATCCCTCATATTGATATATTGGACCTAAATTTGGAGAATAACTTTATAAGTCAATGGCTTTGATAGTAGAGACCTATGTGTTAGGCATGGAAAGCATTTTTTGTTGAGTATCATAAAGAGCCATTAAATTCTTTAGCTCAAGGGTCTTTTTGTTTAGATTGCATAGTTTTTGGATCTAAATACTAAATAAAAGGGGCTTCCCTGGTAGCTCAGCGGGTAAAGAATCTGCCTACAATGTAGGAGACTCCGGTTTGATTCCTGGGTCAGGAAGTTCCTTTGGAGGAGGGATAGGCTACCCACTCCAGTATTTTGGGGCTTCCCTGGTGGCACAGACAGTAAAGAATCTGCCTGCAATGAAGGAGACCTGGATTCGATCCCTGGATAGGGAAGATCCCCTGGAGGAGGGCATGACAACTCACTCCAGTATTCTTGCCTAGGGAATCCCCATGGATGCAGGAGCCTGGCAGGCTACAGTCCATGAGGTCAAAAAGAGTCAGACATGACTGAGCAACTAAGCACAGCACAGCACTAAGTAAGAAGGAATGTTAGCCACGGATGTATAAAAGGGGTTTGTCCTCAATCTGGAATATTTTTAAGTCCATATTAATAAAGGGTTGGCAGGCATGTATAGCACACTAATTTCTCATTTGGAAATGTTGTTTTTCAGTCAATAAGTAGTATCTGACCCTTTGCAACCCCATGGACTGAAACACACCAGGCTCCACTGTCTTTCACTATCTCCTAGAGTTTGCTCAAACTCACGTCCATTGAGTTGGTGATGCTATCTAACCATCTCACCCTCTGCTCCCCTCTTCTCCTTTTGCCTTCAATCTTTCCCAGCATCAGGGTCTTTTCCAATGAGTCAGCTCTGCCCAAAGGATTGGATTTTCAGCTTCAGCATCAGTCCTTTCAATGAATAGTCAGGGTTGATTTCCTTTAGGATTGACTGGTTTGATCTCCTTGTTGTCCATGGGACTCTCAAGAGTCTTCACCAACACCACAATATGAAGGCATTAATTCTTTAGCACACAGCCTTTTTGTGGTCCAACTCTATATCTGTACTTGACTACTGGAAAAACCATAGATTTGACCTTTCTCAGCAAAGTGGTGTTTCTGCTTTGTAATACACTGTCTAGGTTTGTCATAGACTTCCTTCTAAGGAGAATGTTTCCTAATACATTAAAAATATATTGTTCACATAAAATTCTATTCCTACCATTTTGCATTTGGGGATTTCAAAAAACTCTTTTATCACTTACATTTATAAAAAAAAAAAAAACTTAAAGATTTGTGCGTGGGAATTTGTTTTCATTGTATATTCTAACGTTATTTCAGAGGTTTAGAATGTAGTTTTTAGGAAGTTTCAGAATGTAGTTTTTAAAAGAACTCAACTCCTGAAACACACTAGTGAGTTTTCAGATGTTGCTTCTGAGTTTTTCACATGGAGAAATCAACTCATATAAAAAGAGTTGTTGATGTATTTATTTTTTAGGTAGAAATTTTCTCAAGAATGGGACTGCTGGATCATATGGCAATTCTGTTGTTAGTTTTTTGAGGAATTTCCATACTATTCTCCATAATGGCTATATAAATTTATATTCCCACCAACAATATAGGAGGGTTCCCTTCTCTCCACACCCTCTCCAGCATATATTATTTGTAGACTCTGAATATAAGAATCCCACCTGTGATCAAGACACAGAAAATGTGGACTTATCATACAATCGTCTTTGTTCTTCCCCTGTTTTCCACACAGATGAGTTCTAGTGTGCTCAGTCACTCAATCATATCCTGACCCTTTGGACTATAGCCCACCAGGCTCCTCTTGTCCATGAAACTTTCCAGGCAAGAATATTGTAGTGGGTTGCCATTTTCCTCCTCCAGGGGATCTTCCTGACCCAGGGATCGAACCCACATCTCTTGTGTCTTCTGCATTGGCAGGACTTTTTTTAAAAAAAAATAATAAACATATATGTTAGTTAATGTTAGTAGCTCATTCATGTCTGACACTGCACCCCCATGGACTATAGGAGGTTTTTGCCCTCCAGTCTCCTCTGTCCATGGGATTTCCCCAAAATACTGTAATTTCCTTCTCCTGGGGATCTCCCTGATCCTTGAACTGAGGTCTCCTACATCTGAGCCACTAGGGAAGCCCAAATATGTATTAAGTCTCTTTTTTTAATTTTTTTGGTTAAAAAGTGTTTTATTGAAGTAGGTATTGCTGTTGTCAGTTCACTCAAGGTGAGTGCCTTGAAATACACACTGTTCACTGCTCTGATGCTGGCTGATACTGTGACTTGTGTGTGGTGGACATACACAAGCATAGGATGAAGAAGTGAACTCATGGAACCCTGAGTGACCCCATGAAGCTATGTCACTGAATGATTCATTTTTCATCCCTTTCCTTTTCTGCCACAGATAAGAATGAATGCCTGAACACCACACTGTGCCCACTGACAGCCACGTGTAAGAACACTTGGGGAAGCTACTCTTGCATCTGCAATCCTGGGTTTGAGACGCCTGAGGGGAAAACTCAATTTACTGGCTCCAGAGGAACTTGTGTAGGTAAGCAGATTCTCTGACACCTTCAGGTGAAAACTTTCTAAAAGAAAGATTTGACCAAAACAAACGAAGAAAAACAAAAAAATAATCAGTATGGATCTGACTTCAATATGTTAATAACCTTTAAATTCCTCAGTATCTAAACATTGTCATTTGATATAGCTGTTCATGTGTGTTTATGTATGCATAACATGTATGTGTGTGCTCAGTCACTCAGTCATGTTAGACTCTTTGTGACCCCATGGACTGTAGCCCGCCAGGCTCCATGGGCTTCTGCAGGCAAGAATACTGGCTGCTTCCTCCAGGAGATCTTCCAGACCCAGTGATAGAACCTGTGTCTCCTGTATCTCCTGAATTGGCAGACGGGTTCTTTACCACTGAGCAGAGATGCCTTCCAAATGCGCAGCATCTGTCAAAGTAACCACTAAGGCTCTCCCTAGTAGCTGTCAGTTTATTGATATTTTAACTTGTCATCCTTACATCTATTGAAAAAAATCCAAAGATAGTGCAATTCGATTTAAAAACAGAAAGACAAATTCTTTTTCAAAAGAATAGCTGCATATACATGTATAACTTGGAGAAGGAAATGGCAACCCACTCCAGTATTTTTGCCTGGAAAACTATATGGACAGAGGAGCCTGGGAGGGAGGCTACAGTCCATGGAGTTGCAAAAGAGTCGGACAAGATTGAGCACACATGCACATGTATAAATGAACCAATTTGCTGTACACCTGAAACTAAAACAATATTGTTAATCAACTATACTCCAATGCAAAATTATTTTTTTTAAAAAAAGGACAACCTGCTGAATTGGAGAAAATATTTACAAATTATATGATGGATAAGGGGTTAATTTCCAAAATATACTAACAGCACATACAACATCAAAAAAAATTTTTTTAATTGATTAAAAATGGACAGAAGATCTGTATAGACTTGTTTTCAAAGACATACAGCTGTCCAACAGGCACATGAAAAGATACTCAACACTGCTAATCATCAGAGAAATGCAAATCAAAAGCACAATGAAATATCACCTCACACATATCAGAATGGCTATCATGCAAAAGTCTGCAAACAACAAATGTTGGAGAGGATGTGGGAATGTAAATTGGTGCAGCCGCTGTGGAAAACAGCATGGAGGTTCCTCAAAAACCTAAGACTAGAGCTACCATCTGATCCAGCAATTCCATTCCTGGATATATATCTGAAGAAAGCAAAGATATTAATTTGAAAATATACGTTCACCCAAATGTTCATAGCAATAGTGTTTACAATAGCCAAGATACAGAAGCAACCCAAGTGTCCATTGACAGGTGAATGGATAAAGAAGATGTGAGATATATAAAAAGACAGACAGATAGATATAGATATATACATGCAATGAAATACTACTCAGCAACAAAAAGAATAAAATTCTGACATTTGCAACAATACAGACTAGGGAGTATTATACTTAGTGAAATAAATACAGACAAATGCTGTATGGTATTACTTACATGTGGACCCTAAGAAATAAAACAAACAGGTGTATATAACAAAACAGAAACAGATTCACAGATATAGAGAACAAGCTAGTGGCTACCAGCGGGGAGAAGAAAGGGGGAGTGGCAAGACAGGGGTATAGAATTAAGAGGCACAAACAAGTATGTATAAAATAAATAAGCAACCAGGGTATATTGCCCAGCACAGGGAAATATACCCATTACTTTGTGATAAGTTTAAATGAGGTATAATCTATAAAAATATAGACTCACTACATTATATACCTGAAACTAACACAATGTTATAAAAAAAACTATACTTCAATTTGGGCTTCCCTGGCGACTCAGATGGTAAAGAATCTGTCTGCAATGCTGGAGACCCAGGTTCGATCCCTGGGTTGGGAAGATGCCCTGGAGAAGGGAATGGCAACTCACTCCACTATTCTTGCCTGGAGGATTCTACGGACAGAGGAGCCTGGCGGGCTACAATCCATGGGGTCACAAAGACTTGGACACTAATGAGCAACTAACACACACACTCACACACCTCAATTGGCCAGCAGGCATGACTGAGAAGCAGAAATCCCATTTGAAAAGAAAGCTGGGAGAAAAGTTGGGAGGGAAATTTCTCCAAATTCAAATTGTGAACAAACATTTCGTTTCTTTTTTATTTTTGAACTCTCATTCTATTTCTAGGAATCAACCCTAGTTCCCCTACCCCAACCCAAGTTACATTTTCGGAAGACCATAAACAACAGGTATGTTCCCATCTTTGTAAATCTGTTTGGTGTCCACCACCAGTATGTGGAAATAAACAATAATTACAAACAAAACACTCTCTAGGGGGAATATGCTAAAATATAAAACAAGGGTTCTAATCAACCCCCCCCAACCCCACCAGCGCATACACACAGAATGGTCTCTGGGGATAAAAAGATGTTTCTTGATATTAATATTTTTAGACCCCCTATTTCTTCCATATTTTATGGTTTATCTATTGCTTTCATTTTGAGCAACCAAATATTGTTTGGGGGAAATATGGCAGCCATGAAGTGTTCTCAGTCAACACTAGCTTTGTACAGAATTAATTATAAAAAAAGAAGCACCCTGGGACTTCCCTGGTGGTCCAGTGGTTAAGACTTCATGCTTCCAATGTACAAGGCATGGGGTCCATCGCTGGTCAGGGAATTAAGATCCCTGGCCAAATGGCATGATCAAACTATTTTTTTAAAAAGAAGCACCCGTACCCCCTCAATTTAATCATTATTGTGATTGATATAATTTCATTGCTGCAAGTACCATGTGTTATTGTAAATAAATCTTTTAAAGGTGACGTACAAAACAAATATACGTTACATTAAGACAATAAGGAAACCAGTATGTACACCCATAAGATCAATTTACAAAAACCAGTCCTTTGTTTCATTAAAAGTTATTTGTAGTTTGGTCTAAGTTGTCCAATGTCATATAGACCTTATAGGAATTAAAAATCCTGACTTCTAGACCATTCAGGTCAAAGTGCACTTTTGGAAAATAGACTGTCTCTAATCACAGTCAAGAATAAAGGTAAATATGCTATGAACATTGTTTTTATTAAAAGAGAGAGTGGAAGAACCTGTCTACACTGTTATATATTATATATGAAGCTTATGTATAAATAGTATGTTATATAGAACACAAATATTTTATATAAAATATATAAAACAGAAATAAATTTTAATATTTTGACTATTATGAATGATTCTTGGTTATTATTATGTCTCCATCCCCTAACATTAATATATTTGAATTGCCTCTCCTCCAATTTTAATTTATTTTGATTTTGTCAGTGGGAAAAAAGGGATTAGCTTGAGAGTTTAGATTTTATTATATTTAGGCACTTTAGATGGCTGGATGGCATCACTGACTCGATGGACGTGAGTCTGAGTGAACTCCGGGAGTTGGTGATGGACAGGGAGGCCTGGCGTGCTGCGATTCGTGGGGTCGCAAAGAGTCGGACACGACTGAGCGACTGAACTGAACTGAGCTGAACACTTTGTCTCTAGAAATTATTTTTGAGGATAATGAGGTGGATGTTGAACTAACTCACTCTTTTCAAATGGATACCCACTAGTCCCAAAACAATGTATTGAACTTTATTTACATTGTGTGTGTGTTAAGCTTCAACAAGTGTGTTTAATTTTGCAGTCTTGCATTCAAAGATATGTCAGAGTAGTTCTCTGCCAGGACCAAAGCTTCTGAGAACTTAATAACAACCTCTGGATGCTTTTAACTGAATGAAAGCTAGTTATATGTTTCTATTCTTACCTTTAGGGCACCACCAAAGACCCAAATAACAAGAGGATTAACTCTGTTACCGTGGTGACAAATGGAGTGCCAGAAGATAACAATGTCACGCTTGTGTTACAGGTTTGAAATCATTCAGTTTCTGTCAATGTTTTCTCACAGTAGATAATTCTCCATCTTTTTCTTCCTCCAATATGCCTGAAGGAATTAATTATAAATTAGGTGGGACAAGTTCTTTTTCCTTTCTGTCTCCATGTCACAGGAGGAATGCAAACCCCACAATAGATTTTTACCTTAATTCTACCGGCTCCAGAGGTCTCTCCCTTCCTAATTTTCTGAAAATAAGCATTTTCTCATATTAGATGACAACTGATCATTTCTGTAGGGGTATACGAAAAAGCTATAAGAGAAAGCATAAATGCAGGGGAATTAAGAAGAAAAGCAAAGGTGAGACCAGGTAGCATGGGCACGTTCTCAGTCACTCAGTCGTGTCCAACTCTTGGCAACTGCACGGACTATAGCCCACCAGGCTCCTCTGTCCATGGGATTTTCTAGGCAAGAATACTGGAGTGGGTTGCCATTTCCTCCTCCAGGGGATCGTCTCCAGCCAGGAAACCAGGTAGAAGGTGATGCAAAATCTAGGACGGTGAATTAAAAACATTCAATTACTTCACAATGGAATGAAGTGACAGTGTAAGGTCTGAGTTTCTTCCTGCTTTGTTTAAACATTCGCGTCTTTTCCCTACACGGTTCCCTTCTTCTGCTATTGAGCGATGGGAATAATCCCAGAGAAAGCTCATAGCTGTGGAAGCTTCGAGAAAAGTCTGGAAAATAAAATCTGTAGTCTTAGTTTCCTTTTATGATTTCATACTAGACAATAGTCATTTTCACATCCATTATTTTTTGTTTATTCCTCAATATTTCATTCTTTTTTAAAAAAACTTTTAGTGGCATATCACACTGTTTTGTTTATTCCTAGGTATTTTATTCTTTTTAAAAATTTTTATTGATGTATAGTTGATTGACAGTGTTGTGTTAGTTTCAGGTGTATAGCAAGTTCAGTTCAGTTCAGTTGCTCAGTCGTGGCAACTCTTTGCGACCCCATGAACTGCAGCACGCTAGGCCTCCCTGTCCATCACCAACTCCAGGAATTCACTCAGGCTCACGTGTATAGCAAAGAGATTCATATGTGTGTGTGTGTGTGTGTGTGTATTCATTCTTTTTCAGATTCTTTTCCCATGTAGATTATTATAGAATATTGAGTATAGTTCCCTGGGCTATACAGTAGGCCCCTGTTGCTTACCTGTTTGGGTAAACAACAGGTGTATATATGTTAATCCCAAATTCCTAAATTGTCCCTCCCCAGATCCTACATTTCTTGGTAACCATTAGTTTGTTTTAGAAATCTGTGAGTCTGTTTCTATTTTGTAAGCACACTCACAATTTTTAAATTTATTTTTCCCCATTATGGTTTATCACAGGACAGTGAATGTAGCTCCCTGTGCTCTACAGTAGGACCTTGTTTTTTATCCATCCCATGTATAATAGTTTGCATCTGCTAATCCCAAACTCCCAGTCCCTCTCTCTCCTATCCCTCTCCCCCTTGGCAACCACAAGTCTGCTCTCTACGTCTGCACACTCACTATTTGTATGGCAGGAAATAGCCGATTCTTTTGGCAACTTCAGCAACATCATCAGCCAGTCATCTCAGAGACGCAAGGAAGAAATTGCCCATTTAGCGACACGGTATCTTCACAGAGTGCAGTCGGCAGCCTATGAAGCTGCCCTCAATCGATCCACAGGAAGAATGCTGAGGAGAGAGTCACAATTTATGGGTAAGCTGTAGTTATGGATACTCAGGACCATGAGAAAGACTTTTGAACTTAAATTGGGTTCAGGAAATGTTGGTTGAGCTACAATTCAATTGGCAGAAAATAGCATTCTCTTTCTTTACACTGGCAAAATCTGTGTATGTACTTGACATACACTTGACATACACATATCTTATTTCTCTTCAGAACTCTAAATTTGCATTGGATGAGGCTTGAAAGTTCATTTGACTGGACCATCCAGTGATCATTCAGGTCTAACCTATTTTCAAAGTGAATCTTTCGTGGCTATGTGTACTGTCACTTTTAATCCAAGAGTCACCCTAGAGTTATGTACAAATCTTTACCAAGGATACACTGAAGGATAAAGCAGCCTTTAGTCTTTTTTTTTTCTTTTTTTATATAAATTTATTTATTTTAATTGGAGGTTAATGACTTTACAATATTGTATTGGTTTTGTTGGGGGCATAAGCAGCACCTGGTAAAGTGTCTGGTACTTCAAAGCATTTACTAATCATCAAACGAATGACTGAATATATGGACAGAAAAAAGAAATGTGGTACTATCATCAATTAGAGGATAAGATTCCACTGTTTTTGGAAAAAAATTATTTTATTGAAATATAGTTTCCCCCCTCCATATCCTTAAGTTTTCAGACATTTTTCCCCTGATGACAATATGAGTAAGCAATGGTTTCTTGCTATAGTTTTATGTGCATTTCACTGATTACTAATGGACTAGAAGTCTTTATTGTATGCTGGCCATTGGATTTCATTTCTGTAATTATTCTGATCTATATTCTTTGTTCATTTTCCCTTATCCAGTTGTTTGTTGTCCGTTATATTTTTGGTGGTTTTTATCTTATTGAATTTTAGGACCTCTTTACATATGATGGACTTCATTTATGTTTCTAAATATCTTCTGCCAATCTGTGGTTTCTTGAAAGGACTTTTGGGTGAAGATGTTTCCACTTTTGATGTAATCATATTTTCTGTCTTAGAGATGTGGGGAGGGAGATAGCAAATGCCAGGGAAGCAGTTTGTGATGCTAATTAGACTGATTAGAGTAGGCTTGGAGAGGAGGTGAAATTTGTAAGAAGACTTGAAGGAAAGAAGGAGTGAGCTACGTGCATATCTCACAGAGAATGATCCTGGGCAGAGGGGTTGTGGTGAGCATTCCTGGTGTGCTGGAGGTACTTGCAGGGTGTCTGGAAGTGACTGGTCAAGGAACTGATGTAAGGCAGGATCAGACAAGGTCTTCCTGGGAATTGTAACAACACTGGCTTTTATTCAGGGAGACACTATCTGATTCACATTTTGAAAGGATCCGACTGGCTGCTCTGGAGAAACAGTGAATGCAGTTATGTGATTGGGATCAGCCAGGAGAGATCTACTGGGGGTCTAGATGAAGTCAGTGCCCCCAGTCAGATTCAGATCAACATTGGTGTCTTTTCAGCAAAAAGTGTGAATTTGCTGCCAGGTTTGAGAGAAAGAGAAAGGTTGGTGCTAAAGCTGATTAATGTGTAGGTGATTAAAATATTTGGCTTGTTCAAAATAAAAGAGACAGAAGAGTGAGGATGGAGAGATGGAGGAAGGAGTAAGATGCCTTGTGATTCTTTTTTTAATTAATTTTTATTGGAATATAGCACTTTACAGTGTTGTGCTAGTTTCTACCGTACAGCAAGATGAATCCGCTACATATCCTCTTTTTTTGGATTTCCTTCCCATTTAGGTCACCACAGAGCACTGAGTAGAGTTCCCTGTGCTATACAGTAGATTCTCATCAGTTATCTATTTAATTTGTTGTTATTGTTTAGTCACTAAGTTGTGTCCAACTCTTTTGAGATCCCATGGATGGTAGCCTGCTAGGCTCCTCTATCCATGGGATTTCCCTAGATGGATTGCCATTTCCTCACCAAGGGATCTTCCTGATCCAGAGATTGAACTCGCATCTCTGGCATCTCCTGCATTGGCAGGCGGATTCTTTACCACTGAGCCACCTGGGAAGCCCATAGTATCAATGCTGCTGCTGCTGCTGCTAAGTCGCTTCAGTCGTGTCCGACTCTGTGCGACCCCATAGACGGCAGCCCACCAGGCTCTGCTGTCCCTGGGATTCTCCAGGCAAGAACACTGGAGTGGGTTGCCATTTCCTCCTCCAATGCATGAAAGTGAAAAGTGAAAGTGAAGTCACTGAGTCGTGTCCAACTCTCAGCGACCCCATGGACTGCAGCACACCAGGCTCCTCCATCCATGGGATTTTCTAGGCAAGAGTACTGGAGTGGGGTGCCATTGCCTTCTCCATAGTATCAATAGTAACTGACTTATACGCCTTGTGATTCTACAGCATGTATCAAACTAAGTGAAAAAGTGTATGGTTAGTAAATAATGGCCTCTTAAACTCTTTAATTAAGACCTCCTCTTGAATGGTAGTGTGGTCAAAAGAAAAGATATCAGTCTCATGATTAGAAGAGATGAGACAATCTCATGCCAGCTTCACTCAACTCTACCATATTGAATCTGTTCCCTCCAATAAGAGACTGGGTGCCCAAATAAATCCAACAGCTTCTATGTGTCCACTCCAACTCCATCACCCAAGCTCCAGTTTTCATTTGAAGCTTCTGCAGTTATCAAAGGCTTCCCTGATAGCTCATCCAGTAAAGAATCCACCTGCAATGCAGGAGACCCCAGCTCATTCCTGGGTCGGGAAAATCTACTAGAGAAGGGATAGGCTTCCCACTCCAGTATTCTTGGGCTTCCCTTGTGGCTCAGCTGGTAAAGAATCTGCCTGTAATGTGGGAGACCTGGGTTCAATCCCTCGGTTGGGACGATCCCACGGGGAAATTCCTATGGAAATTTCTATCCACTCCAATATTCTTACTTGAAGAATTCCATAGACTG
The DNA here is from genome assembly GCA_006410635.1 of Cephalophus harveyi. Lineage (NCBI taxonomy): Eukaryota > Metazoa > Chordata > Mammalia > Artiodactyla > Bovidae > Cephalophus > Cephalophus harveyi. The sequence continues at coordinate 94,944 of SJYT01024695.1, forward strand.
TATAGTCTATGGGGTCACAAAATGTCAGACACTCCTACAGTTGTCATTTTTTTAATTTAATTTTTNTGGGTTCAATCCCTCGGTTGGGACAATCCCACGGGGAAATTCCTATGGAAATTTCTATCCACTCCAATATTCTTACTTGAAGAATTCCATAGACTGTATAGTCTATGGGGTCACAAAATGTCAGACACTCCTACAGTTGTCATTTTTTTAATTTAATTTTTATTTATTTTTTTTTAAATTTTTTTATTTTTGGCCACATCACATTGCATGTGGAATCTTAGTTCCCTGACCAGGGATCAAACCTGTGCACCTTGCATTGGGAGCATGAAGTCTTAAATACAGGGCTGCCAGGGAAGTACTTGTCATTTTTTAAAATGAGATGGACAAGGAAATTATATTTTAAAGCAAGTGTTTATAAAGATTTCCAATATTCACACAGATTTTTTTGTTTTTTTAGTTATTGAAGTGCTGACTATCAAGAACAGCTGCGAAACAGAAAATGAGATAGTTAAATTACAGACTGAAAAGGAGGCAATGGACATCGATTGCAGTGTTGTCACTGGAGGAGGAACTGGAGGTAACAGAAATTACCAGATTATCTCAACATCTCTAGAATTGGGGGGAGGAGAAACTTACTTTTATTTTTTATTGATTATATTAATAATTAATACACAATACTATACTAATTTCAGCTGTACAACAGGCTAATTTGATACTTTTATACATTATGAATGATCAACTCACTGTGCAAAATTTTTGCAATATTGCTGACTATATTCTCTGTCTATAATTATATCTTTGTGACATATATAATTCCAATCACCCATCTTCTCCCCATGCCCCCTTCATATTCTTTCCTCTGGAAAACGCCACTTTGTTCTCTGTGTCCATGAGTCTGTTTCTCTTTTGTCTTGTGTTTTAGGTTCCACATAGATGTGAAATCATGTGGGATTTGTCTTTCTCTGTCTGACTCATTTCACTCAACATAACATCATACCCTCCAGGTTCATCCATGTTGCTGCAAATGGCAAGACTTCTTTCTTTTTTGTGGGTCCATCTAGACAAGGCTACGGCTTTTCCAATAGTCATGTATGGATGTGAGGACTGGACTATAAAGAAAGCTGAGTGCCGAAGAACTGATGCTTTTGAACTGTGGTGTTGGAGAAGACTCTTGAGAGTCCCTTGGACAGCAAGGAGATCCAACCAGTTCATCCTAAAGGAAATCAGTCCTGATAGTCTTTGGAAGGACTGATGCTGAAGCTGAAATTCCAATACTTTGGCCACCTGATACAAAGAGTTGACTCATTGGAAAAGACCCTGATGCTGGGAAAGATTGAGGGCAGGAGGAGAAGGGGATGACAGAAGATGAGATGGTTAGATGGCATCACCAACTCAATGGACATGAGTTTGAGTAAACTCCGGGAGTTGGTGATGGACAGGGAGGCCTGGCGAGCTGCAGTCAATGGGGTCACAAAGAATCAGACATGACTGAGTGACTGAACTGAACTGAACTGAATATTCCATTGTATATATATACCACATCTTTATCCATTCATCTATGGAGGACACTTAGGTTGCTTCCATATCTTGACTATTGTAAACTGCTGCAAGGGACACAGAGGGTATCTTTTCTAGAATCCAGACATAGCCTTATCATCCTGCAAGTGGAAAGGCTTTAAAATCTCCCCCATCTCTTTTTCATGGATGTATGGTCTAACAAAGTAGCATTTAGGATTCTACATTCCGTATTTGACTTCTTAGAGACTTACCAGATAAATTCTTAACTTTGGCTACACATTCCCCAGTCTCCTCCACAGGTTGATCATATCCTTGCTTCCTTTCAGGTGCTGTGGTCTTTATTTCTTACAAGTCTTTCGGGTCCATCTTAGATGGCTCCTTTGTGTCTAAGGAAAACCTAACTCTTGATGAAAAGCTGGATCACTTTCAACTGAATTCCAAGGTGATAAGTGGTACCACAGGATGCAAGAAGAATTGTTCCCTGGCAAAACCCGTGAACTTCACATTTCACCATATACAGGTGGGCAAATTATCAACTTGTTTGAGCACCTAGAGATTTCTACCAATCACACTTGTAAACCCAGTAGTGAAAAAGTATGTTTTTTGTAGTCAGTTCTTTCTCCCCAAGCTGGTTTATCAGGAATTGCCAACGGAGATTGGAAATTCAACCCAGTTCTTGGTTACTAGCTACTCCAAAAATTACGTGATGGGAATTATTCCCTCAACAAACTAAGAAATGATAAAAACTATAGCCTTATTTACTGTTGGGAAATGAACAGATAAAGACAACTCTTTGCAATCCCATGGACTATAGCTTGCCAGGCTCCTCTGTCCATGGGATTTTCCAGGCAAGAATACTGGAGTGGGTTGGCATTTTCTCCTCCAGGGGATCCTCCCGACCCAGGGATCGAACCCATGTCTCCTGCACTGGCAGGCAGATTCTTTAGCACTGAGCCACCTGGGAAGCCCAAGATGTTCACAGTAAGGTCTTTAAAGTAAAATCATGAAGTCACATACTTTAAGTATGTACAGTTATATTTGTTAAGTATTCATCAATAAAGCTGGAAAAAAATAAAAGACTCAGCTTAAAAAATTAAAAGTCAGATGAGAGCTTCCCTGGTAGCTCAATGATAAAGAATCCACCTGCCAATGCAGGACACACGGGTTCGACCCCTGGTCCAGGAAGATCCAAAATGCCTCAGGGCAACAAAGCCCATGTGTCACAACTACTAAGCCTGAGCTCTAGAGTCCTCGGGTTGTAGCTACTGAGCCTACATGTCACAACTACGGAAGCCCACGCACCCTAGAGCCCATGCTCAGCATCAAGAGAACCCAGCCATCACAGTGAGAAGCTCGTGAGAGCAGGCCCTGCTCTCTGAAACTAGAGAAAAGCCTGCAGAAAACGAAGACCCAGCACAGCCAAAAATAAATAAATAAACAAATTTTGAAATCAGATGAAAGGGCGTTTTTTTTTTAACATTTGGAAAGATTTCATTTCTGACCCAAGAATTGAAACTTGAGCCTCTAATTAATTGAAGAAGAATTTGAAAATACATTATCTGGTCTTCCAGTTCTAAGATACTTTATATAACAAAGTCTATATTGAATATGGTATCTTGCACTTCAAAATTTGTTGAGTGGAGATCTTATAGTGTTCTTACCACAAAAGCAAACAAACAAAAAGCTGAAACAAAGGGACACAGGAAACTTTAGGAAGTGTTGGGTATGTTTTGGTTCGTTGGTGGTGGTGCTGGCATCACAGGTGTTTGCATATGTCCAAATTCATCATGTTTCATGTAGTGTGTGCTGTGCGCTCGGTCATGTCTGACTCTTATGATTGTAACCCACTGGGCTCCTCTGTCCATGGGATTCTCCAGGCAAGAACACTGCAGTGGGTTGCCATTATCTACCCCAGGGGATCTTCCCAACCTAAGGATTGAATTCACATTTCTTGTGTCTCCTGCATTGGCAGGCAGATTCTTTACCTTTGTATAATAATTATACCTCAGTATAGCCATAAAAAAAAACTGAATCCCATTACTTTTAAAACACATTAAAAATTGTCCTCACAAGATATTTAATGTAGGCCCCTGTGCTATGGAGAAGGCAATGGCACCCCACTCCAGTACTCTTGCCTGGAAAACCCCATGGATGGAGCAGCCTGGTAGACTGCAGTCCATGGGGTCACGAAGAGTCAGACACGACTGAGCGACTTCCCTTTCCCTGTGCTATATATTAGGACCTTGTTGTCTATTCATTCTAAATGTATAGTTTGCATCTACGAATGCCAAACTCCCAGTCCATCCTTCCCCCTCCCCTCTCCCCCCGGCAACCACAAGTCTGTTCTCTGTCTGTGAGTCTGTTTCTGTGTAAACACAATTTTGCAATAATTATAAATGGAAAGTAGCATTTAAATTGCATAAAAAATTAAAAAACAAAAACTTTAGTGTAAAAAATTTTATTGGAGTATAGTTGATTTGGAATCAGTGAATTTAACTCAGATGCCCATTATATATACTACTGTGGGCAAGAATATCTTAGAAGAAATGGAGTAGCCATCATAGTCAACAAGAGTCCCAAATGCAATCTCAATGATGATTCTCAATGGCAGAATGATCTCTGTTCGTTTTGAAGGCAAACCAGTCAATATCACAGTAATCCAAGTCTACGCCCTGACCAGTAATGCTGAAGAAGCTGAACAGTTCTATGAAGACCTATAAGACCTTCTAGAACTAACATGCAAAAAAAGACGTCCTTTTCATGATAGGGAACTGGAATGCAAAAGTAGGAAGTCAAGAAATACCTGATAAGTGCGCTTGACAGCCCCACGAATCTGTCTCTTGCTCCAACAGTGCTTGGACAGAACAGACTCAGGGACACCCCTTGCTCCAGCCTCCGACCACCCTCCAACCTTTTTTCCAGTCACAGCCTCAGGAGTCAGCCACTCAGCTGTCCGTGATCACCAGGACCAGCCACCATTTTTTCACTCCTATTACTGACCAATCACGAGTTCCCCGATTCATCAGAATTATTCTACCAAAGCCGTCAACTGCCAGGTTAACATGCAACTGTGGGCCTCCTACACCTACCTCTCTCTGGGCTTCTGTTTCAACCGTGACGATGTGGCCCTGGAGGGTGTGGGTCACTTTTTTCGTGAATTGGTCAAGGAGAAGTGTGAGGGCATGATGCTGTGAAAGTGCTGCACTCAATATGCCAGCAAATTTGGAAAACTCAGCAGTGGCCACAGGACTGGAAAAGAGTTTTCATTCCAATCCCAAAGAAAGGCAATGCCAAAGAATGCTCAAACTACCACACAATTGGACTCATCTCACATGCTAGTAAAGTAATGCTCAAAATTCTCCAAGCCAGGCTTCAGCAGTACATGAACCATGAACGTCCATATGCTCAAGCTGGATTTAGAAAAGACAGGGGAACCAGAGATCAAATTGCCAACATTTGTTGGATCATCGAAAAAGCAGAGTTCCAGAAAAACATCTACTTTAGCTTTAATGACTATGCCAAAGCCTTTGACTGTGTGGATCACAACAAACTGTGGAAAATTCTTCAAGAGATGGGAATACCAGACCACCTGACCTGCCTCCTGAGAAATCTGTATGCAGGTCAAGAAACAACAGTTAGAACTGGACATGGAACAACAGACTGGTTCCAAATATGGAAAGGAGTACATCAAGGCTGTACATTGTCACCCTGCTTATTTAACTTCTATGCCGAGTACATCATGAGAAACGCTGGGCTGGATGAAGCACAAACTGAAATCAAGATTGCCAGGAGAAATATCAATAACCTCAGATATGCAGATGACACCACCCTTTGGCAGAAAGTGAAGAAGAACTAAAGAGCCTCTTGATGAAAGTGAAAGAGGAGAGTGAAAAAGTTGGCTTAAAACTCAACATTCAGAAAACGAAGATCATGGCATCTGGTCCCATCACTTCAGGGCAAATAGATAGGGAAACAACGGAAACAGTGACAGACTTTATTTTGGGGGGCTCCAAAATCACTGCAGATGGTGACTGCAGCCATGAAATTAAAAGACGCTTGCTCCTTGGAAGAAAAGTTATGACCAACCTAGACAGCATATTAAAAAGCTGAGACATTACTTTGCCAACAAAAGTCCATCTAGTCAAAGCTATAGTTTTTCCAGTAGTCATGTATGGATGTGAGGGCTGGACTATAAAGAAAGCTGAGCACTGAAGAACTGATGCTTTTGAACTGTGGTGTTGGAGAAGACTCTCGAGAGCCCCTTGGACAGCAAGGAGATCAACTCAGTCCATCCTAAAGGAAATCAGTCCTGAATATTCATTGGAAGGACAAGCTGAAGCTGAAACTCCAATACTTTGGCCACCTGATGTGAAGAACTGACTCATTTGAAAAGACCCTGATGCTGGGAAAGATTGAAGGCAGGAGGAGAAGGGGAGGACAGTTGGATGGCATCACTAACTCAACGGAAATGAGTTTGAGTAAACTCTGGGAGTTGGTGATGGACAGGGAGGCCTGGCGTGCTGCAGTCCATGGGGTCCCAGAGAGTCGGACATGACTGAGCGACTGAACTGAACTGATTTAGAATGTCATATTGGTTTCAAGTATACAATATGGTGGGCTTCCCAGGTGGCTCAGTGGTAAGAATCCGCCTGCAACTGCAGGAGAAGAAGGAGATATGGGTTTGATCCCTGGGTTGGGAAGATGCCTGGGAGGAGGAAATGGTAATTCACTCGTATTCTTGCCTGGAAAATTCCATGGGCAAAGGACTTTGGTCGGACACAACTAAGCATGCACGCATGCATACAATATGGTAATCCAGTATTTTTGCAGATTGTATTCCATTAAAGGTTATTACAAAATAATGATTAGCTTCCTGTGCTATATAGTAAATCATTGTTGCTTATCTATTTAATAGATAGTAGTTTGTATCTGTTAATCCCATAGTCCTAATTTGTCTCTCCCCACCCTTGATAAGCACAAGTTTGTTTTCTATGTCTGTGAGTTTGTTTCTGTTTTTTATGTTCCATTCATTTGTTTCATTTTTTAGATTCCACATATAGGAGATAATATAGAGTACTTATATGCCTGACATTTTACTAACCATAATATCCTTTAGGTCTATCTGTGTTGTTGGAAATGGCATTATTTCTTTCTTTTTTATGGTTGAATAGTATTTCATTGCATGTGTGTGTGCGTGCATATGTGTGCATGTATATGTGGGAAGCTTCGGATTTTAAATGATAGTGTCTCATGAAGAGCAATTTTCTTTCCAGATGATAGGGGAAAGCAAAAAGTCTCTTTGTGTCTACTGGGATGAGCTGGTCTGGTCTAATGAAGGGTGCCATGTGACCTTTTCTGACGGAGCTCGAACTGTATGCAGCTGCAGCCATCTGTCCACGTTTGCCGTCCTCATGGCCTCGGTCGAGCTGAAGGTACGTGTGTAAACACACATGACGCTGAAAGTCAGCTCTGCTGCAGGGTGGTGCTGGGGTAGAAGGCAGGGATCTTCAAAAAGAAGACGAAAAAATATGAGCAGAGGAACAGCTATATATCTTCCTCTCTTCTTCCTTTTTTCTTTTCATTTTTTTAAATTCAAGGATGATGCTTTACAACGCTGTGTTAGTTTCTGCCGTACAGCAACATGAATATGTACACCAACATTTTCTTCCCTTTTGAGTCTCCCTCTTACCGAACCCCCATCCCACCCTGTTAGGTCATCACAGAGTACCAAACGGAACTCCCTGTGCTATTGAGCATCTTCCAGCTAGCGATTTATTTTACACATGGTAGTGTACTTGTTTCAGTGCTACCTGAGAAGCCACAGTGTATATGCTCCAATGCAACTCTCTCAACTGGGCCCACTCTCTCCTTCTCTTGCTATGAACACAAGTCCATTCTCTATATTTGAGTCTCTCTATTCCTGCTCTGCAAGTACATTCATTCATCAATACATTTTTTCTAGATTCCATATGTATGCATTGATATAAATTTCTCTTTTATCCTGTTAAAAAAATACTACCCTTTTAGGAGGTATGTAGTGGCATCTCATTGTGGTTTTAACTTATATGACCCTGATGACTAATGGCGTGGAGCTTCCTTTCATATGTTCTCATGGGATAGAACTTGTGAGTGAAACATCCCTTCTATCTGGGAAACCTAGTCATCCAAACCCACTGCATTCAGCCTTTAGGAATTTGGTGAACTTCTAGTGGATTTCTTCACACCCACTCCTGTAACAACTACCTGTTCCTTCTGTGCTCTGTTAAAACTGAAATAGTTCCCATGTCTCATCTCCCTTGGGAAGAATTTGAGTTAATGTCTCCTCTTTGCTGTGCAAACTCATCTCTCCAATGAGATCAAGAAAAGTTATGATTTTATTGGCTATCATTTTTTTATTGTTTAGATGAGGGTCATGTTTCATTGCAATATTCTACATCTTTTTAAAAATTATTTATTTTTGGCTGCCTGGATCTTCATTGCCGCACATGTGCTCTCTCCAGTTGTGGTGCCCAGGCTTCTCATTGTGATGGCTTCTCTTGTTGCAGAGGAGCCCAACAATGGGCTCTAGGGCATGTGGGCTTCCCTGGTTGCAGCACATGGGCTCAGTAGTTGCAGCAAGTGGGCTCAGTAGTTGTGGCACATGGGCTTAGTTGCCCCAGAGCATGTGGGACCTTCCCAGACCAGGGATGGAACCCATGTCCCCTGCAATGACAGGTCGATTCTTCACCAGTGGACTGCGAGGGAAGTCCAGTCTGGCCACTATTGACCTGTTCAGTTTCTCACAAGGAAATTAACACCATGCATTGAGAGTTCTTATTGGGAACCACAATTGGCTTATTGGCCTATTGGGAACCACAGCCTCCAAAACAAAAACCAGTTGGAGTCTCTTTTCTCCTGCTGCGTCTAGGAGGATCCCGTGCTGACCATGATCACCTACGTGGGGCTGAGCCTCTCTCTGCTCTGCCTCTTCCTGGCGGCCCTCACCTTCCTCCTGTGTCGATCCATCCAGAACACCAGCACCTCCCTCCACCTGCAGCTCTCCATCTGCCTCTTCCTGGCTTACCTCCTCTTCCTTACAGGCATCAAACGGACAGAGCCCGAGGTAGGAGAATTAACCAAAACCCTTTCCTACTTATATTTTATTTTGGCCATGCTACATGACTTGCAGGATGTTAGTTCCCCCACAAAAGATTGAACCTAACCCACAACAGTGAAAGTGCCAATTCTTAAACTAGACTGCCAGGGAATTCCCTTCTTTTTTTATTTTTATTTTTAATTTATTTTTTTTTTTTTTTGAACACCCAAATCTTTTATAGAGGGGGGACAGTTCGGGGAGGCCTCTCACTGCACAGCCTTTCACCACGTCTGGCAGCTCAGGCGGGCTGGGCCTCAAACGCCTCATCTGCCCTGAGGGCTAGCCCCACAGTGGCTGGGGCCTGAGGCCGTGCTGGTGAAGCCACACTCTCCAAACGTCTTGCCGTCTTTGTCCAGAAGCTGTTCGTCCTTGTACAGCCGCTGCTCATCCGCTTGAGGATACTCTAGACGATGCACTTCAGCTCCAACACGGTGCCCGGCTCCTTGGCGTCCGTGAAGACGGTGGTCTTGTGGCGCCGGATCATAATCAACACGACCTGGGGGCGGCGGCCCGGCCTGAGTGCGGAGCCAGGGTCCCCCCGCATGGCCCGGCGCCCCCGCCGCCCCCCGCCCCCCCCCC
>SJYT01024695.1:109129-137780 GCA_006410635.1 Cephalophus harveyi
GTGTGTGTGTCTGCCTCAGGTGCCATGTGTGTATAGAGTATGTGTGTGTGGTATGTAGTATTCAACTTAATTTGAAGCTCAAAAGAGGTACTTTTTTATTTTTTATTGCAGTATAGCTGATTTACAATGTTGTGTTCATTTCAGGTGTACAGTAAAGAGATTCAGCCATATATATATATATAGGAAAAGAATCTGGAAAAGTATATATATATGGATACTTTTATATATATAAAAGAATATATATATTTTTTCAGACTCTTTTTCATTATAGGTTATATCAAAGAATTGAATATAGTTCCCTATGCTATACAGTAGGTCATTATTGTTTACCTGTTCATATATAGTAATGTGTATACATTAATTCCAGCCTCCTAATTTATCCTTCTCCCCACTTTCCCTTTGGTAACCATAGTTTGTTTTCTGTTTGTCGGTCTATTTCTCTTTTGTATTTGAATTCATCTGTGTATTGTTTTTAGCTTTCACATATAAGCAGGGGCATATGATATTTGTCTTTCTCTGACTTAACTTCACTCAGTATGATAATCTCTGGTTGTAACCATGTTGCTGCAAATGGCATTCTTTCATTCTTTTTATGACTGGATAATATTCCACTGTATATATGTACCACATCTTCTTTATCCATTCCTCTGCTAATGGGCATTTAGGTTGCTTCCATGTCTTGGATACTATAAACAGAGCTGCAGTCAACAATGGGGAATACGTATCTTTTCAAAGTATGACTTCCTCTGGATACATGCTCAGGAGTGGGACTGCTGAATCACATAGTAGTTCTAGTTTTACTTTTTTAAGGAATCTCTATACTGATCTCCATCCTGGTTTTACAAATTTACATTCCTACCAATAATGTAGGAGGGCAAACTAGGTACTATTTTAACATTCATTTGTTTCCTATTAATAGCAGATGTTTGAGCATATGTCTTTATTTAAATTTTTTGAGCATATTTTTGCCATCAAAAAGTCTACAAACAATAAACACTGGAGAGGGTGTGGAGAAAAGGAAACCCTCTTAAACTGTTGGTGGGAATTCAAACTAGCACAGCCACTGTGGAGAACAGTGTGGAGATTCCTTAAAAAAAAAAAAAAAAAAAACTGGAAATAGAACTGCCATACAACCCAGCAATCCCACTGCTGGGCATACACACCAAGGAAACCAGAGTCTAAGGAGACACATGTACCCCAGTGTTCACTGCAGCACTGTTTACAATTGCTCGGACATGGAAGCAACCTAGATATCCGCTGGCAGACAAATGGATAAGGAAGTTGTGGTACATATACACAATGGAATATTACTCAGCTATAAAAAAGAATGCATTTGAGTCAGTTCTAACAAGTGGATGAAACTGGAGCCTATTATACAGAGTGAAGTAAGTCAGAAAGAAAAGCACCAATACGGTATATTAATGCATATATGTGGAATTTAGAAAGACAGTAATGACAACCCTACAACAAGACAACAAAAGAGACACAGATGTAAAGAACAGACGTTTGGACTATGTGGGAGAAGGCAAGGGTGGGATCATTTGAGAGAATAGCATGTATATTACATTTTACATGTATATTACCACATGTAAAACAGATGACCAGTGCAAGTGTGGTGCATGAAGCAGGTCAGTCAAAGCCGGTGCTCTGGGACAACTCAGAGGGACGGTGTGGGGAGGGAGCTGGGGGGTGGCTTCAGGATGGAGGAGACGCATGTGCACCCATGGCTGATTCATGTTGATGTATGGCAAAAACCACCACAATATTGTAAAGTAATTGGCCTCCAATTAAAATAAATAAAATTTTTAATGATAAAAATAAAAATTTAAAAAAAGGAAAAAATTTTTGAGCATATTTAAATGCTGATGAATAGAGAAGAAATCATCCTTGTATCTCTAATATCTAGCATGCCATATATACTTAATATATATTTGTTGAATAAACAAATGAGTGGATGTGTAAAAATATAATTGTGACTATGATAAAATTATGTGATTTGGAAGTTATTTCACCAAGTGTTCTTAAATCTCCTTCAGTTTGTTCAACTCTTAGGATATAGTCTGGTGATTAGTCAGTTTAAGCTAAAGTGTGCTATAGTGACAAAGAAGTCCCAACATCTCAGTGGCTTGACAAAGCAAATATGTCTTTGTGTGCTATTTTTGCAAAGTCCAGTGTGGATCAAGAGGCTCTTCCCCATGTGAGATTCAGCTTTACTTTTTTTTATGACTGCTGGGTCTTCATTGCTTTGTGCAGGCTTTCACTAGTTGTGGTGAGTGGGGGCTGCTCTTTCTTGGGTGCTCGCGTTTCTCATTGAGGTGGCTTCTCTTGTTGTGGAGCACAGGCTCTAGGCATGAGGGCTTCAGAAGCTGCAGCACATGGACTCAATAGTTCTGGCACATGAACTTAGTTGCTCCAAGGCATGTGGGATCTTCCCCGACCAGGGATTGAACTTGTATCTCCTGCACTGGTAGGCAGATTGTTAACCCCTGTGGTACCAGGGGAGTCCTCAGCTTTTTTTTTATGATTCTATTATTTTGACACATGACCTCACTGGTTGTTGCTGGAGGGGAAGAGAGTTGAAGACTGTAGGATTCAGGCATATATCACTGCGACCAACATCTCATTCACTCGAATTCAGCCACATGCCCCAGACTATCTGAAATGAGCCTGGAAAATATCTGCCCATGGCCCATGTGTGCAAGGAAAGGCACTGGTGGAGACACCACATTGCATTGTGTTTGTGCCACCTGACCATCCACACATGTTCTTTTGTGGGCTTTCAGGAGCTCCTTGGTGGTATTGTACAAGTATCCTCAGTCTGCTCCAAAGGAATTTCAATATATTCTCTTTTTTAACTATTTGCCGTGCTATGAGGCATGTGGGATCCTAGTTTCTGACCAGGGATGGAACCTGCATCCCTTGTATTGGAAGCATGGAGTCTTAACCACTGGACCACCAGGGAAGTCCCCAAGTTTCAACATATTCTAACTATAAAATCTCATACTTTTCCCCATGATCTTCAGTGCTTTCTAGTTTGACTCTCTTTATTTTTTCTTAGGGTATAGTTGCCTTGCAATGTTGCACAACAAAGTGCATTAGCTATGGCATGTAGCATGTTAGTCACTCATCATGTCCAACTCTTTGCCATATGACTCCATGGGCATTAGCCCACTAGACTCTTCTGTCCATGGAATCCTCCAGGCAAGGAGTGGGTTGGCATTCCCTTCTCCAAGGGATCTTCCTGACCCGGGGATCGAACCCTGGTTTCCCACACTGCAGGCAGATTCTTTACTTTCTGAGCCATCACATATATCCCCTCTCTCATGGCCCTCCTTCCCACCCACCCCCATCTCACCCCTCTAGGTCATCATAGAATACCCAGCTAGGTTCCCACTAGCTATCTGTAGCTATCTGTACATGGCATCTTTACACATGGCAGTACACATACATCAGAGAAAACCATAAAAAAATGAAATGACAATTCTCAGAATGGGAGAAAATAATGGCAAACAACTTACAAGGAATGAATCTCCAAAATATACAAACAGCTCATGAAACTCAATATGAGAAGAAATACACCCAATCAAACAATGGGCAGAAGACCTATGTAGACATTTCTCCAAAGAAGACACACAGATGGCCAAGAGACACATGAAAAGATGCTCAACATCATGAACTATCAGAGAAATGCAGATCAAAACTACAGTGAGTAGTTCACCTCACACGGGTCAGAATGGCCATCATTTAAAAAAAAAAAAAAACTGACTCTGCATATTGGTCCACAATTAGTATCTTATTTTTTTTCTTTCAGATAAACTTAATCTTTTATTCGATAACCTTGTGGATTTTGAGAGATCGGCTTTCTTCCCTCAATAAAGATGTGTCCAAGATACAGAACACAAGGTAAAATGGGTTTAGACAGTTTAATGGGCTTAGCATAGGTTGTAGTTCTAAAGGATTGCTTTTTCAAGCATGCGTGCATGCTCAGTTACTAAGTAGTGTCCAATGCTTGGTGACCTCATGGGCAGTAGCCCATCAGGCTCCTCTATCCATGGGATTTCCCAGACAAGAATACTGCAGTGGGTTGCTATTTCCTCCTCCAGGTAATCTTTCTGACACAACAATCAAACCCATGTCACCTGCAGGTGTCACTGGCAGGCAGATTGTTTCCCTACTGAGGCACCTGGGAAGCCCCTAAACAGTCATCTGTAAAGAGTTGCCTACCATGTTAGGCGGCTGCTGCTGCTGCTGCTACTAAGTCTACTGCTGCTAAGTCACTTCAGTCGTGTCCAACTCTATGCGACCCCCCTCTATGCTCTAGGCAGCCCACCAGGCTCCCCCATCCCTGGGATTCTCCAGGCAAGAACACTGGAGTGGGTTGCCATGTTAGGAACCACTGTCAAATGAGAATCACCCGTAAAATCATATATATTTGAAACTTTGAAATTAACGAGAAGATTCATAGAACCAGAAAGTAGAATTGATTCCCTCTATGCTCTAGGCAGCCCACCAGGCTCCCCCATCCCTGGGATTCTCCAGGCAAGAACACTGGAGTGGGTTGCCATGTTAGGAACCACTGTCAAATGAGAATCACCCGTAAAATCATATATATTTGAAACTTTGAAATTAACGAGAAGATTCATAGAACCAGAAAGTAGAATTGATGTTGCCAAGGGGTGAGGGCAGGAAGGAATGGGCATTTATTGTTTTGTGGATGCAGAGGTTCAGTTCTTCAGGGTGAAAAAAAGCTCCGTAGAAAGATAGTGTTGCTGGTGGCACAACAATGTGAATGTATTTAATGCTTCTAAACTGCGTGCTCAAATATAGTTGCAGGAAATTTTATGTTATGTGTGTTTGCCACATTAAAAACATATAATGGTAAAATACCTTTCCTTGAGGAGGAAATGGCCACCCACTTCAGTATTCTTGCCCGGGAAATCCTGTGGACACAGGAGTCTGGCAGACTACAGTCCACCGGGTCACAAGAGTTGGACATGACTTAGAGACTAACCACCACCACCACAAAATATCATTCCAATTATAAATATTCATATTAGAGGAAAACACCATGGAAGAAACTCATGTTCATCTATTACAGTTTTTACAGTGGAAATGATAGCCATTACTTCCAAATATTGCACTCACAACCTCAGTTTCTCCAAGTCCATCCTGGCTTGAGAAAAGTTCACAAGTAATTAGAATGACGTCCCAGGTGGCTCAGTGGTAAAGAATCTGCCTGCCAATGCAGGAGACATAGGCTTGATCCCTGGGTTGGGAAGATCTCCTGGAGAAGGAAATGGCAACCTATGGAAACCTACAGTGTTCTTGCTTGAATAATTCCATGGACAGAGAAGCCTGGCAGGCTACAGTTCATGGGGTCGCAGAGTCAGACACAACTTAGGGACTAAACTACTACAGTTGGAGAGGAAGGCAGATGGGGTTTGAAGACAGGACAACATACTACTCAAGAGAGAAGGTTGGTGACTGTCCTTCTTGGTGTTAACAGGATGCTGACGTTTAAAGCCATTGCTCAGCTCTTCCTCTTGGGCTGTTCCTGGTGCCTCGGCTTCTTTCTCGCTGAACTGATAAAGGAACCCCTCAGATCCATCATCGCCTATGCTTTCACCATCACCAATGTCCTGCAGGGAGTCTACATCTTCCTGGTCCACTGCCTCCTCAACCAGCAGGTAATAGGACCCATCCTGTCTTCTTCCCAGCTCCCAGCTGGGGTCCTCTCATGCCTTTACCTGGCTAGCCCTTCTCTCCCACATGATGCCCTCCTGCCTGATGTGTTCCCATTTTCCCCAAGCCTACCATTCTCCACTGAGTCCGGGAGTTCAAGCCCCTGCTTGTAGAAGCATTTTTTATGTATCTGTAGGATGAGGTGAGTTCCACATCCTACCACTCCACCATCTTGATTCCCCTTTGGGAGTTCAAGTCTCCTTTTTCCAATTTTCCAGTTTCCCAACTCATGAATCTGTCATGAGTATTGGATGGTAGCATCCCCATTCTTCTCAGATCACGAATATGGGGTCTGACAGCAGCAAAACTAAAGTTTGGGGAACAGTGGTTTCCATTTTTTAATATTCAAATTGGATTTTAATGATTATTACTTGCTTGGTTCTGGGGGATCCAGGGACGGCTTTCTGAACAGTGAAGAAATCAGAAATGGGAAACAACATAATTAGACATTGAATAACCAACTGTGATTTGCACCGTGGGGAAAATTGTTAGGGGGACATTAACTACCACATAGGGCTTCCTTAAGCTTGACAGTGAGGGGCTTAACGAGGGTGGGAGACGACCAGCCAAAGAAAGGAAGTAAGGCTGATGTGGAGACCCTTGCCAGTCCCAGAACCCAGAGACACGTAGTGAGGGCAGTGCTCTGAGTGTAGGAGCCTGCGGTGGCAGGGAAGAGCCAGGTGCCAGCATTGACTGGACCAGGTAACCTTTTTAAGTAGTGATTTTACATTGCATTCTGACTCAATAAATAGGCAGATATCTCTAGGTTTCACTCCAATGGAGTTATATGGATTTCAGAGAGACATGTAGTCAGGTATGAATGTGAAAGTGGTACCATAAAGAAGGCTGACACTGAAGAATCGATGCTTTCAAACTGTGGTGCTGGAGAAGACTCTTAAGAGTCCTAAGGACAGCAAGGAGATAAAAAACAGTCAGTCCTAAAGGAAATCAGCCCTGAATAGTCATTGGAAGGACTTATGCTGGAGCTGAAGCTTCAATCCTTTGGCCACCTGATGGGAAGAGCTGAATCTTTGGAAAAGACCCTGATACTGGGAAAGATTGAGGGAAGGCAGGAGGAGAATGGGGAACAGAGGATGAGATGGTTGGATGGCATCATCGACTCAGTGGACATGAGTTTGAGCAAATTCAAGCAGATACTGAAGGACAGGGAAGCCTGGTGTGTTGCAGTCACAGGGTTGCAAAGTGTAGGACAAGACTTAGCAACTGAACAACAACATTGAGAGGAGGAAGCAATTCTCAGTAGTTACAGAAACTGCTCATGTTCTTAGGGATGATATAAATGCTGTGTTATCATTAACATGAATATGAACAGGCTGATCCACAAATAATATCTCTGTAATCACTCATAGGGGCCTCTCTGGTGGCTCAGACACTAAAGAATCTGCCTGCAGTGCAGGAGACCTGGGTATGATCTCTGGGCCAGGAATACCCCCTGGAGAAGGGAATGGCTATCCACTCCAGTATTCTGGCCTGGAGAATCTCATAGACAGGGGAGCCTGGCAGTCTACAGTTCATGGGGTCTCAAAGTCAGACATGACTGAGCCACTAACACAGAATCACTCATAGTTCAATCTGTTTGATATAGCCTCTATGGGTTATCTGCAAATATAATTGGAAAAATAAATACTATTTCTGGTAGCATTCGTGCATATATCTAGAATGTATTTAAATGCAGGATTTTCATTTACCATCTTTTCCAGGTGAGAGAGGAGTATGTAAAGTGGCTTAGAAGTATGAGTAAAAAGATGGAGTCTGACAGCTACACCCTTTCCAGCTCTACCATCCAAACCCATGTGGTAAGATGATTTCCTGTCCCCATCCACGCTGTTTGCTAATTTGAAATATTCTCTTCTGCTGGCAGTTGGGTCTGCCCCTCACCCAATAGTGTGATGAGACCACACGTTGACTCTTGGTACAGGAAACTGTTAGTGTCTCTGTCTCAGCTTACTGTGCAATATCTGACTCTGAGCATCTCTAGGGTGGGGCAATAGCATAATTACCACATATGATCTGCACAATGAATGATTTTACTTTTCTGGAATTATTGGTTTCTGAGTCCAAGAGCTTCCCTGGTGGCTCAGTGGTAAAGAACCCATCTAACAATGTAGGAGACACGGGTTTGATCCAGGGTCAGGAAGATCCCCTAGAGAAGGAAATGGCAACCCACTCCAGTATTCTTGCCTGGGAAATCCCATGGACAGAGGAGCCTGGCAGGCTATAGTCCATGGGGTCGCAAAAGAGTAGGACAGGACTTACCAACTAAACAACAGCAGAAGCAAGCTGAGTCCAAACCTTGGAGTTACAGAAACATAAATGAAACTTTTTCTTGATACGTTATATCATAACTAAGTTATACTAGTTCATGAGTTCCACAAAGTTGCCAAACAGATGTTTCACTGCTGGTATACTCTGAGCCTTAACCATGCCTATGCTTTGTAAACTTTCAAAGAAGCCACAAAACTTGCGCCTTGCCAAACATCTTTGGCCAGGATTTTTTTTTTTTCCTGTAGAAAACGTCTTTACATTTTGTAGAACACTGGTGTTTTTTACAAAGACGTAATTTAATGACTGTTGGCATAGGCAAAATAGTACTTGAAGAAACTGATAGACATTACAAAATACTTTTCTTCTTTTACTTGATAATGATGAAGGAAAATGAATGAAGGGATAAATAGGATGGATTTAGATGAGATGTAGGAGTATGACCTTGGTTTCAGTCCTACTTTTGAAATTAACTTGGGTGTGATATTGATATCAGTCTCCTCATGGCTGAGATAAGTGGGCCAGACTTCATCATCTTATGATTACTTTCATATCCTCAATTTGCTGAGATGCAAAAAAACAAAGATAAGTACATTAAGCCAGGAAGAAAAACACTCAGATTTGCCCGGGGATCCATGCTTCAATATGAATCTCATCTTTTTGTCAGGAAATTCCCAACAAATGATGTTAATAATTACTTTCAGGAATATTTCAGCATTATTTCTCTTTCTGTTTCTCCCATAAATTTGCACATGGAGATGGAAAAATCATCCAATTTATGGGGGGAAAGAAGAACCAATACTTCAGTCTGAAAATGACAAACAGTTCCATGTCATCCTCCCAACCATCCTGGAGAAAGAATCAGCCATGTGACTAAAGCACCCAGGAGAACTGCTTCATCCTACAGTAGAATCACTCACAGAATGTATGCTTTGGTTGAATATTTTGTGTAATGTTACAGTGCTCTATGTTTTCAATTAAGATATTTTACACAGAGACACGTAGATCTTAAACTTGGTAAGTTTGCAAATATATATACATGTATATGCTGTTTTTGTTTAGTCAGTCTGTTGTCTATAACTCATTTGTGACCACATGGACTTAGTCCAGCAGGATCCTCTGTCCATGGGATTTCCCAGTCAAGAATACTGGAGTCAGTTGCTATTTTCTTCCTCAGGAATCTTTCCAACCCAGAAATTGAACCCTCTTCCTCCTGCATGTATATCTATTAACTACATCAGCCAAGTCAAGATATGGAGTATTTGCATTACTCCTGAAAGTTCCCACATAATCCTTTCAATCATTTGTCCCCAGTCTTCCACCCCAGAAACAATTATTCTGATTTCTATAGCAACAGATTAATTCTGTCAATTCTTTAAGTCCATATACATGGAATCATACAGTATGACCTCTTGGTGTCTGCCATGTTTCACTCATCTTGATGATGACTTTGGAATTCATCCATTTCATGCATATGTTATCAGTCTGTTCCTTTTATTGCTGAGTAGCATTTCACACTATTGTATATCACAATATGTTTATCCATGCCCCTTTCGATGTATATTTGAGTTATTTTCATTTTTCCACTATAAATAAAGATGCTATGATAATTTTCATATATGTGTGTGTGCGTATGTGTGGCCATGTGTTCTCACTTCTCTCGGGTAAATACCTGGAGCTTTCTGTCTTTAAGTCCTATCTGACTGA
The DNA here is from genome assembly GCA_006410635.1 of Cephalophus harveyi. Classification (NCBI taxonomy): domain Eukaryota; kingdom Metazoa; phylum Chordata; class Mammalia; order Artiodactyla; family Bovidae; genus Cephalophus; species Cephalophus harveyi. The sequence continues at coordinate 118,862 of SJYT01024695.1, forward strand.
TGTGCCAGGATTCAGTTCTTGGTGTGTGGTGCCTGTACTAGTACCACTGGCATCAGTTGGAAAGCCAGAAATCACATTGTGGGTCTCTCCCTGGATTCACTTGGGTTTAGATCCAGAAATCAGAGTTGTAACAACCCTCTTAATGTCTGTGAGGCACAATGTAATTTGAGACTCATTTCTGCAGGGAGAGAGGAGGGTGGCTATCCAAATGCTATGACAACATTCTCCATGACTTGCAGTCATTTCATTCCCCCCTCCCCTTATTTAATCATCTTCTCTTTTTATTCAAAGTAAAATTTCATTTTGCTTTCAAAGGACAAGCTCAAAAGTAATATGATGCCTCAGACATTGGAGAAGAAAAGACAATACTATTTAGACAAGTCAGAGCAGAGCCACTGTGATGAAACTCCACTTCCTATAAGGCTGACCAGCTGCATTTTCCAGAGACCAGTGACAAGGATAACCTCACATCCTGGCAATGTGATCACACCCGTCAATGCGAGGGGACCTTGGAAAAGCCCCCAGCAAGTCTGTGCATTCAGGAGACTGCAGGGTCTTCAGGCCCTACAGCCCAGTAGGAGAACCTTTCAGGACTATGGACAGCGCAAATGTTTCCAGGATCTTTGCCCAGCTTAGTGTCGGTGAATCCCTGGGCCGTGTTGGTGCCTGATCTGTGCACACCAGCCCTGAACCCATCCTTGCCCAGTCTTCAGATGGGGCAGAGCTGGACCCAGGATTGGGTCCTGGAGTATTGCAGTCCATGGGGTCGCAGAGAATCATACCCAACTGAGTGACTGAACAACAACAATGAACAAAGTTTCTGAGTCAGGGCACCCAGGGCTGGAACAGGAAACCTAAGGAGGTTGGGCTCCTCCCAGATGTAATGGCCATCCCTGCTTTGGTTGGGGGCATGGCTGGAACTCAAGAGCGTGGGGCTACAAATCTAAGCTGATGCCACTCTTCCCCTAGAGGGCATTTGAGTCAGGGCCATAGGAGTTGGACCAACACCACATAAGCTGGTTGTTCTCCTTTCCAAGCACATGAACTCACACACATGCCCATAATGGCAGTTTCTGCCCTGGTCAGAGACAGAACTGGTACCTAAGGTAGCTTCATCCCCTCCAAGTGTCCACATGATTGCTGTAAAGGCAGCTGCTGCATTAGCAGGAAGCATCACCAGAGCAGGAGGTCTTGATGCGGGAGCCCAGAGGAGGAGGGAGGGTGCACTGGGGCCATCCAGGCCAGCTTTCCAGAGCACCAGGTTGTTTTCAGCTTGCTGCCTCTGTGCTGGATGAGAGAGCAAGAAAGTCTGTGCATCTGCTCTTCAAGAATGGAGTCTAGGGCTTCCCTGGTGGTGCAGTGGTTAAGAACCTGCCTTGCAATGCATGGGACACCAGTTCAACTCCTGGTCTGGAAAGATCCCACAATGCTGTGGGGCATCTGAACTCGTGTACCACAACTGAGCCAGCGCTCGAGAGCCCAAACCCAGAACCCACATCTACTAAGACCAAGTGAAACCTGAAACCTGCACACCCTCAAGCTTGTTCTCCCCAACAAGAGAAGGCACTGAAATGAGAAGCCATTGAGCCACAATTAGAAAGTAGCTCCTGCTCACCACAACTAGAGGAAGCCCACACCCAGTAATGAAGACCCAGCACAGGCAAAAATAAAAAATAAAATAAATTTTAAAAAAAAAAGAACGGAGTCTCAATTTCTCCTAGTGCTTGTTTTATTGAATAAGTTGTTTCTAAGTAAAATGAATTGTTTGTTGAATAATTGTTTGTTAAAAAATTACAAAATTATGAAGTGTCCCACACTGTGAAGTGGGAAAATTGCAATGACTCCAGACCTATTTCAGGGCAGAACAATAAGTTTGCTGGAAAGTCATTTTCCACATCAAATATTTTTAGAGAGTATGTTCCAAGAGTTGTAACAACCCTCTGAATGTCTGTGAGGCACAATGTAATTTGAGACACATTTCTGCAGGGAGAGAGGAGGGTGGCTATCCAAATGCTATGACAACATTCTCCATGACTTGCAGTCATTTCATTCCCCCCTCCCCTTATTTAATCATCTTCTCTTTTTATTCAAAGTAAAATTTCATTTTGCTTTCAAAGGACAAGCTCAAAAGTAATATGATGCCTCAGACATTGGAGAAGAAAAGACAATACTATTTAGACAAGTCAGAGCAGAGCCACTGTGATGAAACTCCACTTCCTATAAGGCTGACCAGCTGCATTTTCCAGAGACCAGTGACAAGGATAACCTCACATCCTGGCAATGTGATCACACCCGTCAATGCGAGGGGACCTTGGAAAAGCCCCCAGCAAGTCTGTGCATTCAGGAGACTGCAGGGTCTTCAGGCCCTACAGCCCAGTAGGAGAACCTTTCAGGACTATGGACAGCGCAAATGTTTCCAGGATCTTTGCCCAGCTTAGTGTCGGTGAATCCCTGGGCCGTGTTGGTGCCTGATCTGTGCACACCAGCCCTGAGCCCATCCTTGCCCAGTCTTCAGATGGGGCAGAGCTGGACCCAGGATTGGGTCCTGGAGTATTGCAGTCCATGGGGTCGCAGAGAATCATACCCAACTGAGTGACTGAACAACAACAATGAACAAAGTTTCTGAGTCAGGGCACCCAGGGCTGGAACAGGAAACCTAAGGAGGTTGGGCTCCTCCCAGATGTAATGGCCATCCCTGCTTTGGTTGGGGGCATGGCTGGAACTCAAGAGCGTGGGGCTACAAATCTAAGCTGATGCCACTCTTCCCCTAGAGGGCATTTGAGTCAGGGCCATAGGAGTTGGACCAACACCACATAAGCTGGTTGTTCTCCTTTCCAAGCACATGAACTCACACACATGCCCATAATGGCAGTTTCTGCCCTGGTCAGAGACAGAACTGGTACCTAAGGTAGCTTCATCCCCTCCAAGTGTCCACATGATTGCTGTAAAGGCAGCTGCTGCATTAGCAGGAAGCATCACCAGAGCAGGAGGTCTTGATGCGGGAGCCCAGAGGAGGAGGGAGGGTGCACTGGGGCCATCCAGGCCAGCTTTCCAGAGCACCAGGTTGTTTTCAGCTTGCTGCCTCTGTGCTGGATGAGAGAGCAAGAAAGTCTGTGCATCTGCTCTTCAAGAATGGAGTCTAGGGCTTCCCTGGTGGTGCAGTGGTTAAGAACCTGCCTTGCAATGCATGGGACACCAGTTCAACTCCTGGTCTGGAAAGATCCCACAATGCTGTGGGGCATCTGAACTCGTGTACCACAACTGAGCCAGCGCTCGAGAGCCCAAACCCAGAACCCACATCTACTAAGACCAAGTGAAACCTGAAACCTGCACACCCTCAAGCTTGTTCTCCCCAACAAGAGAAGGCACTGAAATGAGAAGCCATTGAGCCACAATTAGAAAGTAGCTCCTGCTCACCACAACTAGAGGAAGCCCACACCCAGTAATGAAGACCCAGCACAGGCAAAAATAAAAAATAAAATAAATTTAAAAAAAATGGAGTCTCAATTTCTCCTAGTGCTTGTTTTATTGAATAAGTTGTTTCTAAGTAAAATGAATTGTTTGTTGAATAATTGTTTGTTAAAAAATTACAAAATTATGAAGTGTCCCACACTGTGAAGTGGGAAAATTGCAATGACTCCAGACCTATTTCAGGGCAGAACAATAAGTTTGCTGGAAAGTCATTTTCCACATCAAATATTTTTAGAGAGTATGTTCCTTCTTAATAATCTAATGTCAAATCTAATTTTTAAAAATAGCCACAAATTTTTAGGCAACAGAGAAGGATGTAACATGATGCATAAGTGCTAATTAAGTTTACATTAAAATGTCTTAACGTTTGATCTAGCATTTAGCACAAAATGAAAAAAAGGATGTAACTTACATTTGCTGCTGCTAAGTCGCTTCTGTCGTGTCCGACTCTGTGCGACCCCACAGATGGCAGCCCATTGGGCTCCGCCATCCCTGGGATTCTCCAGGCAAGAACACTGGAGTGTGTTGCCATTTCCTTCTCCAATGCATGAAAGTGAAAAGTGAAAGTGAAGTCGCTCAGTCGTGTCTGACTCAGCGACCCCATGGACTGCAGCCTACCAGGCTCCTCCGTCCATGGGAGTTTCCAGGCAAGAGTACTGGAGTGGGATGCCATTGCCTTCTCCAGCTTACATTAGAATGAGGTGTAAAAGCAAGCTGAATAAAATAAGATTACTACAAAGCTAATTGACATTAAAAATATAATCTCTTTAAAAACACAAATACCACATGATATCACTTATATGCGAAAGTGAACAAATTATACAGATGAACTTATTTGGGGAACAGAAACACAGTCACAAACTTAGAGAAGAGATCTGTGGTCTTCAGGGGGGACAGAGAAGGAGAGGGATGGATTGGGAACTTGGGTATCCCTGATGGCTCACACGGTAAAGAATCTGCCTGCAATGTGGGAGACCTAGGTTAGATCCTGGGTTTGGGAAGATTCCCCTGGAGGAGGGCATGGCAACCTGCTCCAGTATTCTTGCCTGGGGAATTCCCATAGACCAAAGGCCTGGCAGGCTACAGTGCATGGGATCACAAAGAGTCAGACAGGACTGAGTGACTAAGCACAGCACAGCATGGATGCAAACTAGTACATATAGGATGGATAAGCAAGGTCTTACTGTATAGCACAGGGAACTATATTCAATAGCCTGTAATAAACCATAATGAAAAAGAATGTTAATATATATGTGTAAGTGAATCACTTTGTCATACATCAGAAATTAGCACAACATTGTGGATCAACTATACTTCAATGAAATTTATATATATATATATATATACACATAAAATCTCTTTAGANGGATGGATAAGCAAGGTCTTACTGTATAGCACAGGGAACTATATTCAATAGCCTGTAATAAACCATAATGAAAAAGAATGTTAATATATATGTGTAAGTGAATCACTTTGTCATACATCAGAAATTAGCACAACATTGTGGATCAACTATACTTCAATGAAATTTATATATATATATATATATACACATAAAATCTCTTTAGAGTAGGCATTTCTTCATCCTGTGTAAGCAATGTAAGAAAACATATAAAACACTAAATAATCCTTCAGGCTAGATAATCTCTGTAGAATTTAATATAAAAGTCAATTTTTAAAATCACAGTAAATAGAAATTGAGGTGCACAAGGACAAGCAAAAATCTTTTTTCTTGTCACGTGAAACACAGCCTCTTACCCACAGAAACATTTCCTCATCCCACATTTGTCAAACAAAAGGGTTTAACAGAGTACAGTGTCAATATAACAAAACATCTCAATCCAGATCAAGAAACAGGGCTGACCTTCAAGGATGCAAGTATCATGGAGGGATGTCCCTCTCCCCCACCCCATAAACTACTTCCCAAGGGCCACACATCATTCAGTGTCTCCAGGACGATTTTAATCTAGCTCTCGGGACTGACTCCTGGCTCTCTCTGCCTCCCTGGCAAGCCTGTCTGCCCTCCAGGCCATAGCCAATCTCTTCCTTGCTCTCTTCACTTTCCGAGACTGCTGATGAATATCTCTATCAGCCTGTTACTGGTTGTCTGCAGAGGGTGTGTGGGAGGAAGAGCCTCAATCCTGGGTCCAACTCTGCCTTATCTGAAGACTGGGCAAGGATGGGCTCAGGGCTGGTGTGCAGAGATCAGGCACCAACACGGCCCAGGGATTCACCCACACTCAGCTGGGCAAAGATCCTGGAAACATTTGCGCTGTCCATGGTCCCGAAAGGTTCTCCTACTGGGCTGTAGGGCCTGAAGACCCTGCAGTCTCCTGAATGCACAGACTTGCTGGGGGCTTTTCCAAGGCCCCCTCACATTGATGGTGTGTGACCACATTGTCAGGATGTGGGGTTATCCTTATAACTCTAGGAAATGCAGCTGGTCAGCCTTATAGGAAGTGGAGTTTCATCACAGTGGCTCTGCTCTGACTTGTCTAAATAGTATTGTCTTTTCTTCTCCAATGTCTGAGGCATCATATTACTTTTGAGCTTGTCCTTTGAAAGCAAAATGAAATTTTACTTTGAATAAAAAGAGAAGATGATTAAATAAGGGGAGCGGGGAATGAAATGACTGCAAGTCATGGAGAATGTTGTCATAGCATTTGGATAGTCACCCTTCTCTCTCCCTGCTGAAATGAATTGCAAATTACCTTGTGTATCACAGGCATTCACAAGGTTGTTATAACTCTGATTTCTGGATCTAAATCCAAGTGAATCCAGGGAGAGACCCACAACGTGATTTCTGCTTCCCAACTGATGCCAATCCTGCTAGTACAGGCACCAGATACGGAGCAATGAATCCTGGGGCATCAGCCAGATAGAACTCAAGGATAGAAAGCTCCAGGTCATCACCCAGTACCAATTCCAGACTTGCCCCTCCACCACCCTCTTAGAGGATGTTTTCACCTTCCAAACTCTGTCACTGTCAACCACACACATGGTGATACCCCCAAATCCACCAACATTCAGACAAAGAGATCACAGGGTTCTTTGAATCCCAAGACATTACATCTTCACTTCTACCCCCAACTCCCTTCTTCCCTCAAGTATTCCTCTGAACCATACTCTCATCACCAAGCTCCTTTTTCCCACTATAAACAACCATTTTTACTCCCTGACTCTCTTCCTCCCCTCCTCCTAATCCTCTCTCCCCTATCTCACTTAATGATCGATGCTTCTTAGAAGTTGGTTCTGTTCTCACATCTGTTCTATATCTTCACCTTTTTCCAGGCAATCCCCTCCATTCCCCTAGCTTCTTATACCATTCATGAACTAGAAACGCTCACAGATTCACCCATCTGGCTTCAGCCTCAAGACCTGAATATCCATCTGCCCACCCACCACATCAGTCATAATATTTGTGAATCAACTCTCACTGAGCAGGTCCCAAGTTGAACCAATTGGTTTTCCAAATACATCACCCATATCTCAGTGCCCCCTAAACTCACTTTTTGGTATTAATACCCTATGCCACTGAGTGTCATTCTGGACTCCCTACCACTCCATGCTTCTATCAGCTAACCCTCTGTTTTGCTTTTTGAGGGCTTCCCTGGATAACTTAAAGTGATTTTATGAAAGGAAAAAAAAGGTACAAAGGATCACTCTTGACATCAATATGGATTCCTCACTCACCAGAAGAGGCTGGCTTGGAACACTTGTTGGTGTGGCTCAGTAGGTAAAGAATCTGCCTGCAATGTGGGAGACCCAGATTCAATCCCTGAGCAGGGAAGATCCCCCAGAGAAGGGAACTGCTACCCACTTCAGTATTCATGCCTAGAGAATTTCATGGACAGAGGAGCCTGGCAGCTACAGTCCAAGGATTCACAAGGAGTTGGACATGACTGAGTGACTAACACTTTCACTTTTCCTTTCTGAATGCACCTAAAAGTTTCAGCTTTTCAAATAATTCTTGAGTATCTTTCAATTTTCATCATAATACCATTTCCACTGAGTGAATTTTTCCATTTTTAAATCTTATGTACTATTATTTTGTGTGTGTGTAGATTTTCTTACTAAGTTGGATACTCAATAATGAGATGAATAATGGGAACTTTAATGTTTAATACTTATTGCTTTGCTCTTTAAAGGTGCTCAGGTATCTTTTTTGAAAAGTAATTCTGCAAACTCAACTGAAAAAAAAAACTTTCTAAATTTTTCAAATAAATTTACCCAACTACAAAGCATAAAATGATATAATCTCTTTTGTGGTAAACTGCAATAAATTGTCACTAAGATTTTAAACTCTCTATGCCTGTAATCCATTTTAAGACTCTACTCACAATAATCTTTTTAAACTGTAAACTTAATAAGTGCACAGTTCCTCACAAATCTCTCATTTCTTTCCTCAGAAGATTTTTTAAGGAAAAACAAGCCTCATTTCATTCTTTTTGTCATGCCATAATTATTAATACTACTCCTTTTATGAGTCAAAATGTCCCAGTTGGGTGGGGAGATTACTGCTGCTGCTGCTGCTGTTTAGTCCCTAAGTCATGTCTGACTCTTTGTGACCCCATAGACTGTAACGTGCCACGCTCCTCTGTCCATGGGGTTTTCCAAGCAAGAATACTGGAGTAGGTTGCCATTTATTATGCCGGAAGATTTTCCTGACCCAGGGATTGAACCCATGTCTCCTGCTTGGCAGGCAGAATCTTAACTACTAAGCCACCTGAGAAGCCCAGGGAAGTTATTAGATCCTCCGATTTATAGAGCAATTATATATCGAGCTGTGTATTCAAACTCCTGACTCAGAATTTCAAGCAATTTCACTCCTCTAATTTATTTTAACCTTGGTAAGAGGAAAAAATTAATAGAGCGATGAGCGTTTAATGCAGTGTTGGGTATAATTTGGTGCTGTGATAAACAATAAGACCAACTCAAGAGACAGAGAGAAAAAGCAGATGGGATGGAGGAAGAGAGGTCAGAAGCAATAAACAGAGAAAGAAATTAACTGTAGTGATGAATGATGAGACTAGAGAACTAAGGACATATTTGAGCAAAGGATTGAATTTAAAAAAAAAAAAGAAAAGACCAAATACATTATGCATAAAGAATTTTCCAGAGCAGAGAACAGTTTAAACATGCTAAAGTCAAAAGGTATTTCCACTTCCTAGTAACTTTGGTCAAAAAGGAAAACACATTTTGTCTATTATTCTAAGAAAACCTTATATATAAAAATATACAAAATCTTAAATATGTCTTAACAAACATTAACCTCAAGGAAATAACCTTCAAAAAATATCTTCTTGTGTTAACAACTACCATTTGCTAACAAAGTGATTTTACAAAAGGAAAAGAAAGATATAAATGGCCACTTTTGACATCAATATGGACTTCTCACTCACCAGAAGAGGCTGGCTTGGAACACTCATTGGTGTGGCTTCTCTCATTTTGGAAATTGTCCTCTGACCCACTCACTACTCAGATGTAGGCAGTCTGTGATTTGCTGGAAAACATGCTTCTGATCCCCCTTTTATGGAGAGAGTGAGTAATCCAATCAGTGGATAATCCAAAGAAGATATCTTATCTCACACCACTGGAATTGAAGAGATTTTTAAATCACATTCAACAATACACTAAAAAGAGGATACACCACTATAAACTAGGACTTATTCTGAAGATGCAAACCATTCACAAATCATTCAATGTGATCCACCACATTATCAAAACAAATGATAAAAATCACATGATCACCTCAGTAGATGCAGGAAAAGCATTTGATGACATTTAACACCCATAGAGACCATTATACCAGCTCCTTTAAAAATCTAAGCATAGAACCACCACATGACCTAACAATTCCACTCTTGGGTGTATACCCTGAGAAAATCATAATTCAAAAAGACACGTGGACCCCAAAGCTCATTGCATCACTATTTACAATAGCCAGGACATGGAAGGAGCCTAAATGTCCATTGACAGATGAGTGGATAAAGATGATGTGGCACAATGGAATATTACTGAGACATAAAAGGGAACAAAACTGGGTCATTTGTAGCAATGTAGATGGGGATGACAGAGGATGAAATGCTTAGATAAAATCACCAACTCAATGGACAGGAGTTTGAGTAAACTCCAGGAGCTGGTGATGGACAGGGATGCCTGGCATGCTGCAGTCCACGGGGTCACAAAGAGTCAGACACAACTGGGTGACTGAACTGAACTGAACTGAGATGGACCTAGAGTCTGTCATACTGAGTGAAGAGAGAGAAAAACAAATATGTCAGAAAGAGAAAAACAAATATCATATATTAATGAATACATGTGGGATCTAGAAAAATGTCACCGATTTGCCATGCCTAGTCGCTCAGTGTTGTCTGATTTGCAGAGCAGGAATAGAGACACAGATACAGCGAATGGACGTGTGAACACAGTGGGGGAAGAACGAAGGGGAGAGTGAGAAGTTGGGATAGTAGAAATGACATATATACACTATAGTGTGTAAAATAGGTAGCTAGTAGGAAGCTGCTGTGGCTTCCACGGTAACTCAGCTGGTAAAGAATCCGCCTGCAATGCGGTAGACCCTGGTTCGATTCCTGTGTTGGAAAGATCCCCTGGAGAAGGAATAGGCTACCCACTCCAGTATTCTTGGGCTTCCCTAGTGGCTCAGTGGTAAAGAATAAGTCCGCAATGCAGCAGACCTGGGTTCAATCCCTGGGTTGGGAAGATCCCCTGGAGCAGGGCATGGCAACCCACTACAGTATTCTTGCCTGGAGAATCCCCATGGACAGAGGAGCCTGGCAGGCTACAGAGCATGGGGTTGCAAAGGGTCGGACAACACTGAGCGATTAAGCATGGCAGAGGAAGCTGCTGTGTAGCACAGAGAGCTCAGCTAGGTGCTCTGTGATGACTCAGAGGGGTGGGAGGGACGCTCAAGAGGGAGGCTGGATGGCTGGTCGCTCAGTCGTGTCCGACTCTTTGCAACCCCATGGACTGTGGCCCGCCAGGCTCTTCTGTCCATGGGATTCTCCAGGCAAGAGTACTAAAGTGGATTGCTATTCCCTTCTCCAGAGGAGCTTCCCGACCAAGGGATCGAACCTGGGTCTCCTGCATTGCAGACAGATTCTTTACCGTCTGAGTTACAGTTCTCTGTTTCTGTGTCTCTATTCCTGGTCTGCAAATCAGACAACACAGAGCGACTAGGCATGGCAAATCGGTGACATTTTTCTAGATCCCACATGTATTCATTAATATATGATATTTGTTTTTCTCTTTCTGACATACTTGTTTTTCTCTCTCTTCACTCAGTATGACAGACTCTAGGTCCATCTCAGTTCAGTTCAGTTCAGTCACCCAGTTGTGTCTGACTCTTTGTGACTCCATGGACTGCAGCATGCCAGGCCTCTCTGTCCATCACCAAGAGGGATATATGTGTGAGTATATATATATATATATATATATATATATATATCTGATTCACTTCATTGTACAGAAGAAACTAACACAACACTGTAAAGCAATTATACTCCAATTTTTTTTAAGTTTGTAAAGAAAGATGTGCGTGCAGGCTCAGTCATGTCCAACACTTTGTGATCCCATGGACGCAGTGCACCAGGCCTCCCTGTGCATGAGATTTCCCAAGGCAAGAATACTGGAGTGGGTTGCCATTCCCTTCTCCAGGGGATCTTCCCAACCCAGGAATCAAACCTGAGGCTCTTACGTCTCCTGCATTGGCAGGCAGGTTCTTTACCACTAGAGCTATCTGGGAAGCCCTTGTAAAGAAAGATAACAAAGAAAGTGTGTCATTAGAAAAATATTTTGAGAACATTTTTGATGAAACATGGCAGAAAAAAAAAATATATGACAACAGAAGGGAAATGTGGGATAAAGAACAAAGTTCTTTTTCATTGTAACACATTAAACAGTTTAATGCTGAGTGCTTGATACCAGAATTATACTCAGCACAGAACATCAGGCTGAGTGCATCCATGCTAAGCCACTTCACTTGTGTCCGATTATTTGCGACACCATGGACTGTAGCCTGCCAGCCTTCTCTGTCCATGGGATTCTTCAGGCAAGGATAATGGAGTCGATTGCCTCCTCCAGGGGATCTTCTCCACCCTGGAGAGAAGCATGTGAAAAAGACACAACATTCTAATCTAAATCACAACCTAGAGACCTTAAAATTAGCTGTTCCATGAGATAGAAACTTGAAGGTTTCTGTATCACAACAAATCATAAAATATAAAGTATAGAAGGGTTATAGTGCTTTTATTTGCTAAAATATAAACAATATTGAGTGACTTGAATTCTTCCATCAATACTGTACAATTCCAGTCATCTGAACAGTAAGATTCATTAGGTTTCCATCATTTGGCAGATAAATAGGTAGGTAAGAATAAGCTAACTTTAAAATAGACTTCTCTTGCTCATGAACTTACTGAAGGATTTGCAACATCAAAGTAGTGTTTAAAACAAGAGAGAAATAAAGAACATGGGACTTGAGAACCCACAATAAAACATACATGTGTTTGCGGGTACCAAGCTTGTCTCGGAAAGGACAGAGAGAGAGAGAGGCCAGGAGCAGTTTTTGGCTCTAAGAAGAGAGAATGGATACCTGGGGAAATAAATTCACAAGATTAAGAATCCACATCCTTGGTGACATCACTGAGCCAGCCTAGACCCACCACATGCTGAAGATTCAGGCTCCAGGCTGACTGTGTCTTGTCTTACCTGAAAGCAATGCTGAAAGCATTCTTCCTATGTTATGAATACAGTATCTTAATCTTGTATCTGAGTATTACATTATAGACAATCTGTCTACACAGTGACAACAAAGGTGATCATGTTAAAAAAAAAAAAAGGCCAAAAATAAAGAATTTCTGAAACTGAAACACCGAGTCTTTGCTTTTTCCCCAGATGCAGAGCAGCCTAATGCTCTGTATCCAGTGCCCAGCCTAAGAGTATCCAAACAGTGAGAGAAATCACTGCCTCCCTCTCCAAGGACTTGACCTTCCTGAGCTTTGATGATTCTCTGGGGATGTCACTGACTTGTTCATCTCCCTCCTCCTGTGCTTCCTCTGCTCCTTACTCTTTATCAGTCGTCCCCACACAGCCACCTGCATTCTCCGACAGACCACATTTGGAGCTGTGTTCACTGTGGCTGTGGCCACTGTTTTGGCCAAAATTGTGACTGTGATCCTGGCATTCAAGGCGATTGCTGGTAACAGGAGCTGCTGTCTTTCCCATGTGCTCCATGACCCAGTGGCTATCTGTGGAGTCTGGCTGGGAACCTCTCCCCCTTTCCTTGAGATGGACTCACTCTGAGCCTGAGGAGTCCTGGGTGACTGGCTCCTTCGGTACGATGGCTGGGCAGCAGTCTGGGGACTTGGCCCTGAGGAAGCTGCCTGCAGAGATCTTCCTCTTCAGCCTGGCCTGGGTACTGGTAGGAGGATCCAGACTGGGTGCTGGACAAAGGTTCTTGGGCAGGGTAACAGGCCCCTGCAGGGAACCCCACCTCTTAGCCATGACATGGACCTAGGAGGGTGAAAGCTGTGACTTGGGACCTTATCCTTTCTCGTCAGAACAGAGAATAACATTTGTTTGGTGGCAGTTTACAAGAACCCCTGGAGAAGGGAATGGCTACCCACTCCAGTGTTCTTACCTGGAGAATTCCATGGATAGAAGAGCCTGGTAGGCTACAGTCCATGGGGTCCCAAAGAGTCAGACACGACTGAGTGACTAACACTTTCACTTTACAAGAAAATCATTACCTGAATGTGACCCTGATGTTAAGATCTGACAAGAAGTTTGCAACAACTTACCACGCCCCTCCCTCACCTTTCCTAGAAAAAGGCTTTGCTGAAAGCTTTCAGGGAGTTTGGGGGTTTTAGAGGCATGAGCCACCCATCTCCTTGCATGCCTGTGCAATCAATCTCTCTCTGCTACAAACTCCCACATTTTGGTATTATTTGGCCTCACTTGTGCTTACAGCACATGGACCTGTGGTCAGTACAGTTAGTACTGCTGTTGATATCTAGAAAAGATATTCAGAGAATAATCTTAAGAATTCTCATCACATACACAAAAATCTTTTTGTCTTTATCTTTTTAACAGTATTTGAGATGATAGATGTTAAATAATATTGTGGTAATCACTGCATGATATAGATGTCATACCATTATGCTACACACTTTCAAAATATATAGTACTATAGGTCAATATCTCTTGAAAGTAGAAAAAATGTTACAAAGATAAAAATTCAAAGTACAAAAAGCTATAAATGAAAGCAGACAAACTATAATTGTTTTTTAGAATTATTTTATTAAATAAAAAATCTACAACTGCTTCATACTTCTATACTCTAAAATTTAATGAATAACATTATTTCTTATTACAACATACTTCTGGCTAATAGCTTTTCAAAACTTGAGTAAAATCTTTAAAAAGTTTTCACATGTCACCTGAAACTTGCAAATTTAATGTTATCAAAGAAGGAATGCTTCTACAATCTCACAAAGATCACGACAACACAGAAACAGGAAGAAGCTGAGAAACTGTCTCCAAGGCATTTTTTTCTTGGTAGAAAGCCTTCTAAGTCTAAGTATAGTTTCTTTATATGATATAGAATTATTTTCTTTTACCTCTCCAGGAAGAGGACAAGTAACTTGTCTTTTACTAAAAAATATATTTCATCAAAGTTTTCAAATTCACTTGCATAAAATTCACAAGTGTCTTTTTATACAGCCTTGCAATCCAGCAACAGAAAGGCTCTGTGGACCTGTTCTGTTGTCTTCTGCCACATCACTGTTATTCATGACTGAGATAAGAGTTTCCTTAATATCCTTAATTCAAAAACCTGAAACTGTTTATCTGGGCTCTCATCTTCTGCTATTTGGACAGTGAAGCCCAGGGCAAACAGGAAGAAGCTCAATATCCACTTCTCCCCCCATAACCCCCACGTCCTCCACTGCCTCCTGGGCCATAATTTCCTCCACCATATGGGGCCGCCTTGTTCCTGCCAACACCAAAGTTTCCATTTCTCATTGGACCATAGTTAGAAGGTTGCTGGTCATAATTTCCAAAATTGTCATAACCACCTCCAGAGAACCCACCACAGTTGCCAAACCCAGGGCCTCCACCACCATATTCTCCACCTCCTCCTCCATAACAAGGGTAACCTCCAAAATTCCCACCTCCAGGTCCTCCTCCATACCCATGACAGCCATCCCTAGATCCGGGGCCATCTCCATATCCATCAGCTTCTCCTCTAAATTTACTTCCTGACCCTCGTCCAAAGTTTCCACCCCCACTAGAAGAAACACTAAAATAAAAAGGGTCTCCTTTTCTACCTCTAGAACCTTGGACTTGCTGCATTTCCCATATTGACAAAGCTTTCCTGACTTCTGCATGATGCCCATTGATGGCATGGTATTTCTGTAACACTATCTTATCCACAGGATCATAGTCATCAAAAGTCACAAATCCAAAGCCTCTTTTCTTGCCTGACTGCCTATCAGTAATGATCTCAATGGCATCGATTTTTCCATATTTCTCAAAGTACTCTCTAAGATGATGCTCCTCAGTATCTTCCTTAATTCCACCAACGAACAGCTTCTTCAGGGTCCAGTGGGCCCCTCGCTGCCCAGAGGCCTCTCTTGGGACAGCACGTCTGGGTTCAAGCACTCTGCCGTCAATGGAATGGGGCCTGGCCGCCATGGCAGCATCCACCTCGGTCGTGGATGAAAAGGTGACAAAACCACATCCTCTTGATCTTTGACTGGCAAAGTCCCTCAGGACCACACAGTCTGTGAGTTCTCCCCACTGCTGGTAGTACTTCCTCAGACTTTCTTCTGTGGTGTGAAAGCTCAAGCCGCCAATGAAAAGTTTACGGATTTGTTCGGCCTCTTTCTTTTGCCTTCTCATAGGAACAGATTTCCAGGTTTTCTCCATCACGGAGTCGGTTGCTTCAGCCTGATTTCCCATAGCTGAGGGAGATGAGAGAGATCTCAGGGATGAATGCAGACCAGATATGTCCTGGCTCTGCGGTGAGAACCTCTGCTACCCCAGGAAAATGCCTCTAGGAGCACCTCCACGGGGACCCAGCGATGCTGCTACAGCCTCCAGGCACGTTTCTGCCTTCCTGCAAAACACCATTTCCAAGAGTGACCTTTCCAGACCCAGTCATCAAATTAACAATGCATTTTCTCTATTAGTTTCCAATTTTGAAATGCATGTTTTATCAGCTCTTCATTTTGTGTTGATTTTCTCACTAACTTGGATACTCAGTGGTTTACAATTAGTCACTGTTCACTTAGTCACCTTGCTCTTAGAAGGAGCTCGAATGTATTTTTTTTGAAAGAAACTATTCAAACTCCCAAAAACACTCTCTGAAGTTTTCTCAGAAAATCAACTTCAGTCGTACAATGATATCACCTTTATTGTCAATCAACTTTCAGTAGGATTTCAACTCCTTTCTGTTAATCCATGTAAGAATCAGATCACCATAATCAACTTAAAATGTAAACCGAATCAGGGTATCCTTTCTTTTACACCTAACAGTTCTTTCCTCAGAAGATATTTTTAAAGGAGAAAATACAAATATTATTTCATTTCTGTAGTCCCACCATAATTATTATTACCCCTCTCAACCTCTAAGATGCCACAGTTTGGAGGAAAAAAGCACTTGATCCTCCCATTTACAGAGCATCTATTATATGCCAAGTTGTGGACTAAAATCCACAATTTAAAATTTCACTCAACAAAATCATTGCCCCCCCCAGTTTATTTGAATCTTGATGAGAGAAAAGGGATCATAGATGAAAGAATGTTTACTACTACAGTAAAGTGCTGTGAGAATAAGGACTACAGTAACAGAAAGAGAAAGATGGAGATATGGGGGAAGAGAAATAAGAAAGAAAAAATATTAATGACAAGTATTAATGATTGGGAAAAGTCAAATTGATGACATGTGAAGCAGAGAAATGAAGTTTTGAAGAGAAAAATACCAAATACCTTGTGGGTAAAACATTTTTTTTCAGAGAGAACTATTTAAACAGAGCCTAGGCAAACACTACATCTACCTCATACAGAAAGATTTTACAAAAGACAAAAGTAGACAGACAGACACTCTCTTGCCATCACTCACCAGAAGAGGCCAGCTTGGGAATCTGGTCAATGCAGTTTCCTCCAGTTCTAGGAGATGTCCTCTGACCACTCTTGAGATGCAGTCAGGCTGTGGCTCCCTGGAAAGTCCACTGACTTCTGCCTCTGACTCTCCTTTTATAGGGGAAGAGAGTGGATAACCCAATCAGTAGACAACCCAATCAGTAGACAACCCAATCCAGAGGACATGGTCTCTCTCAAATCCAAGGTATTGGAGAGATTCCTAAATCTGTACTCACAAACAAGAATTTGAGGCTACTGACACCATCAGATACTATTGTAAATGAAAAACCTCAGGGCCCAGACAAATACCACTGCCACTTCACAGTGATCTTGTTTTTAAAAAATTAGCTTATTATCCCCAATAAAACTTCATACACATAAATACACAAAACTTTTAATCTTTCTTTTTTTTTTTTTTTACCTTTTCACTTGGTGTTTTTTAGTCACTGTATTTTTTAATTTACTGTATTTTTAATATAAATGTATTTATTTTAATTGGAGGTTAATTACTTTACAATATTGTATTGGTTTTGCCTACATCTACATGAATCTGCCATAGGTATACACGTGTTCCCCATCCTGAACCCCCCTCCCTCTTCCCTCCCTGTACCATCCCTCTGGGCCGTCCCAGTGCACCAGCCCCAAGCACCCTGTATCATGCATCAAACCTGGACTGGCGATTCGTTTCATATATGATATTATACATGTTTCAATGCCATTCTCCCAAATCACCCCATCCTCTCCCTCTCCCACAGAGTCCAAAAGACTGTTCTATACATCTGTGTCTCTTTTGCTGTCTCGCATACAGGGTTATCGTTACCATCTTTCTAAATTTCATATATATGCGTTAGTATACTGTATTGGTGTTTTTCTTTCTGGCTTACTTCACTCTGTATAATAGGCTCCAGTTTCATCCACCTCATTAGAATTGATTCAAATGTATTCTTGAGGTACCATTTCACGCCAGTCAGAATGGCTGTGATCCAAAAGTCTACAAGCAATAAATGCTGGAGAGGGTGTGGAGAAAAGGGAACCCTCTCACACTGTTGGTGGGAGTGCGAACTAGCATAGCCACTATGGAGAACAGTGTGGAGATTCCTTAAAAAACTGGAAATAGAACTGCCTTAATCTTTCTTAATACTAACACCAAAGAGTATAACTTTCAATTAGGTGACAT
Source organism: Cephalophus harveyi (assembly GCA_006410635.1). NCBI lineage: Eukaryota > Metazoa > Chordata > Mammalia > Artiodactyla > Bovidae > Cephalophus > Cephalophus harveyi. The sequence continues at coordinate 136,674 of SJYT01024695.1, forward strand.
CTTGTCTTAAGGGCTACTGTTTGCTAAATTAAAGAGATTTTACAAAAGGCAAAAGTAGACACACAAACACTCTCTTGCCTTCAATATGGATTCCACACTCGCCAGAAGAGGCTAGCTTGGAAATCTGGTCAGTACAAGATCCTCTATCTTCTAAGAGCTGTCCTCCGACCACTCCTGAGATGCAGACATCTTGTGACTTGCTGAAAAGTCCACTGACTTCTGCCTCTGATTCTCCTTTTATAGGGGAAGAGAGTGGACAATCTAATGAGTGGACAACCCAATCCAGAGGACACTCTCTCAGGAGGAAGGCACTGGAGAGATTCCTAAATCTGTACCCACAAACGTAAGAATTCGAGGTTACTGACTCCATCAGATACTATTGTAGAAATACAAAAAAACCTTGAATAGCCAAAGCAATCTTGAGAAAGAAGAATGGAACTGGAGGAATCAACCTGCCTGACTTCAGGCTCTACTACAAAGCCACAGTCATCAAGACAGTATGGTACTGCACAAAGACAGAAATATAGATCAATGGAACAAAATAGAAAGCCCAGAGATAAATACACACACCTATGGACACCTTATCTTTGACAAAGGAGGCAAGAATATACATTGGAGAAAAGACAATCTCTTTAACAAGTGGTGCTGGGAAAACTGGTCAACCACTTGTAAAAGAATGAAACTAGAACACTTTCTAACACCATACACAAAAATAATCTCAAAATGGATTAAAGATCTAAATGTAAGGCCAGAAACTATAAAACTCTTAGAGGAGAACATAGGCAAAACACTCTCCAACATAAATCACAGCAGGATCCTCTATGACCCACCTCCCAGAATACTGGAAATAAAAGCAAAAATAAACAAATGGGACCTAATTAAAATTAAAAGCTTCTGCACAACAAAGGAAACTATAAGCAAGGTGAAAAGACAGCCTTCAGAATGGGAGAAAATAATAGCAAATGAAGCAACTGACAAACAACTAATCTCAAAAATATACAAGCAACTCCTGCAGCTCAATTCCAGAAAAATAAATGACCCAATCAAAAAATGGGCCAAAGAACTAAACAGACATTTCTCCAAAGAAGACATACAGATGGCTAACAA
>SJYT01024695.1:142660-183408 GCA_006410635.1 Cephalophus harveyi
GGAGCACATCCGGGAGATATTCTCCACCTTCGGGCGAGTTAGAGAGAGCCACCTGCGCAGAGAAAGGATGCGCGCGCATCCGTCTCAAGGCCACGCCTACGCGGAGTTCGAGAATCCGGAAGAGGCTGCGGAGGCGCTCAGGCACATGGACAGAGGGCAATCGACGCCCAGCAGATCACGGCCACAGCCACCGCCAGGCGACTGAGCCCTCCCCGGAGAATGCTGCCACCACCCCCTACTTGGCGCAGGCTGAGGAGGAGCAGGTCGCGTTGCGCTTGGGGCAGATCCCCCGAGCGCCGGCGACCCCGCGCCCCCCGCCGCCCCCGCCACTGGAGCGGCTCCAGCTCCAGCTCCGTCCAAAGGTGAGCGCAGCAGTTGACACGTGTCCCCGAGCAGTTAGAGCTCCGGCTGCGGGGGTGTTGCTGGTTTGGGGTTGTGATTGTAAAGATACCCTCCAGTGTTCTGGCTGGAAAACTTCCAAGTTTCTATAGGTCCTGGAAGTCATGTAGTTAGCAAATCCAGCAGGGATGAGCCAGGGGGCTCCAGGTGGAGGGACAGCCCCGGCCTGGGAACACGTTTTCCCATGTCCCAGATGAGCTGGGCTGATCTGGTGGCCCGGTCCTGCCATGACGCCATTCCTGTTATCCTAGCCCTGCTCCCCTGCTAGGGTCCTCTAGGGTCATATGCCCCATGTTATCTGCCCTGAATAGTTCTTTTCACGTGTGTACACCTACACACTCCCCTCCCTTTCTCTGAAACTGGCAAGTTGCGAGCCAGGTCTGCCAGGTCATCACAGAACCACCCCTACCAGGGGCAGTTGTGTTGCCGTTCATGGTCCTGCAGGCTACCTTGGCAATGTGTACATTGCTTTTTCAGTTTTTATTGTACAGTCAGTACTATTTATTTTCTGTTTTGGGTTTTGTAACTTTGTGTCATTTTAGATGATGTTGTGGTGGTTCTTTGTTGTGTAGAGTTAAATAAACCTAGGATTAGAATTAAAAAATCTTTTCTGTCACAAAGATTCAAATAAACTGGGGCAACAACTTTGTTCAGTGACATTTTGAATCATGGATCTTAGTCCACAACTTGGCATGCAATAGGTGTAAACTCTGAAAACAGAAGGATCACATGATTTTCTTTCCAAACTGTAAAATACTGGATGTTCAAAGGGATTGTGTTAATAATTATGGCAGGACAACAGGATTAAAATATTTTTATTTTCTCCCTCTAAAAACATCCTCTGAAGACAGAAGTGATGGGTTGTAAAAGAAAGGGTGCACTGATTAGGTTTACATTTTAAGTAGATTATTATGGTTAGAGTCTTAAATGGATTGAGAGAAATAATGTTAAAATCATAGTACAGTTGACTGCAGTCTCCCACCAAAAAGGTGGTATCATGGTATAACTGAGGTTGAGTGACTTTCAGAGAAAACTTTAGAAAGTGTTTTTGGAGATTGAATACTTTCTTTCAACAAAATATATCTGATCCCCTTCTAAAGGCAAAGTGAATAAATAAGTATGAAGTATGTCAGTGTGAACCATTAAAGTACACATTACTCTTCCCTTTATTGGGTATTCAACTAGGTGAAAAAATCAACATAAAAGGAAGAGATGATAATACATATGCAATTCACAATTTGAAAACTAATAGAGAAATTGGAATATTAATTTTGATGACTGAGTCTGGAAAGGTCACTCTTTTCAACTGATATGTTTTGCAGGAAGATGGAAAATCGCTCAGGATTGCTTCAAGGGAGGGTCTTCAGTGGAGATGCTCCTAGAGGTATTTTCCTGGAGCACCTTAGGTTCTCACCATAGAGCCAAAACAGTTCAGACCTGCATTCTTTGCTGAAATCTCTCTCATCTCCTTCAGCTATGGGGAATTGAGCTGAAGCAACTGAGTCTGAAACCACAGAAGAAAGTCTGAGGAACTACTGCCAGCAGTGGGGAAAACTTACAGACTGAAACTCTGGTCCAGGAGGCAGTGGAGGAAGTGGGGGTTGGGAGGGCAAAGCTGATATTGAGCTTATTCCTATTTGCCATGGGCTTCCCTTGTGGCTCAGCTGGTAAAGAATTGTGGCTCACCTGCAATTTGGGAGACCTGGGTTCAATCCCTGGGTTGGGAAGACCCCCTGGAGAAGGGAAAGGCTACCCACTCCAGTATTCTGGCCTGGAGAATTCCATGGACTATATAGTCCATGGGGTCGAAAAGAGTCAGACATGAGTCTGCAACTTTCACTCACTGTCTAAATACCAGAGGATGAGAGCCCAGAGGTAACAGGACAGCTTCAGGTGATGGAAACTTGTCTCAGTCATGAGTAAACATGCAGTGACGTGGCAGAAGACACCAGAGGAGCTTCAGAGAGCCATTGGTGAATGGAGTGGATTATTTGAGAACATTACCTGCCTGCAGAGGAAAAACTATATAGAAAATGCCTTTGAGACAGTTTCTTAGCTTAATTATTTTTTTCTAGCGGTCTTTGTCAGAGTGTAGAAGCATCCTTATTTTGATCATGTGAAAACTTTTGCAAGATTTTTCTCACATATTGAAAAGCTGTTAGTCAGGAGTATGTTGTAATGAGGCATAACATTGTTCCTTAAATTTTAAAGTGTAGTTATAAAGCAGGTGTACATTTATGATTCAATAAAATACTTCTGAAGAAAAACACAGTTGTTTGTCCTCTTTGACTTATACTTTTTTGTACTTTTAACTTTTTTCATAACAATTTTTTTTCTAATTTCATGAGATATCATTGACACACAATTGACATACAGTACTATATATGTTTGGGCTTCCCCCATGGCTCAGCAGTAAAGAATCTGCCTGCAATGCAGGAGTTGCAGGAGACGCTGGTTCAATCCTAAGTCAGGAAGATCCCCTGGAGGAGGGCAGGGCAACCTACTCCAGTATTCTTGCCTGGAGAATCCCATGGACAGAGGAGCCTGATGGGCTATAGTCCATAGGGCCGCAAAGAGTCTGAAGCGACTTAGCACACATGCACACAGTATAGACGTTAAAAGGGAATATAATAGTATAATGATATGACATCTATATCATGAAATGATTACCACAATAGCTTTGACATCCATTATCTCATTAAGGTACAGTACTATATATGTTTAAAGTTTAAGTGTTAAAAGCTTTATTTTTTTTAAATATCCATAAACTCATGTATTAACACAACATAATAGAGACTATTCACATGTTTACCAGTAATTAATGCCCAAATTGTATTAACAAATCTGGAATGTCTGCATCCCACAGCCATGCCAGAGAAATTAGTTTTATTCATTTGTGTTTCACCTGCATGCATGCATGCTCAGTCGGTTCAGTCATGTCTGACTCTTTGCAACCCCATGGACTATAGCCTGACAGGTTCCTCTGTCCATGGGATTCTCTAGTCAAGAACACTGGAGTGGGTTGCCATGTCCTCCTCCAGGGGATCTTCCCGACCCAAATCAAACCTGAGTCTCTTATGTCTCCTGCATTGGCAGGCTGGTTCTTTACCACTAGCGCCACCTGGGGAAATTACTAATAAATACGAAATTACTTCAACCATCTGACTCTTTTCCTACCCTTTGCACTAAACTCTCTTTACTTCACTGACTATGACTTAACTCTTTCATTATCACATTGTTCCCTGTATAAACTTGTTATTTTCATATACAAATATTGGACTGTGAAGAAGGCTGATCGCCGAAGAATTGATGCTTTTGAGGTGTGGTGTTGGAGNTTTGTGTTTCACCTGCATGCATGCATGCTCAGTCGGTTCAGTCATGTCTGACTCTTTGCGACCCCATGGACTATAGCCTGACAGGTTCCTCTGTCCATGGGATTCTCTAGTCAAGAACACTGGAGTGGGTTGCCATGTCCTCCTCCAGGGGATCTTCCCGACCCAAATCAAACCTGAGTCTCTTATGTCTCCTGCATTGGCAGGCTGGTTCTTTACCACTAGCGCCACCTGGGGAAATTACTAATAAATACGAAATTACTTCAACCATCTGACTCTTTTCCTACCCTTTGCACTAAACTCTCTTTACTTCACTGACTATGACTTAACTCTTTCATTATCACATTGTTCCCTGTATAAACTTGTTATTTTCATATACAAATATTTGTGGTTGCATTAAATTATGAATTCATGAGTATTATGAATTATGATTAAATTATGATTCCTTCATTTAATGTAGTCTGATACAGATAATTGAGCTTCCCTGCTGGCTCAGTGGTAAAGAATCCACCTGTCAAGCAGGTTGGTTCCTGGATGGGGAAGATCCCCTGGAAAAAGAAATGGCAACCCTCTCCAGTATTCTTGCCTGGGAAATCCCATGAATAGAGTAACCTGATGGGCTACAGTCCCTGAGGTCACAAAAAAGTTGGACAAAATTTAGTGACTAAACAACAAATACAGATAATCATTTTTACCACTTTTCTCAAAGCTAAAATCTTGGAATACTTTCAATTTCATTTTAACTTTCCTGGCTTTTCTATTACTGCTGTCATGCATTTTAATTGTACATATATTTTAATCTCCATGACATATTTCTTGAACTGTTTATAAAGCAAAATTCATTGATATTTATTTTAAATTCTCTTTTATTGACTCTATTCTTTCCTGCATCCCTAATTCTCAATTTAGAATTATTGTCCTTTGGACTTAATAACACTGTCTAGTATTTTGTCTATTTCAAAGCTGCTAACAGTGAAATGCTTCATTTTAAGTTTTTCAGACATCTTTATTTGGGACCATTTTGATGCTGGGTATAGAATTTTGTCTTGACATGAGATTTATTTTAGCACTTTAAAAAGGTTCTCGGGACTTCCCTGGTGGTCCACTGGTTAAGAATCCATTTTCCAGGGACTTCCCTGGTGGCTCAATGGTAAAGAATCCTCCTGCCAATGCAGGAGACATGGGTTTGATCCATGATCTAGGAAGATCCTACATCCCTCAGAGTAACTAAGCCAGTGCACCACATCTGTTGAGCCTGTGCTCTAGAGCCTATGCTCCAAAATGAGAAGCTACTGCCAAAACTAGAGAGTAGTCCCCATTCGCTGCATCTAGAGACAAACCCACACAGCAATGAAGACCCAGCATAACCAAAAATAAATAAATAAAATTATATAAGAAAAGGAATCCACCCTCCAACACAGGTTAGATCCCTGGTCAGGGAACTAAGATCCCATACACCACAGGTCAACTAAGCCTTTGGGCTGCAACTACTGCTCTTGCACTCCAGAGCTCATGATAGAGGATCCCATTGCACTGCAACAAGAAACCCATGGGCTGCAGCAAGAGAAGCCCACATGCTGCCCCTGGAGGTAAGCCCGTGTGAAGACCCAGCACAGCCAAAAACAGAGAGAGAAAGTTAAATATTTTCTACAATAAAAAAGTTCTGTATTGCTATCTATCTTAGTTTTTATTTGTGTCTAGGCATCACCAGTTAGCCTCTGTATTCTCTAAAATGTCTAAAATCTTTTTACATTAACTTTGGCATTGAGACCATAGTGTATCTCATTCTTTCCTCTGTGTTTTTGTTTTGTTTTGTTTTTTGCTCAAAGAACTTTGAGTTACTTACATCTGTGGGTTGATGTATTTCATCCATTTGGAACATGCTTGTGTAATTTTCACTTGTGATATCAATTCCTCCCCACCTTCTCTCTAGTCCACTCTTCATCACTTCCCACTTATCTTTTAACTCTGTTTTGTCTATTTTTCACTCAGTGTTTTTGTTTGAATATTTGCTCTTGAACTGTCTTGAAGCTTACTAAATCAGCCTTTTCTTGGAATGAAAACCTTCTTAGTTACTTAATTCCTTAATATCAGTTATAATTTAAATGCCTTCTTCCACAGGTTTAATTTTTAAAAAAGAAAAAAGCAGTTTTGTGATGAGAATTTATTCCTTCTGATACAATAAAAGTCAAATAGGAGAACATTGTAATTTGGATCATATTAAGATATAATTGGAGTCAGAATTCATCAAACTGTAACTGAAAGTGGGGTCCATATGCTCACTGCTCAAAAGCCAATAAAGAGGCAATGTTGATGGAAAGGAAAATTTGCTTTATTTTGGATGCCAGTGACTAGGGCCATGGGGGAGGGCAGACTCCTGTCCAAAGGGCAAGTCCCCCATTGACAACCATGGGGCAAGAGAGTGTATCGGCAGAAGAATGGGGCTACATGTAGAAACAGCAGTCAGCTCCAGCAGTAATCTTGAAATTGGCCACCAGTGGTCTGACCAACATCATCTTGATCCTTTTAAACATAGTTGATTTTAAGCTCCAGGGTTGCTTTGTTCCCATTTCCTTGAGGCCAGTGCTCACAACTGTGGGAGCTTCTGTCATGGCTCCAGTCTGGCCATCAGGCAGCTAACCTATTCCACTTGGAGGGAGTTTCAGTATCTACAAGGCAGCTCAGGATGTGGCTCAAAATATTATCTATAGCCCTTGAGAAGGAGCTAAAGTTCCTTGACTATGCTTAATGACTAAACTATTACTGTTTTGTCCTATTTGACTGCTTTTCTTTGCTTCTGCATTTTCTCACTTCTATGATTAAACTTATTCTTCTAGCTAAGTTTTTTTTCTCCACAGATAATAGGCAGGTTGAGGACATGGGGTAGGGGGGTGGGAAGGACTATAGGGACTTGCTCTATTTCAATCCCACTTCTGGGTATATATCTGAACAAAACAAAAGTCAGTATCCTGAATAGTCCATGTTCATTGCAGCATTACTTACAATAGCCAAGACATGGAAATGACCCTAAATATCTATCAAAAGATGAATGAATAAAGAAAATGTGATTTTACATTTTATGCATATATACATGTATCTATACACATGCTCATATACATATATACATACATATATATATATACACACATATAATGATAGACTGACCATAAAAAAATAAGGATATCACGCCATTTCCAACAATATGGATAATCTCTTAAGGGCACTATGCTAAGTGAAATAAGTCAGAGAAACACAAATACTGTAGCATCTCATTTATATGATGAACTTAAAGTTTCCTTTTTAATCTCAAAGGAAAAGATACCACCAGAGGTGGGGAATTTGTGGGCAGAGAAATAGAATGAAGGTTGCCAAAACATACAAACTTTTGGTTAAGAAGATGAAGTACTAGGGCAACCAGCAGCAGTGGAAAAGCCAGGATATAGTCAGCTCCTGGGTGGCTTATCAGCTCCACTGGTGGACAGCAGCTCCCAGGCGGCAGATCGACTCCAGGGTAGCGAGCGGCAGCAGTGAGGTGGGGGTGCCCTTCACTCCTGGGCATCCCCCAACATCAGTTCCAGCCTTCCCCAGACCCTCTTTTCAGCCACTCCAACAGGGCCTTTGCCTCAAACTCTGGCCACATCTTGACTGACTCCTGATGGCCAGTGAAGGTTTAAATGCTCACTGAGGACCAGCAGTGGGAAAGCCAAAGCACAAGGCATTTCATCCAGCTACGCTGAGCAGCTGTAGGGCATGTCCCTGCTAAAAACGTGGTACACTGTAGAAGGGAATGGCAGACGACTTCAGCATTCTTGCCTTGAGAAACCCATGAACAGTTTGAAAAGGCAAAAAGATATGACACTGAAAGATGAACCCCCAGGTAGGTAGATGCCCAATATTCTACTGGGGTAGAGTGGTGAAATAGCTACAGAAGGGATGAAGAGGCTGAGCCAAAGTGAAAACGACACCCAGGTGTGATTGTATCTGTTAGTGAAAGGAAAGTCCGATGCTGTAAAGAACAATATAGCATAGGAACCTGGAATGTTAGGTACATGAGACAACGTAAATTGGATGTGGTCAAACAGGAGATGTATAGCGTCACCTTCAGAGAAGGCAATGGCAACCCACTCCAGTACTCTTGCCTGGAGAACCCCATGGACGGAGGAGCCTGGTAGGCTGCAGTCTATGCGGTCACTAAGAGTCAGACACAACTGAGCGACTTCACTTTCACTTTTCACTTTCATGCATTGGAGAAGGAAATGGCAACCCACTCCAGTGTTCTTGCCTGGAGAATCCCAGGGACAGAGGAGCCTGTTGGCCTGCCGTCTATAGGGTCGCACAGAGTTGGACACGACTGACGCGACTTAGCAGCAGCAGCAGCAGCATATTGTCACCTTGCTTTTTTAACTTCTGTGCAGAGTACATCATGAGAAACGCTGGGCTGGAAGAAGCACAAACTGGAATCAGATTGCAGGGAGAAATATCAATAACCTCAGATATGCAGATGACACCACCCTTATGGCAGAAAGTGAAGAGGAACTAAAAAGCCTCTTGATGAAAGTGAAAGAGGAGAGTGAAAAAGTTTACTTAAAGCTCAACATTCAGAAAACGAAGATCATGGCATCTGGTCCCATCACTTCATGGGAAATAACGGGGAAACAGTGGAAACAGTGTCAGACTTTATTTTTGGGGCTCCAAAATCACTGCAGATGGTGACTGCAGCCATACTGCAAGGAGATCCAACCAGTCCATTCTGAAGGAGATCAGCCTTGGGATTTCTTTGGAGGGAATTATGCTGAAGCTGAAACTCCAGTACTTTGGCCACCTCATGTGAAGAGTTGAGTCATTGGAAAAGACTCTGATGCTGGGAGGCATTGGGGGCAGGAGGAGAAGGGGACGACAGAGGATAAGATGGCTGGATGGCATCACCGACTCGATGGACACAAGTTTGAGTGAACTCCAGGAGTTGGTGATGGACAGGGAGGCCTGGCGTGCTGCAATTCATGGGGTCGCAAAGAGTCAGACACAACTGAGCGACTGAACTGAACTGAACTGAACTGAAACAGGAGATGGCAAGCGTGAAAATCGACATTTTAGGAATCAGTGAACTAAAATGGGTGAGAATGGGCAAATTTAATATAGATGACCTATCTACTATTAAAGGGCAAGAATCCTTTAGAAGAAATGGAGTAGCCCTCATAGTCAACAAAAGAGTCTGAAATGCAGTTCTTGGATGCAATCTCAAAAATAACAGAATGATCTCTGTTCGTTTTCAAGACAAACCATTCAACATCACAGTAATCCAAGTCTATGCCCCAACCTCTAATGCTGAAGAAGCTGAAGTTGAACTATTGTATGAAGACCTACAAGACCTCCTAGAACAAAAACCGAAACAGATGTCCTCTTCACCATAGGGGAGTGGAATGTAAAAGTAGTAAGTCAAGAGATACCTGGAGGAGTATAAAATGAAGCAGGGAAAAGATTAACAGAGTTTTGCCAAGAGAATGCACTGGTCATAGCAAACACCCTTTTCCAACAACACAAGAGATGATGCTAAGCATGGACATCACCAGATGGTCAGTGCCAGAATTGGATTAATTATATTTTTTGCAGCCAAAGATGGAGAGGCTCTATACGGTCAGCAAAAACAAGACCTGAAGCTGACCGTGGCTCAGATCATCAGCTCCTTACTGCAAAATTCAGGCTCAAATTGAAGAAAGTAGGGGAAACCACTAGGCCGTTCAGTTATGACCTAAATCAAATCCCTTATGATTACATGATGAAGGTGACTAATAGATTCAAGGGATTAGATCTGATAGACAGAGTGCCTAAAAAGCTATGGATGGAGGTTCCTAACATTGTACAGGAGTTGGTGACCAAAACCATCCCCAAGAAAAAGAAATGCAGCAAGGCAAAGTGGTTGTCTGAAGAGGCCTTACAAATAGCTGAGAAAAGAAGAAAAGCAAAAGGCAAAGGAGAAAGGGAAAGATATACTCAACTGAATGCAGAGTCCCAGAGAATAGCAAGGAGAGATAAGAAAGCCTTCTTAAATGACCACTGCAAAGAAATAGATGAAAACAATAGAATGGGAAAGACTAGAGATCTCTAAGAAAATTGGAGATACCAAGGGAACATTTCATACAAAGATAGGCACAATAAAGGACAAAAATGGCAAGGACCTAACAGAAGCAGAAGAGATTAAGAAAATGTGGCAAGAATACACAGAAGAACTATACAAAAAAAGATCTTCATGACCTAGTTAACCATGATGGTGTGATCACTCACCTAGAGCCAGACATCCTGGAGTGTGGAGCATTGCATTAAACAAAGGATTAGAAAGTATTGCTATGACCAAAGCTAGTGGAGGTGATGGAATTCTAGCTGAGCTATTTCAAATCCTAAAATATGATGCTGTTAAAGTGCTGCATTCATTATGCCAGCAAATTTGGAAAACTCAGCAGTGGCCACAGGACTGGAAAACATCAGTTTTCATTCCAATCCCAAAGAAAAGCAATGCCAAAAGATGTTCAAATTACTGTATAATTACACTCATTTCTCATGCCAACAAGATTTTGCTCAAAATCCTTCAAGCTAGCCTTCAGCAGTATGTGAACCAAGAACTTTCAGATGTCAAATTGGATTTAGAAAAGGCAGAGGAACCAGAGATCAGATTGCCAACATACCCTGGATCATAGAAAAAAGCAAGAGAATTCCCAAAAAAAATCTGCTTCTGCTTCATTGACTATGCTAAAGCCTCTGTGTAGATCATGACAAACTGTGTAATATTCTTAAAGAAATGGGAATAACAGATCACCTTACCTTCCTCCTGAGAAACATGTATGCAGAAAAAGAAGCAACAGTTAGAACCGGACACAGAACAATGGTCTGGTTCAAAATTGAGAAAGGAGTCCATTGAGGCTGTATATTGTCACCCTGCTTATTTAACTTTGATGCAGAGTACATCATGAGAAATGACTAGCTGGCCGAAGCTCAAGCTAGAATCAAGATTGCCAGGAGAAATATCAATGACCTCAGATATGCAGATGATACCACTTTAATGTCAGAAAGTGAAGAGGAACTAACGAGCCTCTTGAAGAAGGTGAAAGAGGAGAGGGGGAAAGCTGGCTTAACATTCAACACTCAAAAAACAAAGATTATAGCATCTAGTCCCATCACTTCATGGCAAATAGATAGGGAAACAATGGAAACAGTGAGAGACTTTATTTTGGGGGGGCTCCAAAATCACTTTTGATGGTGACTGCAGCTACAAAATTAAAAGACACTTACTCCTTGGAAAAATAGCAATATCAAGCCTTGACTGTTTTTAAAAGCAGAGACATGACTTTGCCAACAAAGGTTCATCTAGTCAAAGTTATGCTTTTTCCCGTAGTCATGTATGGATGCATGGAAAAGACTCTGATGTTGGGAGGGATTAGGGGCAGGAGAGGAGGGGACGAAAGAGGATGAGATGGCTGGATGGCATCACTGACTCGATGGACGTGAGTCTGAGTGAACTCCGGGAGTTGGTGATGGACAGAGAGGCCTGGCATGCTGTGATTCATGGGGTCGCAGAGTCAGACACGACTGAGCAACTGAACCGAACTGAACTGATGCATGCATGCGAGAGTTGGACCATAAAGAAGGCTGAGCACCAAAGAATTGATGCTTTCANAGGCCTGGCATGCTGTGATTCATGGGGTCGCAGAGTCAGACACGACTGAGCAACTGAACCGAACTGAACTGATGCATGCATGCGAGAGTTGGACCATAAAGAAGGCTGAGCACCAAAGAATTGATGCTTTCAAACTGTGTTGCTGGAGAATACTCTTGAGAGTCCCTTGGACTGCAAGGAGATCAAACCAGTCAATCCTAAAGGAAATCAACCCTGAGTAGTCATTGAAAGGACAGATTCTAAACCTGAAGCTCTAATACTTTGGCCACCTAATGCGAAGAGCTGACTCACTGGAAAAGACCATGATGCTGGGGAAAGTGAGGGCAAGAGGAGAAGGGGGCAACAGAGAATGAGACAGTTGGGTGGCATCACTGACTCAATGGACATGTTATTTGAGGAAACTCAGGGAGATAGTGATAGAGAAAGCTGGCATGCTGCAGTTTATAAGGTTGCAACTAGTCAGACATGACTCAGTGGATGAACAACAAGGGATGTAATGTACAACATGATGACTATAGTTAACACTTGTTTTTTGTCCCATATACCTCAGGACAACTAAGCCTACCTGTTGCAACTACTGAACCTGTGTGCCTCAAGTAGAGAGCCCATGCACCTTAGAGTTGGTGCTTTACAACAAGAGAAGCATCCACACACTGCAATGAAGACCCAGTGCAGCCTAAATAAATAAGTGATAGTGGTCTGGTGGTTTAGTCACTAAGTCATGTCCAACTCTTGGGACCGCATGGACTAGAGCCCCCAGGCTCTTCTGTCCATGGGATTTCCCAGTTGTTAATACTGGAATGTGTTGCCATTTCCCTCTGCAGGGGATCTTTCCCACCCAGGGATTAAATCCACATCTACTGCATTGGCTGGTGGATTCTTCACCACTATGCCAGTCAGTTTTCATTCCAATCCCAAAGAAAGGCAATGCCAAAGAATGCTTGAACTACCACACAATTGCACTCATCTCACATGCTAGTAAAGTATGAGTTTGAGTGAACTCTGGAAGTTGGTGATGGACAGGGAGGCCTGGCATGCTGCAATTCATGGGGTCGCAAAGAGTCGGACACAACTGTGCGACTGAACTGAACTGATACCACCTGGGAAGCTGCTAAAAATAAACAGTAAATTAAATAGTATATATCAATAATATCTCATAAAAGTAGAAAAAAATTACTTAAAAGATAAAAATTTTTAAATGAAAAAGTTATAAATGAAAAAAGACACATTACAACTGCTTTTCTTTTAGAATTATTTTATTAAATCATAAAAGTACAACTGCTTCTTAACTCTACAGACACAAAGTTTNGCTGCTAAAAATAAACAGTAAATTAAATAGTATATATCAATAATATCTCATAAAAGTAGAAAAAAATTACTTAAAAGATAAAAATTTTTAAATGAAAAAGTTATAAATGAAAAAAGACACATTACAACTGCTTTTCTTTTAGAATTATTTTATTAAATCATAAAAGTACAACTGCTTCTTAACTCTACAGACACAAAGTTTTACAGGAACAACGTTCTGTCTATTGTACTGATTCTGGCTAATAGTTTCAAAAGTTTGAGAAAAAAACATTTAAAAGGTTTCACATGTCACCTGAAACTTACACATTTAACATTATCAAAGAAGGAATATTTCTACACTCACTAGAAACAATTAAGAAGCTAGGAAACTGTCTCAAAGTCATTTTTCACAATTTTTCCTCCACAGGAAGGTAATGTTCTTAAATAATCCAGTCCATTCACAAAAATAGCTCTTTGAACCTGCTCTGAGGTCTTCTGACACATCACTAAATATTTATTCATGGGTGAGATAAGAGTTTTCTTAATGTCTTTATTTCAATAACCTGAAACTCTTCTGTTATGTCTGGGCTCTCACCCTCTTGCTATTCAGACAGTGAAGCCTAGGGCAACAGGAAGAAGCTCAATATCCATTTCCCCCTCCATAACCCCCACTTCCTCCACTGCCTCCTGGGCCATAATTTTCTCCACCGTATGGGGCCGCTATGTTCCTGCCAACACCAAAGATTCCATTCCTCATTGGACCATAATTAGAAGGTTGCTGGTCATAATTTCCAAAATTATTGCCATAACCACCTCCAGAGAATTCCCACTGGTTGCCATACCCAAGACCTCGACCACCATATTCTCCACCTCTTCCTCCATAACAAGGGTAACCTCCAAAATTCCCACCTCCATAACAAGGGTAACCTCCAAAATTCCCACCTCCAGGTCCTCCTCCATACCCATGACAGCCATCCCTAGATCCGGGACCATTTCCATACCCATCAGCTTCTCCTCTAAATTTAGTTCCTGGCCCTAGTCTAAAATTTCCACCCCCACTAGAAGAAACACTAAAACCAAAAGGGCTTCCTTTTCTACTTCTAGAACCTTGAATTTCCTGCATTTCCTGTCTCGACAGAGCCTTCCCGACTTCTGTACGATGACCATTGATGGCATGGTATTTCTGTAACACTATCTTATCCACAGGATCATAGTCATCAAAAGTCACAAATCCAAAGCCTCTTTTCTTGCCTGACTGCCTATCAGTAATGATCTCAATGGCATCGATTTTTCCATATTTCTCAAAGTACTCTCTAAGATGATGCTCCTCGGTATCTTCCTTAATTCCACCAACGAACAGCTTCTTCACAGTGGCAAGCGACCCCTGTTTTTCAGATTTCTCTCTCGCAACAGCACGTTTGGGGTCAACCACTCTCCCATCAATGGAATGAGGTCTGGCCGCCATGGCTGCATCCACCTCAGCCACGGAGGAGAAAGTAACAAAACCAAACCCTCTTGATTTTTGACTGGCAAGGCCCCTGATGACCACACAGTCTGTGAGTTCTCCCCACTGCTGGTAGTAGTTCTTCAGACTTTCTTCCGTGGTTTCAGAGCTCAAGCCGCCAATGAAGAGTTTACAGATTTGTTCGTTTTCTTTCTTTTTCCTCTTCACAGGAACAGATTTCACAGTTTTCTCCATCGCGGGTTCCCTCGCTGCAGCCATATTTCCAGTAGCCGAGGTTAACGCGAGATCTCGCGGGATGAACAGAGACCCAGCAGGTCTCTACTGCGGGGTGAGGCCCTCTACTGCTCCAGGAGCGTCAGGTCTAGGAAGCTCCACAGGGAGTCGGTGGTGCGGCTCAGACCTCCAGAGCCGCTGCTTCTGGAGCCCTCGAATCAGTCTTGAGCACCTTTCAATATTCCTGCAAAATACCATTTAACACAGTGACCTTTCCTGATCCAGTCATTAAGATTAATATTGCACTTTCCCTATTAATGTTTCCAATTTTGAATTGTATGTATACTATCCAGACTTCCTAGGTGGTGCTAGTGGTAAAGAACCTGCCTGCCAATGCAGCTTAGATGTGACAGACACAGGTTTGATCCCTGGGTCGGGAAGATCCCCTGGAGAAGGGCATGGCAATCCATTCCAATTTTCTTGCCTGGAGAATCCCATAGGCAGAGGAACCTGGCAGGCTGCAGTCCATGGGTTCACAAATAGATATGACTGAAGCAACTTAGCACGCAGGCACATCATCTCTTTATCTTGATTTTCTCTCTAAGTTGGATGCCCAATGAAGGGAAGAGTAATGTGGACTTAAGCAGTTTACACTGACAGACTCACTTATTCACTTTGCCCTTAGACTGCGCTCAGATATATTTTTTGAAAAAGACTGTTCAAACTCAAAAAAATACTTTCTAAGCTTTTCTAATAAATTCACTCAACTTCAGTTATACAATGATAAAAATCTCTTTTGTAGTAGACTGTCTAATTGGCACTAGGGCTTCTAATCCTTTCTCTATGTAATCCATTTAACCTCTAATCATAATAATCTGGTTAACATGTAAACCTAATCAGCACACCCTTTCATTTAAATCTATCATCTCTGTTTCAGAAGATATTTTTAAAGGAGAAACTAAAATTTTTATTTTATTTCTGCTGTCCTGCCATAATTATTAACACTATCCCTGAACATTGATCTAGAAGTCCAAGTTTGGAGGGAAAATTATTTGATCATCCTATTTACAGAGCATCTATTGGGAGGACTAATGCTGAAACTGAAGCTCCAATCCTTTGGCCACTTAATCTGAAGAAAAATTGAAAAGACCCTGATGCTTGGAAAGATTGAAGGCAGGAGAGGAAGGGGATGACAGAGCATGAGATGGTTGGATGGCATCACCGACTCAGTGGACACGAATTAGAGCAAACTCTGGAAGATAGTGAAGGACAGGGGAGCCTGGCATGCTGCAGACCATGGGATGGCAAAGAGTCAGACATGCCTTAGCGACTGAACAACTATATGCCACATTGTACTAAAACCCTTGAGTTTAACTTAAAGTCACTGCCCGAGTTTATTTGAATCCTAATGAGTAAAAAGGGTTATAGACTAAAGAATATCTACTATTGTGCTTAGTCTGTCCGTGGGAATTCCCCAGGCAAGAATACTGGAGTGGGTTGCCATGCTCTCCTCCAGGTCATCTTCCCAACCCAGCGATTGAACCCAGGTCTCCCACATTGCAGGCAGGCTTTTTACAGTCTGAGCCACCAGGGTAGCCCAAGAATACTGGAGTGGGTAGCCTATCCCTTCACCAGGGGAATCTCTTGATCCAGGAGTCTAACGGTGGTCTACTGCATTACAGGTGGATTCTTTACCAGCTGAGCTACCTGAGAAGCCCATATCTACTATAGTTTCAGGTATAATTAAGTATTGTGATCATCAATAAGGCCAACAGAGAGACAGAGAAAGAAGGAGATATGGAGGAAGAGAAGAAAGGAGAAAAAATTAATGACAATTGTTGGTGAAGAAATTGCAGAAGGCCAAACTGATGACCTATTTGAAGCAATAGGTTCAAATAGTTCTTGAAGCAAAGAACTGAATTTTTTTAAAGAAAGGAAGGAAAACTAAACACATAGTGTGTAAAACAGCTTCTCAGAGAGAACTATTTAAAGAACACAGCCAAATGCTTCTACTTCATAGTGATTTTGTTTTTTAAAAATATATGTACTACCTGGGATTTCCCTGGTGGTCCAGTGATTAAGACTCCAAGCTTCCACTGCATGGGGTTTGATCCCTGGTCTAGGAACTAAGATCCCGCATGCCAAGAAAAAAATCTGGGTTACTATCCTAAGAAAGCTTCAGACTCAAAAATATACGAAATCTTCAGTATTTCTTAACCCTAACACCAAGGAAATAACTTTCAACAAGGTAACCTCTTTAAGAGCTATTGTCTGCCAACTTAAAAAAGACTTTGAAAAAAACAAAACGTATATACATGAACACTCTCTTGCAATCAAGAGAGATTCCACACTCACCAGAAGAGGCCTGCTTGGAACTCTGGTCTATGCAGGATTCCCTGTCTTCCAAGTGCTGTCCTCTGACCACTCTGGAGATGCAGAAAGCCTGTGACTTGCTGGAAAGTACAGGAACTTCTGCTTCTGCTTCTCCTTTTATAGGGGAAGAGAGTGGACAACCCAATCAGGGGACAACACAATCCAGAGGACACACCCCTCCCTCATATCAAAGGCTTTGAAGAGATTTATGAAACTTTATCCACAAAGTTGAAAATCTGAGGCTGTTGACACTGTCAGATACAGCTTGCAAATGAAAAAAAAAATGTAATACATTTTTGTCTGGGAGTGGTGTTGGCAGTTTCTAGCAACATTTTAATGTTTACTCTCAGTCAGGATACATTCTACCAAAAAAAAATTATTTCTATACACAGAAATATCCATAAGCTTATGTTTTAGCACAATAAAGTAGAGGCTGTTTAAATGTTTATCAGTAAAAGTCCAAATCTTTATTAAAAGTCTATAAAGTCTATGCCAATACCCATTCCAAAGAAATCAGTGTTTTGTGCATTTGCTAAGTCGCTTCAGTCATGTCTGACTCTTTGGGACTCTATGGACTGCAGCCCACCAGGCTCCTCTGTCCATGGGATTCTCCAGGCAAGAACACTGGAGTGGACTCCCATGCCCTCCTCCGGGGGATTTACCCCACCCAGGGATCAAACCCGCCTCTCTTACATTTCCTGAAAGGCAGGTTCTTTCCCACTAGAGCCACCTGGGAGGCCCTTTAAATAGTATCTTAATTATCTTATTTCACTGACTGTGATTTAACTTTTTCTTCATTCTGATATGGACTACATTTTGAAGTAATTTCAATTTCTTTGGTAAATAGAAATAGTATAGATACCAATTTCCTCTGTTTGCTTTCTTTAATGTGTTTTAAAATATTTAAAATTACAGGCCTATGTACACTACCATGTGTAAAACAGATAGCTAGTGGGAAGTTGCTGTATGGCATAGGGAGCTCAGCCCGGTGCTCTGTGAGATGGTGGAGGACAGGGGAGACCGGCGAGCTACAGCCCATGGCGTGGCAAAGAGCTGGACACGACTTAGCGACTGAACAACAACAAGACCTTGCTCCAAGGTTGCTCTTGACCATTTTCCCCTGGTCTTGCATTCCCACCCTTCCCTAATTAACAACCGCTTGAATCTGCCCATTGGAGCTCAGGAAAGGTCATTGGGGCTGAAAGAAGGCTGTTTCCTGTAATCGAAGAAATGGGGGACATGGAAAGGCTTTGTGCCCTGGAGGCCCATAGACCCCTGCTCAGTATCAGACTCAGAAATCAGACTGCAAGGTTTCTCGCTTTCATAACTATGTGAGTGAATTACTAAATAAATCTCCTCTTCAATATACTTTATATCTTACTGGTAGTCCGGTGGCTAAGAGTCCACGCTCCCAATGCAGGGGCCCTGGGTTTGATCTCTGGTCAGGGAACTAGATCCCACATGCTGCAACCAAGAACCCCTGTGCCACAACTAAGCCCCAGTACAGCCAAATAAATTAAAAAAAAAAAAAAAGATAAAGTCCAAAAAAAGTGCACCTGGAAGGAATTTACAATGCATAGGAGTCTCCCTCAAACCCCGGAAGGAGACAATCCACTCCCCGCCGCCGCCAAGAGTTTATATACATGAACACACGAAAAAACACTTAAATGTGAATAAATGCTCATATTTAAACTATCTCCCTCCCTCCATCTCTCTCTGTCTTACTGTTGATCACAGCATTTATTTCTATATGAAGTTATGAACCTTTGCTCTACTTACCATTTCCTTTCACTAAGGAAATGGGAGCAGCACTGTTTAATTCTAGACCACAAGTTCTATACCAGCACTTTGCACATAGTAGGTGCTTTGAAAAAAATTGACCAAATTTTTTTCTCCAAATCGAGACACACTGGGGAATAAAGAAGGTAGTGTTATTAGGGCAGGACAACAGGATAAATACCTGCCAAAGACAAAAATGAAAAGGACCGAAAATTTCAAGTAAATGATCAGGTTTGCATTTTAAACAGATCATTGTGATTAGAATCTCCAAATTGGATTATGTGGGAAAAGGATTTGAAATCTAAGCCATAATTCCTAGTTTATTGCAGTATATCATTCAAAAAGTGGTATCTTTACCTAAGTGTTTGCTGTATTATGTCTCAGCTGGTAAAGAATCCACTTGAAAGTGCAGGAGACACAGGAAACGTGGGTTCCATCCCTGAGTTGGGAACATCCCTGGAGAAGGGCATGGCAACCCACTCCAGTATTCTTGCCTGGAGAATCCCATGCACACAGGAAACGTGGGTTCCATCCCTGAGTTGGGAAGATCCCTGAAGAAGGGCATGGCAACCCACTCCAGTATTCTTGCCATGGAGAATCCCTGGAGAATCCCTCATGGGCTACAGTCCAGAGGGTCACGAAGAGACATGACTGAGTGACTAACATTTTCGCTTTAGGATGCTGCAGGTGGGTAATGGTGTGCTCAGAAGTTCAGTGGTGTCAGACTCTTTGCGACCTCGTGGACTGTGGCCCCCCAGGCTCCTCTGTCTGTGGGATTCTCTGGGTAAGAATACTGGAGTGGGTTGCCATTTCCTTCTCCAGAGGATATTCTTGACCCAGGGGTGGAATCCGAGTCTCTTATGTCTCCTGCATTGGCAGGCAGATTCTTTACCACTAGTGCTATCTGGGAAACCTGCAATATGAAGGTCAGAGAACTAGCTGGTTTAGATCAGGATGTTCATGACAACATTTGCTATGGAGCTTGGTTAATTTCAGAGATTCTTGTCCTGTAGCCTTGGTACAAAGTTCCACACCTGTGACTGTGGTATAGGGCTCCACACCAACTTCACAGAGGAAGCAATGAGACCAAGAAACAGGCCAAGCAGAAAACTAGGCTGAAGCTCTAGACACTCAAGAAGACTGACCAGAGCTTCCCTGGTGGTCCAGTGGTAACAAATCCATCTGCCAATGCATGAGACGTGGGTTCAATCCCTGGTCCAGGAAGATCTCACATACCTCAGAGCAACTAAGCCCATGCACCACAACTACTGAGCTTGTGCTCCAGATCCTGTGCTCCACAAGAAGAACCAACACAGTGGGAAACCCAAGCACTGCAACTAGAGAGTAGCCCTGGCTCTTCACAACTGGAGAAAAGCCTGAGCAGCAACAAAGACCCAGTACAGCCAAAGCAAATAAATTAAATTACTTTAAAAAAAAAAAAGGAGAAGACTGATCAGCTGCATATTCCAGAGATCGGTGACTAGAATAGCTTTCCAGGCTGACAGTGAATTCAGGTGACAGTCAAAGGGAGGAGACCTTGGAGAACAAGAGAACGCAGGGACCCCTACTTGCATCCATGAAGAAGGTGAAAGTCCTTTGGATTTTGCAAATGCCTTAACAACAATTCCACCAAATAGTTCAGGTGAAAGTCTGGACCAACCTAAGGATGGGTAGGTGTGTGCACACCAGCCTGACACTCCCGGTGGCATCCATATCAGCTATAGAGGAGTCCAGGAACCAGCTGGGATCTCTCACAGACTGTCTGCAAGAAACAAGTAACCTCTGGAGATAGCAAGAGTCAGATTCATATGGTGAAGAAGTAAGAGGAGAGACTGACTCTGGCCTTGAGGGCCAATAGGATTGCCAGGGAGGCAGAGAGAGGCACCAAGAAAGAGCCCTGAAAACACAATGAGGCAGGCTACATTGGTGCCAAAGCAAAGGAGAGTGGGGTGGTCCTTGAGAAAGACAGACTTAACTTTTACCCACATCTCTTTGCAACATCTATCATGATCTTTCCTTTTCATGGTAAATCTCAATATTTGTTTACCATAATCTTTCTTCATTTTATGTTAAAGTCTACAGGACAATTGAGCTCAGGAATTACTTAGTGTTTTGAACTTACATTCTAAATGTCTTATCAATAGACAAGTGGAGGGGGGATGGGAGGGAGGCTCAAGAGGGAGGGGATATATGTATGCTTATGGCTGTTGTATGGCATGCTGTTGTATGCCAGAAACCAACACAACATTGTAAAACAATTATACTCCAATTAAAAATCTAAAATTTTTTTTAATATTTTTATATATATATATTTTTTTTATTTTTACTTTACTTTACAATACCGTATTGGTTTTGCCATACATTGACATGAATCTGCCACGGGTGTATACAAGCTCCCAATCCTGAATCCCCCTCCCACCTCCCACCCCATATCCTCTCTCTGGATCATCCCCATGCACCAGTCCCAAGCCTCCTGTATCCTGTATGGAACATAGGCTGGTGCTTCATTTCTCACATGATAGTATACATGTTTCAATGCCATTGATGAATGGATAAAGAGGATGTGGTATGTACATAATATGGAATATTACTCAGCAACAAAAAAATGAAATCTTGCCATTTGCAACAATACAGATGAATCAGGACAGTATTATGCTAAGTGAAATAAGTCAGACAGAGAAAGACAAATACTGTATAATCTGACTGATATGTGGAAGCTAAAAACAAAACAAACAAAACAGAAACAGAGCAAACTGGCGGTTGCCAGAGGGAGGGGGTTGGGGGTTGGGCAAACTAGGTGAAGGGGATTAGGAAAGACAAACTTCTATTTATAAAATAAATAGGTCATGGGGATGTAATATACAGCACAAGAGATACAGTCAATAACACTAATAATTTTGGAGAGTGAGAGAACTTACTGAACTTCTCACGGTGATCATTTTGCAGTGTATTTGATTGTTGGATCACTATAG
Source organism: Cephalophus harveyi (assembly GCA_006410635.1). Taxonomy (NCBI): domain Eukaryota; kingdom Metazoa; phylum Chordata; class Mammalia; order Artiodactyla; family Bovidae; genus Cephalophus; species Cephalophus harveyi. The sequence goes on from SJYT01024695.1 coordinate 164,150, forward strand.
TGTACACCAAAAACTAACATACTATTATACATGATCTATAGTTCAGTTTTAAAAGTATGCATATATATGGAATCTAGAAAGATGGTAATGATGAATCCATTTGCAGGGCAGCAATGGAGTGGCAGACATAGAGAACAGGCTTGTGAACACAGTGGGGGAAGGAAAGGATGGGAAAAATTGAGAGAGGAGCATGGAAACATGCATTACCATATGGAAAATAGGTAGCCAGTGGAATTTTCTGTGTGCTGCAGGGAGTTCAACCCAGTGCTCTGGGACTACCTAGAGGGGTGGGATGGGGTAGGAGATGGGAGGGACCTTCCAGAGGGAGACGACATGTTTATACCTATGACTAATTCATGTTGATGTAGGGCAGAAACCAGTACAATATTGTAAAGCAATTATCCTCCAATTGAAAGTAATTTTTTTTAAAAAAATACATTAATGGGCTTCCCTGGCAGTCCAGTGGTTAAGACTTTGCTTTCCAATGCAGGGGCTCAGATTCGATCCCTGGTTGGGAAGCTAAGATCCCACATGCCTCATGGCTTAAAAAAGCAAAACATAAAACCAAAGCAGTATTGTAACAAATTCAATAAAGACTTTAAAGATGGTCCACATCAAACAAATAAAGTATATTAAAACAAGAAACCAGTTTTCACCAACAAGTCTTTTAATGCTTCTTAAACATTCTGAAAAAATGCCCCCCCCCAAATACATAGAATTATCATATTGAAATCACTGGAAAATACATAATACATTAATTGAGAAGAAATATTTCACCAAAAACATTTTTTAAACTCATGAAAATTATTTAACTTAATTTTTAAAATGAAGAAACTTTTTAAAAGAACAAAAGAATATCAAGGAAAGCTGGAAGGAAGGAAAAGAAAATATTATTTCTTTAGGAAATATATAGTTTTTAATCCAGAGAGATGATAGGGGTAGGAGGTGGGAAGGGGGTTCAGGATTGGGAACTCATGGACACCCATGGCTGATTCATGTCAATGTATGACAAAACCAATACAGTATTGTAAAGCAAAATAAAGTAAAAATTAAAATAAAAAATCAAGCATTTGTTTTAGTTCTCTAACCAAGGACAAAATAAAGTTTGAATATCTAATGAACATGAAGCAGACTAATGATTTATGTTCAATATTTACACTTTGGCTTTTTTTTGTTTCAGTTGCTCTTGTTTACAACTGTTTTCAAGGCTGGACTTAAGAGCAAAGATGGAGTTTCTTTTTAAGCTTCCAAATGAAACACTCTATATTTCACTTTTTAAGGAGATATGCATGGTTTTCCATCTTTATACAAACACATATACACACACACCTATGGCACACACACACTTATGGCACAATAGTTTGGCATCAGAACATCATGGGTTCAAGCCCCAGCTGTGCCACTTTCTGGAAGTGTGACCACTGATGACTTATTTTCCCTTTTTGAGTCTTTTTTCTTACACATAACACATGCTAGTCACTACATCTCAAAAGCTGTCATGAAGACAAAATAACATTTACTCAGTAGATCAATTGGTCAAAAATGTTAATTATTACTAGTATAATTATCAATTCAATAACAAGGAAATCTCAAGTTTACAAAGTAGGGTCTTCCATTCATGCATGTGGGTTAGTCACTCAGTCATGTCAGACTCTTTGTAACCCCGTGAACTGTAGCCTGTCAGGCTTCTCTGTCCATGGAAGTCTGCAGGCAAGAATACTGGAGTGTGTAACCATTCTCTTCTCCAGAGGGTCTTCCCGACCCAGGGATGGAACCTGAGTCTCCTGCATTGCAGGCAATTTCTTTACCATCTGAGCCACCAGGGAAGTCCCCCTTCTATTCATGTAAATAATGCTAAAAATAGGGCAAGAATCCACTGCCGGGGTCCTGCCCCGGTGGATCCAGGGTGATTCGAAGGGGAGACAGATAGGCAAGGAAAAAACTGATTTATTAATTAATGTAAGATTAGATTAAGAAGGAATAGTGTAGTAGGAAAATTAAGTGGAGAAAAGAGGCTGAATAACTTGTAAAGCAAGTGGAAAGCCAATAAAGTTCCAGACAAGGAACTTGCACCATCTACGTTAGGCCACCGGCGTCCATTTGAATATTGGAGAGTGCCCCGCCTTGGGCTCTCTCTCTTATGGATCTTAGAAGCCAGGACAAGTAAGTAGATATGGTGAGCCTCCACACCCCAGACGGGAATTCAGCCTGAAATTAGAGTAAAGAGAAGACACGGGGGAAACCAGTCCTTCCAATGACTAGCCCTGGCCCCTATTGTCTAGAAAGGCCTTTTATACCTTTTTGATTGTACATAGAGATCAATGGGTGATACAAAGTTATGCAGCTTTAGCAGCCCAGACTCTTATCAAAACCAGGCTTTTCTCTCTGCATACCTAGTTGTATACACAAGTCTTAGGTAATTTGCATCATCTTCCAGCCAAAAGGGCCAATTAACATTTTACAGCCTTTTTTCTGAGAAGGGTTTGTCAACTAGAAGACTTATTTGTGTTGATCTTCCTAAAGTCTGGTGCCACTCTCAGAAAAGACTAAATAAAGTTACATTCTTACATAGCAAAGATACAGCAATTTATAACAAGTAAAAGGAGTACAGTGATTTACAACAAAAGAAAAGTAATTAACTCAAAAGTCTAGTGTTGCTAACATCAAAACTACTATATATCTTTTTCTACATCCCGATTACATTGATTAACATCCTCCGAGGTGCCTAAGAGATAAAGAATATGGAGGCCTGGCAGCAATCATTGAGCCAACAGTGAAAACCCGTCACTAATATGATTTTTAACTCTTTAGAAAAGGCTCTGTATCTTTAAGATGCTTTTAAGCTTTGTGCCTCTCGTGGCTAAGGGACTGTAAGCAATTCACAGGCTGTAAGAGGTCTGGGGGAACCTGTTAGGCAAGCTAGAGAGCTATCAGAGGGGATTTAACTGAAACATCCCTTTCAAATGCAGAAGACTAAAGCCCTGAGTTGACTTTTTCCAGAGTGTGTCAGAAGAGTGGAATAGCAGAGTACAAAGGCCGGCAGATTTTTGGTTTTTGGGGTACATGCTCAGGAAATTCCAGGGGGAACCGCTGAAGTCTGATCACTTCCTTGAGTTTTGTCAGGCTTCCTTCCTCATGACCTTGTCATGGGCGGGATTCCTCATGCTGGCTTCCGGCAATCCACTAAAAGTATTTCTTTTTAATACATAATACATTAATTATATACATTATTATTATGTATTATATACATAACACATTGTTATAATAGTAGGACTGCTACTATTGCTTTCCACAAGTCCATGGGAGAAAACATGAACCCAACTCCTCAAGGGATGGGAAGAAGCTGGGCAGACACTTAGCCTTGGATCTAAGGTCTCAGCAGCTGCACCATAAATTGGTACTTCGGTGAGATGGGTGGAATGGGGGACCACTAAAATCACACCCACAGCTCCCTCTGTGATTATCACTTTGCCCTGCGCCCAGCTCTGCAGAGAACTTTGACTAAAGCCATCCACACTTCCCGGTTCCTCAGGCTGTATATGAGGGGGTTGAGTGTGGGGGTGATAAGGCTGTAGAACAGGGAGACCATGTTGTCCTGGTGTGGGCTGTGGTAGGCACCCGGGACCATGTACATGAACACGGCTGCACCATAGAAGAGTCCCACTGCTGTGATGTGTGAAGAGCAGGTGGTGAAAGCCTTGTGACGGGCCTCCTCTGAGCGCATATGTAGAACAGCCCCCAACACGTGGCCATAGGAGGTGACAATGAGGGAAAGGGGAAGCACCAGGATCAGCACTCCCGAGGTGGACAGCGCCAGTTCATAGGCGGACGTGTCCGCACAGGAGAGCTTCAGCAGCGCGGGCACCTCACAAAAGAAGTGGTCCACGGTATGCGAGGCACAGTAGGGGAAGTGCAGAGTGATGGAGGTCTGGATGCAGGCATTGAGCACACCCGCCAGCCAGGAGGAGATCACCATGAGCAGGCACACCTGGCACCTCATGAGCAGAGAATACTGCAGCGGGTGGCACACAGCCACATAACGGTCATAGGACATGAGGGCCAACAGGATGCCCTCAGCCACACCCATCAGCGTGAGGAAGAATATCTGAGCTGCACAACCCTCAAAGGAGATGGAACCTTCTCCTTGCAGAAAGTCTGAGGCCATCTTGGGGATGGTGACCAGGGGGAAGCCAACATCAAACAGGGAGAGCTGACCGAGCAGAAAATACATCGGTGTGTGGAGCCGGGAGTCCACGCAGATCAGGAAGAGCAGAGTGGTGTTGCCCAGAAGCCCCATGATAAACATGACAGCCACCAGGAAGAACAGTAGCTGAGGTGACCCTGAGCGGCTGAAGAGGCCCACCAGAATGAAGTCAGAGGCCACTGACTGATTCACATCTGTCATATTTTACACAACACACGTTTGCTGCAAGAAGAACTGGAGACCCATGGCAAGAAGCCCAAGTAGGGGCTGGTATATACGTCTCATCCCACGTGTCAATGGCTATTGATTGGTAAAGACTGCCTGTAGTGCCATCTTCAGAAGAGCTATGAGGTCACAGCTAAGATTAATAGGTAGAAAAAGCCATGATTACCCTGAGTTGACTTTTTCCAGAGTGTGTCAGAAGAGTGGAATAGCAGAGTACAAAGGCCGGCAGATTTTTGGTTTTTGGGGTACATGCTCAGGAAATTCCAGGGGGAACCGCTGAAGTCTGATCACTTCCTTGAGTTTTGTCAGGCTTCCTTCCTCATGACCTTGTCATGGGCGGGATTCCTCATGCTGGCTTCCGGCAATCCACTAAAAGTATTTCTTTTTAATACATAATACATTAATTATATACATTATTATTATGTATTATATACATAACACATTGTTATAATAGTAGGACTGCTACTATTGCTTTCCACAAGTCCATGGGAGAAAACATGAACCCAACTCCTCAAGGGATGGGAAGAAGCTGGGCAGACACTTAGCCTTGGATCTAAGGTCTCAGCAGCTGCACCATAAATTGGTACTTCGGTGAGATGGGTGGAATGGGGGACCACTAAAATCACACCCACAGCTCCCTCTGTGATTATCACTTTGCCCTGCGCCCAGCTCTGCAGAGAACTTTGACTAAAGCCATCCACACTTCCCGGTTCCTCAGGCTGTATATGAGGGGGTTGAGTGTGGGGGTGATAAGGCTGTAGAACAGGGAGACCATGTTGTCCTGGTGTGGGCTGTGGTAGGCACCCGGGACCATGTACATGAACACGGCTGCACCATAGAAGAGTCCCACTGCTGTGATGTGTGAAGAGCAGGTGGTGAAAGCCTTGTGACGGGCCTCCTCTGAGCGCATATGTAGAACAGCCCCCAACACGTGGCCATAGGAGGTGACAATGAGGGAAAGGGGAAGCACCAGGATCAGCACTCCCGAGGTGGACAGCGCCAGTTCATAGGCGGACGTGTCCGCACAGGAGAGCTTCAGCAGCGCGGGCACCTCACAAAAGAAGTGGTCCACGGTATGCGAGGCACAGTAGGGGAAGTGTAGAGTGATGGAGGTCTGGATGCAGGCATTGAGCACACCCGCCAGCCAGGAGGAGATCACCATGAGCAGGCACACCTGGCACCTCATGAGCAGAGAATACTGCAGCGGGTGGCACACAGCCACATAACGGTCATAGGACATGAGGGCCAACAGGATGCCCTCAGCCACACCCATCAGCGTGAGGAAGAATATCTGAGCTGCACAACCCCCAAAGGAGATGGAACCTTCTCCTTGCAGAAAGTCTGAGGCCATCTTGGGGATGGTGACCAGGGGGAAGCCAACATCAAACAGGGAGAGCTGACCGAGCAGAAAATACATCGGTGTGTGGAGCCGGGAGTCCACGCAGATCAGGAAGAGCAGAGTGGTGTTGCCCAGAAGCCCCATGATAAACATGACAGCCACCAGGAAGAACAGTAGCTGAGGTGACCCTGAGCGGCTGAAGAGGCCCACCAGAATGAAGTCAGAGGCCACTGACTGATTCACATCTGTCATATTTTACACAACACACGTTTGCTGCAAGAAGAACTGGAGACCCATGGCAAGAAGCCCAAGTAGGGGCTGGTATATACGTCTCATCCCACGTGTCAATGGCTATTGATTGGTAAAGACTGCCTGTAGTGCCATCTTCAGAAGAGCTATGAGGTCACAGCTAAGATTAATAGGTAGAAAAAGCCATGATTGATTAGTGATGTCTGTCACAAGCATGGGATGGAAAAACCGTAACTGGAACCTCTGAATGAGACACTTAGCCACACGCTGGTCAAGAGCTACGCACCTACTCTTCTTTTATTTTTTTTTTTTAATAATAGCAATATTTAGTTTTTCCCCTTTTTTAAACATTAATTTTTATTGGAGCATAGTTGCTTTCAGCAGTAAAAGAATCTGCCTGCCTCGCAGGAGACATGTAGAAGACCTGGGTTCAACTCCTGGGTTGGGAAAATTCCCTAAGAAGGAATGGCAACCCTCTCCAGTATTCTAGCCTGGAGCATTCATGGACTGAGGATCCTGGTGGGCTATGGTCCATGGGATCAAAAAGAGTTGGACATGACTGAGTGACTGACACACACACACACATAGTTGCTTTACAAAGTTGGGTTCCCACTGACTCTTGCAGTCCCAATTTCACGGTCCAAGTCAAAGACAGGAACACAACCCCAGTAGAAAAATTCAATACCCCTCATCCCAGTGGTTCTGGGGCCAAAGCAGAAGCGATATTCCAAAAGGACTGCTAAATAGATGGAGTTGAATCAACAAACCAAGAAAACAGAGAAAGATCTGGGTCCAGTGGCCTGGATGAGAATCTGGATCAAAGAGAAATCTGATGAGCAAGCACTGGGATAAAATTGATGGTCTGGGGACTTCCCTGGTAGTCCAGTCTAAAATTGTATTAAATAAATCCTGGGAATATCTCACTATTTCCACGGCTTCATAAAGAAAAACTTAAAAACTAATTCTTAACAACTTTCTGCCAATGTGGAACCAATCAATTACCTTAGTCACCAAGTTTCCCAGCTGGTAAAATAGCTTTTACTGCACACTCGTGTCAAGGGCTATTTAAGAGTCAAAATGAACCTAGTCTTGCTCTGTTCACTCACTGTGCTCATCTTGAGAGGAGCTGACACCAACTGAGCACTAACTGTATAGTGGGTATCTGGTTATTTCACAGTTAACACTTCAATATTCCAATACTTTGGCCAGCTGATTCGAAGAGCTGACTCATTGGAAAAGACTCATGCTGGGAAAGATCAAAGGCAAAAGGAGAAGAGGGTGGCAGAGGATGAGATGAGATGGTTAGATAGCATTACCGACTCAATGGACGTGAATCTGATCGAACTCTGGGAGACAGTGAAGGACAGGGAAGCCTGGAGTGCTGCAGTCCATGGGGTCACAAAGAGTCAGACATGGCTTCAGTTCAGGAAAGTTATGACCAACCTAGACAGCATATTAAAAAGCAGAGACATTATTTTGTTGACAAAGGTCCGTCTAGTCAAGGCTATGGTTTTTCCCGTGGTCATGTATGGATGTGAGAGTTGGACTATGAAGAAAGCTGAGCACTGAAGAATTGATGCTTTTGAACTGTGGTGTTGGAGAAGACTCTTCAGAGTCCCTTGGACTGCGAGGGGATCCAACCAGTCCATCCTAAAGGAGATCAGTCCTGGGTGTTCATTGGAAGGACTGATGCTGATGCTGAAACTTCAATACTTTGGCCACCTGATGCGGAGAGCTGACTCATTTGAAAAGACCCTGATGCTGGGAAAGATTGAGGGCAGGAGGAGAATGGACGACAGAGGATGAAATGGTTGCATGGCATCACCAACTCAAAGGACATGGGTTTGGGTGGACCCCAGGAGTTGGTGATGGACAGGGAGGCCTGGTGTGCTGCAGTTCATGGGGTCACAAAGAGTTGGACACAACTGAGCAACTGAACTGAATTGAGTTCACGTCCATTGAGTCAGTAATGCTATCTAACCATCTCATCTCATCCTCTGCCACCCTCTTCTCCTTTTGCCTTTGATCTTTCCCAGAATCAGGGTCTTTTCAAATGAGTCAGCTCTCCACATCAGGTGGCCAAAGTATTGAAGTTTCAGCATCAGCATCAGTCCTTCCAATGAACACCCAGGACTGATCTCCTTTAGGATGGACTGGTTGGATCCCCTCGCAGTCCAAGGGACTCTGAAGAGTCTTCTCCAACACCACAGTTCAAAAGCATCAATTCTTCAGTGCTCAGCTTTCTTCATAGTCCAACTCTCACATCCATACATGACCACGGGAAAAACCATAGCCTTGACTAGACGGACCTTTGTCAACAAAGTAATGTCTCTGCTTTTTAATATGCTGTCTAGGTTGGTCATAACTTTCTTTCCAAGGAGGAAGTGTCTTTTAATTTCATGGCTGCAATGATTTTGGAGCCCAGAAAAATAAAGTCAGTCACTGTTTCCACTGTTTCCCCATCTATTTGCCAATTGCCAAAAGTGATGGGACCAGATGCCATGATCTTAGTTTTCTGAATGTTGAGCTTTAAGCCAACTTTTTCACTCTCCACTTTCACTTTCATCAAGAGGCTTTTTAGTTCCTCTTCACTTTCTGCCATAAGGGTAGTGTCATCTGCATATCTGAGGTTATTGATCTTTCTCCTGGCAATCTTGATTCCAGCTTGTGCTTCTTCCAGCTCAGCGTTTCTCATGATGTACTCTGCATAGAAGTTAAATAAGCAGGGTGACAATATACAGCCTTGACGCACTCCTTTTCCTATTTGGAACCAGTCTGTTGTTCCATGTCCAGTTCTAACTGTTGCTTCCTGACCTGTATACAGGTTTCTCAAGAGGCAGGTCAGGTGGTCTGGTATTCCCATCTTTTTCAGAATTTTCCACAGTTAATTGTGATCCACACAGTCAAAGGCTTTGGCATAATCAATAAAGCAGAAATAGATGTTTTTCTGGACTGCTCTTGCTTTTTCAATAATCCAGCAGATGTTGGCAATTTGATCTCTGGTTCCTCTGCCTTTTCTAAAACCAGCTTGCACATCTGGAAGTTCACAGTTCACATACTATTGAAGCCTGGCTTGGAGAATTTTGAGCATTACTTTACTAGCATGTGAGATGAGTCCAATTGTGTGGTAGTTTGAGCATTCTTTGGCATTGCCTTTCTTTGGGATTGGAATGAAAACTGACCTTTTCCAGTCCTGTGGCCACTGCTGAGTTTTCCATATTTGCTGACATGGTGAATGCAGCACTTTCATAGCATTATCTTTCGGGATTTGAAATAGCTCCACTGGAATTCCATCACCTCCACTAGCTTTGTTCATAGTGATACCTCCTAAGGCCCACTTGACTTCACATTCCAGGATGTCTGACTCTAGGTGAGTGATCACACCATGTTGATTATCTGGATTGTTAAGATCTTTTTTGTACAGTTCTTCGGTGTATTCTTGCCACCTCTTCTTAGTATCTTCTGCTTCTGTTAGGTCCATACCATTTCTGTCCTTTATTGTGGTCATCTTTGCATGAAATGTTCCCTTGGCATCTCTAATTTTCTTGCACTTTGCTGGAGCAGCCGTGAAGAGATACCCCACGTCCAAGGTAAGAGAAACCTAAGTAAGATGGTAGGTGCTAAGAGAGGACATGAGAAGGCAGACAGACTGAAACCACAATCACAGACAACTAGCCAATCTGATCACACAGACCACAGCCTTGTCTAACTCAGTGAAACTAAGCCATGCCATCTGGGGCCACCCAGAATGGTCGGGTCATGGTGGAGAGGTCTGACAGAATGCGGTCCACTGGAAAAGGGAATGCCAAACCACTTCAGTATTCTTACCTTGAGAACCCCATGAATAGTATGAAAAGGCAAAAAGATAGGACACTGAAAGGTGAACTCCCCAGGTTGGTATGTGCCCAATATGCTACTGGAGATCAGTGGAGAAATAACTTCAGAAAGAATGAAGGGATGGAGCCAAAGCAAAAACAACACCCAGTTGTGGATGGGACTGGTGATAGAAGCAAGGTTTGATGCTGTAAAGAGCAATATTGCATAGGAACCTGGAATGTTAGGTCCATGAATCAAGGTAAATTGAAAGTGGTCAGACAGAAGATGGCAAGAGTGAACATCGACATTCTAGGAATCAGCTAACTAAGATGGACTGGAATGGGTGAATTTAACTCAGATGACCATTATATCTACTACTGTGGGCAGGAATCCCTTAGAAGAAATGGAGTAGCCATCATGGTCAACAAAAGAGCCTGAAATGCAGTACTTGGATGCGATCTCAAAAATGACAGAATGATCTCTGTTCGTTTCCAAAGCAAAACATTCAGTATCACAGTGATCCAAGTCTATGCCCCAACCAGTAACATTGAAAAAGCTGAAGATGAATGGTTCTATGAAGACCTACAAGACCTTTTAGAACTAACACCCAAAAAAGATGTCCTTTTCATTATAGGGGGCTAGAATGCAAAAGTAGGAAGTCAAGAAACACCTGGAGAAATAGGCAAATTTGGCCTTCGAGTACAGAATGAAGCAGGGCAAAAGCTAATAGAATTCTGCCAAGAGAACGCACTGGTCATAGCAAACACCCTCTTCCAACAACACAAGAGAAGACTCTACACATGGACATCACCAGATGGTCAACACCAAAATCAGATTGATTATATTCTTCTAAAGTAGGAAGTCAAGAAACACCTGGAGTAAGAGGCAAATTTGGCTTTGGAGTACAGAATGCTGCTGCTGCTACTAAGTCACTTCAGTCGGGTCTGACTGTGTGTGACCCTATAGATGGCACCCCACCAGGCTCCCCCGTCCCTGGGATTCTCCAGGCAAGATCACTGGAGTGAGTTGCCATTTCCTTCTCCGATGCATGAAAGTGAAAAGTAAAAGTGAGCAGGTCAAAGGCTAAGAGAGTTCTGCCAAGAGAACGCACTGGTCATAGCAAACACCCTCTTCCAACAACACAAGAGAAGACTCTACACATGGACATCACCAGATGGTCAACACCAAAATCAGATTGATTATATTCTTTGCAGCCAAAGACGGAGAAGCTCTATACAGTCAGCAAAAACAAGACTGGGAGCTGACTGTGGCTCAGATCATGAACTCCTTATTGCCAAATTCAGACTGAAATTAAAGAAAGTGGGGGAAACCACTAGATCATTCAGATATGACCTAAATCAAATCCCTTATGACTATACAGTGGAAGTGAGAAATAGACTTAAGGGACTAGATCTGATAGACAGAATGCCTGATGAACTATGGACAGAGGTTCATGACATTGTACAGGAGACAGGAATCAAGACCATCCTCAAGAAAAATAAATGCAAAAAAGCAAAATGGCTGCCTGAGGAGGCCTTACAAATAGCTGTGAAAAGAAGAGAAAGGAAAAGCAAAGGAGAAAAGGAAAGATATACCCATTTGAATGCAGAGTTCCAAAGAATAGCAAGGAGAGATAAGGAAACCTTCCTCAGGGATCAATGCAAAGAAATGGAGGAAAACAATAGACATGGCTTAGCAACTGAGGGAAAACAACGGTTCAACCCTCAAGTACTGGTGAGGGATAGTGTGGGTGGTTACACAAAAATTTGAATATACTTCATGCCATTAATAGTGATCTAAATGGTAATTTTTATGTATTAAAATTATGTATTGGAAAAATCCTGATGCTGGGAAAGATTAAAGGCAGGAGGAGAGGGGGACAACAGAGGATGAGATGATTAGATAGCATCACGGACTCAATGGGTATGAATTGGAGCTAACTCCAGAAGATTGTGAAAGACAGAGAAGGAAGCCTGGTGTGCTGCAGTTCATAGGGCCTCAAAGAATCGGACACAATTGAGCAACTGAGCAACAACAATATATATTTTATAACAGTAAAAAAAAAAAAAAGAAACACTGACTATAGGTCTTGCTGTTTTTCTGTATTTTTTGGATGAGAAGCAGATATTCAGAGAAGTCTGGTGACTTGTCCAGCAAGAAGTAACCGAATCAAGATTTGAACAAAATAGGGATCCGATTCCAAAGTTCCCATTTTTCCCTTTGCATTCTACACACTCCTCCCAAGCACTGTAGTTATACATTTCAGATTTGTTATACATACTCACACCCTCAGTCCTGTGTGCCTACAAACTTACCTTTCCTTCCAGGATTCCCAGGTGGTCCCACGGTTGATGCATCTTTAAAGAGATGGGTTCTAAACCTCTGGGTTTTTGGAATCTCTAGCCTGAAGTTCTTTGGTGGCTAGAGACTCTGATTGTGATCCCTTGTGTTCTAGGTTTTGATAAACTCATTCTCCTACAAAATCTCTCTTGGAAAAAAAATTTCCAACCTCCTCCAAGAGCTGGGCACAGCTAGCCAGGATTCACTCAAATCTGGGCTGGATTATCTTACTGTGACTCACAACAATGCTTTTCATTTGGGTCGAAGAGGATCCCCTTTGGCAAGTTTCCAAACTGTATATTACCTCTTCCTTTCCCCATTTTCCTACATGATGCCAAAATTTGGATCTGGGGGGCCCTCTGCTGATGCTGAGTGACCCGGGGAAAGGGATTGGCATTATTCACTTTCTAGTTGCCCTTAAAACTCTCACATCTCTCCACCATGACCAGATAAGATCTGGACTCTTCACCCTCTTAATAATCAGAACCCTGTCACTGACATTGTTGATTTAATCCTCACATTCAATTACCCCTGCTCAACGATCCACAACAGATCTTGTTCAATAAACAGTAGGTGAATGAACACATTCTGTAAGGGAAACACTATTGTGTTGGAACTAATGTTATTGACAAATGGGTTGAGAGAGGGTGAGTGACTTAACTAATGTCACACAGCTGTTAAGAAAGCAAGCTAGGATTTGGAATCTGTCTAAAGGAGTCCAAATTCTGAGCACTCTCGACTCTGCATGCTGCCTCTTTCTTAAAGAAAAGGCTCCACTCTTCTGCCCAGGAGCTCAGAACTGAGAATTCCTCAGAGGAAGCACCCTTGTGGATGGCCAGTCCTCAGAAAGTGAGCTAAAGGTGCCCCAAATCCATGCCAGACAAGTTGTTCTGGCACTGGCTCCAAGACCATGGTCAGGTACCAGTGCTTGGCAGCTTCCAAGAGCTTCTCTAGAAGGTCAGCATGGGTTGACATTCAACATGGATTGCACATCAATAAAGATGACTTTCTGCTGTCTGGAGGACTGACCTTCTTGGGTTCATAACAACAAAGACAGACAGGGAATTAATAAGTATTCAGTATAATAAGATAGCTGCCTTCCAGTTGGTGAATATCAAAGAGATAGACAAGAACCCATCTTTCCATTCAAATACCTATATTGACTCAAGCCAGTATGTCCATGGAAAACTTCGTCAGTTCTTTGGCTCCATCCCACCACTAATGCCTAACTTCTAAATCAAGCCTGCATCCCCAAGACTCCCAGAAGGCTGGCTGAGTTCCAAGTCCTCTGCCCCACTTACCAAGGTCTGTGTTTAGACTGAAGAACCTTTCTCAACACCCCATTTGCATGTCAACACCCTTCTTCCAGTATTGTCCCTGATAAAACCTCCCTGGATTCCAGTGCCATGGGTTTCACCAGGGTTTCCTCTGTCTCTGCAGACTTAGATGTCATCATCTAGGAGCTGAGGCTCCAGAGAGCACTGTTGCCTCAGCAATCCCTCTGGGTCTTTCTGCTAGAGGGAGAATGAGTTGCAGCAGAAGCCAAGAAGCCTGTCTATTTGGATTGTCCCTGGAGGATAATGGAAAGACATTCATTCATCTCAACCAAAGGCAGGATGGGCATCACTGATGTGGATCTTTGCATGTGACAGATATCCAAGCCCTTCTTTGGGCATCTAATTAGGAGGAAGGGGTGTGGCAATGCATTACTGCCAACGGGCCACATGCTCAAAAGAAAAAAAGAAATTCTGCAGTCCAGGATATTTCCTCTGCATTAAATAATGAGACAATGATGGTAGGGGAACAGTCAGGAGACAGTTTTCCTAGGTCAGGAAATTCCTTCCTCTAAACTCCATTCTAAGACTCAGGAGATACAGTGGTCTAGACACAGATGGTCCTAGTGTTGAGAGTTTATTGTGTGCCCATGGCCAGAGCTTAGGGTAAAGACAGAGATCAGAGAGCCAGGCTACCCAGATCACAGATGCTCACTGCAAGAATTCACAGGAGCGGCCAAGACAGAGTGAGTTATTTTTAGGGGAAGCACACTGACAGAAATTGCCCTCCCTAGCCAGGCACCATAGTAACCATTTGTATGAGCTGTTTTAAAACAGGAGGTCCTGGTAAGGACCACGGAACTAATAACACCGCCAACTGGTAGAGTTCAGGAAATGTCAAAAGGAGACACCACATGTCCGACCACCTCCCAGAATCCTTCTCATTGGCATCCATCTTGGCTGAACAAGGCATGCACCACCAGAAAGGACTCTGAGACAGAATGATTGGCTGAAGACAACCCGGAAGCTAATCCCATCACCATAAAAGCGTTCCCTTACCCTACTGTTCTCTGCCCGGGCGCCCTTTCCCAATAAAATCTCTTGCTTTGTCAGCATATGTGTCTCCTCGGACAATTCATTTCCAAGTGTTAGACAAGAGCCCAGTTTCGGGCCCTGGAAGGGGTCCTCCTTCCTACAACATTACCAAGAGTGCTGCTTGAAACAAAGCTGAAAGGGATCAAAAAGTTCAGTCTTCCAGTAATAAAATAAACAAGTCAGGGGGGTACAATGTACAGAGTGGTGACTATGGTTAATAATATTGCATTGCATGTTTGAAAGTTGCTTAGAGAGTAGATCTTTTAATTTTTTTAAATTTATTTGGCTGTGCTGGGTCTTATTGTGGCATGTGGGATCTAGCTCCCTGACCAGGGCTCTAGCTGCCCTGCATTGGGAGCACAGTCTTAGCCACTGGACCACCAGGGAAGTCCCTAAGGGAGTGTCTCTTAAAAGTTCTCATCATGAGGGGGAAAAAAAACGTGTAACTATGTATGGGGACAGATGTGAATTAGAGTCATTGTAGTGAGTATTTTGCAATATATATAAATAATGAATCATATGGAACACTTGAAGCAATGTTTTGCCAAAAGTTTTCACTTTGTCTCAGGTTCAAAGGATTTGTTAACAAAATAAGCCTCTTACTATACACAAATAAATAATACAGGTATTTATTAGAGAATTATCTAGCTTACTTTCAACATACTAACATTAAAAGAAAAGAGAAATAGAAAGAGCAGAGGATACATCACCAAATTGGGTTTTGACCAATATCCAGACTTCAACAATGCTGGGAAGTTTTGTGTCCCAGCACATCTGGAGTCCCAACTAGGAAAGGATCCAAGGCAGCGTGTCACACCACCTTACTCCATGGCATACTTTAGCACTGATCTCATTGCTTTCTACCTAAGTCTTTTAAAGCTTCACGATTCAGCACAAGGTACAACCAAATTTTACGAACTGGATTTGACATTCATCATGAAATGATCTTTTCAAACTCTAGACCAGTACTCAAAGCAGTGGTGACAGTCCGCATGGAGATAAAGAGCTTGCACCAGAAAGTTATAGAGTACACTGCTTCCTTCGTTGAGAAATGCTTGCTGTGTAAGTAATATCAGTTGAATGAAAGTTTACTGATATTGATTTATGGTTTCTTCTAAAGTTCCCTTCACTTCAAGAAATGGTAACAGTTCATGAACCACAATTTGAGTAAAACTGTCATAGACCATAGACACATGCTGGTAAGGTACCTGTTATTAGCCATTTCTGTGTAGCTGGTACCCAAGGCACATGGACACATCAATATTTATTGATGCAGACAGGAGGTTGGAAAGAGAAAATGAGATATGGAGAAGTGGCTGCTGGGTCTTGGATTCTCAACACCTACCACACTGATGTGCATCAAAGATGGATGGGTAGGGGAGTGACAGAGATAACAGAGTAGGAAGACCTGAGTTTGCCTCTTCCCAAAGGCAGACTAAGATTGCAACTATTTACAGAGCAGCTATAGGTGAGGAAGGCCTGAGGACTAACAGAGAAGATCTTCTCCATCTAAAGATATAAAGAAGGAACCACAGGGGAATTCCCTGATGGTACAGTGGTTAAGAGGTTAAGATTCCACACTTTTGACACAGGGGATGCGGATTCCATCCCTGGTCAGGGAACTAAGATCCCATGTGCCGCACGGCCAAAAAAAGAAAAGAAAAAAAGTATACCAATATCATCATATTAATTTTTTTTTAAAAAAAGAAGGAACCACAATGAAATGGGTAAGAAGGGCAAAGATGTGGTATAGTCAAGACCCATACCCCTGGATAGATGACCCACAAATGGGAGAATAATTACAATTCCAGATGTTCTCCCCCAAGAAGCAATGGGTTTGAGATCCACATTGGAGGTGGGGGGTGAGGGGGGAAATGGGAGGTGCTTTTTTTCCCCAGCTTCACTGAGATATAATTGACATATAACACTGTCAGTTTAAGTGTATGTATTGATTTGATACAACTACATATTGCAAAATGCTTACCACCATCTACCATCTTGGATAATTATCATTTCTTTTTTGAGGCGAAACACCAGCGTGAGTGCTAAGTCACTTCAGTCATGTTGGACTCTATGCAACCCTATGGAGTGTAGCCAGCCAGGCTCCTCTGTCATGGGGTTCTCCAGGCAAGGATACTGGAGTGGGTTGCCATGCCCTCCTCTAGGGAATCTTCTCAACCCAGAGAGTGAATGTACGTCTCCTGTGTCTCCTGCATTGATAGGCAAATTCTTTACCACTGAGCCATCTGGATTTATTTTGTTGTTGATGTTTTTCACTCGTTTAGTTGTGTCTAACTCTTTGTGACCCCATGGACGGTAGCCTGCCAGGCTCCTCTGTCCACAGGATTATCCAGGGAAGAATACTAAAGTGGGTTGCCATTTCCTACTTCAGGGGATCTTGCCGACCCAGAGATCGAACTTACAGTCCTGAATTGGCAGGTGGATTCTTTACTGTTGTGCCACCTGGGAAGCCCTATCTATCCTGAAAGCTCCCTTGTGTATCTCCCAGTCACTCCCTTCCACCAAGAGAAAGCAGATGAAGTCCCTGCAGTGAAGGCAGACAGCTCCTACCACTACCCCTCAGTAAAGAGAGGGAGAGGGAATCAAGGAAGACTTACAGGAGGAGGTGTTTTCCTGCTGTGATTTGAAGAGCACAGGCAGCAGGAAGAGCAGAAATGTCAAAGGATCTAGTATAGGGGGTGTCTGTGTCTCTCTTTGCCTCCCATCCCAGGCTGGTTTCTGTTTCCCCTGGGAAAACAAAAAGCTGGGACTTCCCTGATGATTCAGTGGCTAAGGCTCTATGTTCCCAATGCCCAGGGCACAGGTTCAATCCCTGGTCAAGGAACTAGATCCCACATGCTGCAATGAAAGACCCCACACAGCTAAATAAATAGCTATGTACTTTAAAGAACTTAAAGAAATAAATAAGTCATCCTAACGCCAACCACTTTCTGATTAATATTCTAAGGATCGATATTTTAATATTCTAAGGAGAACTGTGAGCAGCTCCTAGAGACCACACTATAAATAACTTCAAGACAAGGCACCAAGAGGATTCCTGGGTCTTACTGAATCAGGGCGCTGGGTCAAAGGTTTCTCTTTGGATGCCTTCTAGCTTATCCCTTCTCCAAATGTGGCACTGGGGTGGGTGGGTGAGGGAAGGGAGAATTCAGAATAGATGAATACTCTGGGGGTTTTCCACAGAAAGGAAGGGTCCACCCCCTCCCCCCCCCCCCCCCTCTGGATGTGTATAAGAGACAGGAAAGGAAGGGTCCACCCCTACCCCACCCCCCCACTTCTGAATTGTGAGCAACAGAATGATGTCACAGACCCCTAGCCCAGCCCCTTCTCCCTCTCTGCCTGTGCTTGCCCCAGGCCCAGCCTCTCCACTCCCACCCCCAACCCCGCCCACACCCCAGAGGAAAGTAGTCAGCTTTGCCAAGCAGCCCAGGCAGCTACTCACAGCCATGGATCCAAATCAGGGCAACCCCTCGGAGACCCAAGCCTCCCCGAAGATCCCCAAGCCTAGCCTGAACCTCAGCTCAATCCTGGCAAACAGCACCCTCCCTCAGGAACCCCCCAGCATGGTGGGCGACAGACTGCCCCCAAAGACCGGGGCGGTGGTCATCGACATGGGCACAGGTACGTGTAAGGTGGGCTTCGCTGGGCAGGCCCGGCCCACCTATACTGTGGCCACCATCGTCGGCTGCCAGCCCCAGAAACTGGCCACCTCAGGGCAGCCGGTGATGGAAACCTTCATCGGCGAAGCAGCCCGCAAACGCCCGGAGCTGACGCTGGTGCAACCCATGCACAGCGGCATCGTGGTGGACTGGGATGCGGCCGAGCTCATCTGGCGCCACATGCTGGAGCATGACCTCCGCGTGGCCACCCGCGACCACCCGCTGCTGTTCTCCGACCCGCCCTTCAGCCCCTCCACCAACCGCGAGAAGCTGGTGGAGGTGGCTTTTGAGTCGCTGAGCTCCCCGGCCATGTACGTGGCTTCTCAATCAGTGTTGTCAGTCTATGCACACGGGCGGGTCAGCGGGTTGGTGGTGGACACGGGCCACGGAGTCACCTACACCGTGCCCGTCTTCCAAGGCTACAACCTGCCCCACGCCACAGAGCGCCTGGACCTGGCGGGCACCCACCTGACCGCCTTCCTGGCGGAGATGCTGCTCGGCTCCGGGCTACCCCTGGGGCAGCAGGACCTGGACACAGTGGAGAACATCAAGCACAGATATTGCTACGTGGCCCCAGACTTCCTGAAGGAACAGGCCCGGCCAGAGCTGGAATGCCGCCAGACCCTGAAGCTGCCAGATGGACGGACGGTCACGCTGGGCAAAGAGCTGTTCCAGTGCCCCGAGTTGCTGTTCAGTCCCCCGGAGATCCCAGGGCTGTCCCCCGTGGGCGTCCCCACCATGGCCCAACAGAGCCTCTCCAGGGTGGCCGCGGAGCTAAGGACCGACTTGGCCCAGAACGTGCTCCTGTGTGGGGGCTCTTCGCTCTTCACCGGGTTCGAGGCGCGCTTCCAAAAGGAACTGCTCCGCAAACTGCCACCGGAGGCACACGTGGTGGTGATGGCCCAGCCAAGCAGAAATTTCTCTGTGTGGATCGGGGGCTCCATCCTGGCCTCGCTGCGCACCTTCCAGTCCTGCTGGGTCCTGCGGGAGCAATACGAGGAACAGGGGCCCTACATCGTGTACCGCAAATGCTACTG